>JAHZNP010000010.1:234247-383235 GCA_020615345.1 Triops cancriformis | reverse complement strand
GGGTACGGTGCACCTAGCAGTGATATAGGGCAGTCGCGTGTTCAATGGTGCCGTCAATTTCGCCCAAACTGCTCAGTATTTCATTTAACAATCTCTTCAGTAAAGTTTTGCATAATACATCTAGTGCACTTCCTCGAGTTTTTTGTTTTGTTTCTTTAAAAATCGTAAATTTTTAAAATGCTAGTCAAATTTATTTTTTTAAAAAGAAAAGTAACTGCAAACATTCGATCATGAGGTTCACTAGGGCCACTTAAAAGTATATATTTATTGAAAAAAGAATTCAAATCCGACGTTTAGTTTCCGAGCTATCACCTAGATAATTTCAGAAAACTTTTAATGGGGTAAGTCCGAAAGTAACCGACGAATTTAAAAGTTCCGTTTTCGCCAATAAACTAGGTAAAAGTTGCGTTAGTGTACCTTTGGGGCTGTTATTCAAACACGCTATTTTATCGGAACGGAGACCATTTTAAGGAGGTTCATTTGCAACCTCAGATCAATTCCGATTAATTTTCCCGACAAACCGAAAACAAACCAAGAAACCAAACCAAATTTTCCTAAACCAAAAGCAGTTCAAAACAAACCATTTTTCCTATTTATGGTTTAGAAAAAAACCGTCTTGCAACCCTGCTTCCCGAGAACCTCGCTTTATAACCCAAACCCTTAAGCCCAACCTGGAAGACCGCGTCAGGCTATAGCCACCCATGACCGAAGTAAAGACGCAACCCACATAAGAGAGGTACCGCCAATATAAGACGTTTGGCTCTCAGGATAAGGTTCCCTACCTCGCCTGCCTGTATCGCTGCTGGCAAGTTCTCGTTGTGTTGCGAACTTTGACAATCTGAGCTTTACGCATGTAACTCTTTTTGAATCAGTAGGCAAAAACTTAGAAGCATTAACGTTAATGAGCGTCGAACGGGATTTACTCGATGAAACGAAGTTTGACGAAATTCTTAATTTTTTACGTCAGAGCTCAAGCTTATCGAATCAGCTGCTTTCATTGTAAATTGTTCGTGTGTTCACCATTACCTGATTTAAAATAAACCAGTATGCCTTGTCTCAAAAATACGTTCGCATACGTTTCTTTTATATGTATTTTTTTTTAATGAACTAAGTAAGATCCCACAACTCAGTGGGGCCGGCTGGGAAAAAATCCGCATTGGCCGTTGGGGGGCCAGTCCGCCCCTGCTATCACCCTTATGTTAAGAAAACGGTGTTTTTGTCAAACTGGCTGTTCTGATATTTCTAATCGATTACGATTTTGCAGATACTACTCTATGCGATAATCTTCCTGGAACAGCGTCCGGAGCGCCACTGTGGCTGTTACTCGACAACTCACCGAGATCTGCGTCAGGTTGGGGCATGCTAGGAAACTGCCTATTTCTCTAATATTTAATACAGTTCTTACTTTCTATGGGACAAGAGGACTAAATCGCGTATTAACCTCCATCCTCCTGCCCTCTAAGGGTTCTTAAACTTAAAAATTTCGAACTTTCTTTCGAAAAGCCTTCAAGCTCCTCCCGTTACACTAACAGAGTGCTGAAACAGTCTAGAAAGCAGTTAGCAAGGAAAGGACAGTAACACAGCCATGCAGAAGGCCAAGAAGAGAAGGTATTACTTGGTAGCCGGAGGCGTGGTGCAATACTGGCGCAAATCCTCTTCGCTGCATGGGGGAGACACGAAACAACATTTTGTCACAGCCAGGGTTTGAGCCACTCGAACTTGTCGGCTCCTCCGCAGGCCTGAAACGCTACCGTTAAACTTCCAATCTGGGAACCAAATAGCGTTATGCCACCTGAATGTAGGTTTCCGAGGTCGAAGCTTCCCTGGGGGCACAGCTCGCTCAAAGTACTGGCGAGTTGCTCTTCACACTGGCTTGGGCTTCTGGTTTCCGCCGTCCCCGCGTGGCTAACAATGGCGAGCACACAGAGCCTCGCGATTGGCGTGAAACTGCGTCGGTCCATGTCGCTGCTTTCGACGGTGTCCAATGCAGCCAGGAAACGCCCGCGAGTCTCGTTTTATAAGCTAGCTTTTTTCCAGCATGGGGGGCGCAAGAAGAAAAAGGAGCTTGCCAAATGATAAAGTTCTACCATAGCCTTTTTTTGTGTGTGTGCTACTTCTCCTGTCTCAGTCTGTCTTGGCTCTGTAGAATCAAGTAAACAAAGCGGGGCCTGTGTCCAGTTTCTATCTTGCAATTTGCGCTTGACCCTCTGATAGCCGTTTTCAGTGGGAAAAGACGGATTTACGTAAAAGTACCACTAACCTTCGGACTCGGTTTTTCCCCCCTGTCTTGGTCTGTACGTGTGCGTGCACGTGGACGCAAGACGTGAAAAATAGCTCGCCAGGAGTTAAAAGGGCGGCGCATTTGCGTAAAGGGCGAAAATTGTGCAATGTGCGAAAGCGTGTTTCCCGTGTTTTAGCGTCATTTGTATTGGGTTCGATTACAAAAGTGCACCGATCTTGTCAAGGCTACGACAGATCAAACAACGGACCGCGCCAGTCGTCGAAGTACTCGAAATGAGCCAAGGATGGGCTCGTCGTTCTTGCCGTACCGCTCTGCTTCGGCTTCTTGTTCTTCCTCTGCTTCCTCTGCTTCCTCTTCTGAAATGCGCTAGGCTATTAGTGACAACGATACTGGGCCATAGAATAGTTATTGCTAGAGCTAGTT
This sequence comes from Triops cancriformis, assembly GCA_020615345.1. Classification (NCBI taxonomy): domain Eukaryota; kingdom Metazoa; phylum Arthropoda; class Branchiopoda; order Notostraca; family Triopsidae; genus Triops; species Triops cancriformis. The sequence goes on along the minus strand of JAHZNP010000010.1, from coordinate 380,570 downwards.
GTTTCTACGTATCTTATATTGAAGTGTGTACCTGAATAGGTTGAAAGAATACTACCAAGAGAAACTCAACGGTTCTTAGTTCTAAATAGTTTTTTTAACTATAAGAAGCTCCAAAAAATTAAACGATAGACCTTTAAAAATTCAAAATTATAGTTACCAGCTATAAAGGAAGCTCCGCTGTTTTATGAACTAGTTTATTTTACAATTGTATTCTTGAAATCAACTAAAGGTACTAGTAAACGATCTATAATACTCCCCATTTGTTACAATCACTAGCATGGTGGGTCAAATGTAACACGGGGATTAACCTGCCTTTCGCTGCTGTAAACCTAGTCTAAACTGACAAATATTTACGAGATTTTAGAAACATAAGCACAGTTCATAGAGGGAACATAATAAGTTCATGGATCTAAATTTGCCTGGAAAATGTCCAGCCCTCTAAAAAACTTAATCTTCCAGCATCAAGCAAAAACATGCGGCGTTGCCACGTCACTCTTTGCAGGAAAGTTGGCCTACAATCGTTCTCTAGCCTTACTCTTTCATTTCTTCTTCCTAGATTACTTGTTCTTTAATAAATGACTCTAGAAAGTAGGTATTTATGAGGAAAAGGGTGGCATCAGACTCAAATCACTACATTTCCCACGTAGCACTTGTTCTTTAATCTTAACCAAGCCATATTTACCACAACTTCAGTTTTGGCACGCCTCAGCTCTTCCTCCAATAATCCACAAATTTCTTACAATCACGTTACAATTGACCTTACAGCGAACCTTACAATCAGCACGCAACTTTTACGTTACTTCCACAATGGTCACAGGCTAGAAAAAAAGGTAAAGCAAGACTGCCACTTACTTTGTGACAACGGCAGCGTTTTTTGCACCTCGATCTCCGCTTCTTTCCAATTGGGCCCTTCCGCTTTTCCGTCGGACGCGGTTTCTGCGTCGAACTGATCAAAACCGAAACCTCCATCACGACCCAGTTCATTGATATTCCGTAAGCCTAACTCACCTGGTAGATTCTAGCTGCCCAGGTTCCTCTAAGCTGGTCGCATACAAATCGCAGTACTGCCTTAACTGGGCCGTGGTGCACGGTTCGAGGCAGCACTCGTCTACCACGCCCTTGAGCCGCGTCACGCGACCTAGACGATCTTAAGTCAGCTAAAGCTTCAACTTTGCCAAAAAGCAATCAGCTTACCTGGAGTGGTAGGCTTGAGGAAGTAACCACCGGGACCACAAATGGTTTGCAACGCGTTGGCTAAAGCTCTGCCACAGTAATTGCGCTTCTCGACAGGTTCGGAAGCCAGCGAGCCCTCCAGTAAGGGAAAAGCGAGCAGGATCACCACACTCCAGTAATACATGGCCAAGTTGATGTTGAGTACTCTAAGTACTTGGAAGAACTAGTTCCAGGAATCGGAGGACGTGGAGGGGTTATCTTAGTTTCTCACCATTTCGGTTCTGTTGGCTTGTATTTTTTTTAACAATATACTTTCCCACTTGAGAGGGAGAATTGGACTAGGAAAAGTCATTTGTAACAGTCGGCTGCATAATCGAAATTCTATTAGAGTTCGGGAGTCAATAGTATTGAAGCAGGTGCTAGGTACCAGCGCAGTAACCTGACCCGGGTCAAGTTACTGGCCCTTCCTATTGTCCCTGCTGTTGGGTCTGGGCCCAGGATGTAATTAAAATCCCAACAACCATTGCTTTGGCAGTGGGAGCTGTTTTCTGGGACACTTTTATAGAGGTAAAACATGGAAAAGTGGCTTTTCACGCTCCTCGCATTAAAATGCGAACGGGAAAGGGGTTAAAAGAACGTCAATCTTGGGATTTTTTTAAAAAAATTCTTTCGGCTTTTTAATAGACAAAGCTTCTTAAGCCACATTCTACGTCTTAATACTTAGGAGTCAAGCGTTAGAGAATAGGTTTCAATTAAAAAGAGGAATTTCTGTGAAAAAGCTTCCTGCTTTAATATCTCAAAGATCTAGTAAAACGACGTAGGAGAATACCTAAGAAAACTTTGTCTAGATGATACTCTGTTTCAACGAATGGGCTTGCTTTGCGAAATCTTGATGCGACGTACAGTTTCCCCATGAGTTCATACGTGGGAAGCAATTGTGCGATTGCGCATCCGCGAACGTTTCGTGACCATGCAGCCAGGCTTTCGCCATAGAACTTTTCATTGTTGGCCAGTGAAGTGGCGTTGGCGTCGAACCGCTTGTTGGGATTCGCTTATTTAAGAATACTGTATATTCAACATTGACCGACGATGACTCTTCTCCAAGTTGAGCTGTCCCAAGCTCAACTTGGAGATGTTTAGTTTAGCAGATGTGAAAAAGACTCAATTTTAAATAAAGATCAACAAATTCCGTTGGATACGACTAGAAGATTAGTATTCACGTCGTCGCTGGACGCCCAGTTGTGTAAAATGTAATAGTCTCATTTAGGAGTTTTGTATGGTATTTCGATTCTTTATTAAAACAGGCACGTTATCAACAATTATCAACGTTATCAACAGAATTTGACTTTGATTTCTTCGCTTCGCTCCAACGGATCACGTAAGGCATGGCAATCCATTGCAAGACACAAGTGGACATGAGGCAGAACAGAATTAGGAAGCACAGGTTAAAACTCTGTGTCACTGATTGGATATAGCCTGAAAGAGACAAAAATAATGAATCAAAACAATAACTGTAATGAAACTTAAATAGACTTTGAAAACGTAACCATTCGGTCGCAGATTGATACCTTCTGCTTAAAAAATAACCACTATTATGCACACTTTCACGCTACAACGAAGCTTGGTTACGTCTCTATGCTAACGGCACGCCACTGGGCAACAATGAATGTTCCGCTTACGGAAGACTTGTTGTTGCCCAGTGTGCCCAGTATGTCACGGGCACGGAACGGTCGAAAGAGCAACGATGGGGACACAGCCCTCGCAACTGCCGTGGAGTTAGCACACGGACTTCGGTTAGGGTCGTTTTTCGTACCGAGTACTCTTCGGAAAGAACAAACTCAACCAAAGTTCCTATTGCTAACGGCACGACAGTTGGGCGAAAGAGTGTCCTACGCCCTTCTCTCGCGAATGTTCCGTGCACCCATAGCAAGCCTTTCGCAATGGGAAATTTCATTGTTGGCCTGTGCCAGTGGCTTAGCATAGGGGCTTCGACTTTTTTCTTAAAATGAAAATTCGTTACATACTGGGAAAAACCTATAAAAATGAGAGCACGGTACAGCAAGGAATAGCATCCAGTATATTTGGTTACAAACAATCCAGTATGCCACAGCTTAGTACGTCAGTAAAGTACTGTAACGCTAGGAGCGCTGGCTAACGGAGCTTATAAGCTTTCACCCGGAACACACGCACCCTCTGTTACCTATAAGTGGAACTCCGGGCAGCAGGGTGAAACAGCTCAGAAATATGGACAAGCCGAACGCCGCGGTCAAGTTTTCCAAGCCGAGGTTCTCTACCAAAATAACAATACCCAGCGAAGTATTGCCTCCTACTCCAAACCCGTACAAGCCGCAAGAAACCGCCAACGTGACGTACGAGTCAGCAAATGAAAAACCTACACCCACCAAATTTCTCATTAATTTCCATACATAACATGAATCAAGTCATTCGGTGAATTACCTAAACAGGCAATACTGCACAACAAGTACCCGGAGATAAACACTTGGATCCGGTTGACTTTGGGCGCCAGGCGATCGGACAAGACAGGTACCAGGAGCCGGGCGATAGTATCACACAAAGCTAGCACAGTTAACAAGCTCGCCGCTAGGCGAGGCGACAAACCAATGGACTGGCCGAACGAGGGTATCAGCACATTGACTTCCTGGTACACTAACCGGCCAATGGCAGCGCTCGTGGTGGACAAAAGGAAGAATGGGTTCTTCAACAGGCCAAACTGCAGCATTTCGGACCATTTGGGACACTGCGGCACCCACCATTTCTTTTTAGCCGGTACCTCTTCCAGAGTACCGGGTACCGGTTCCGCGGCAATAGGGTACAGTGGCGGGAGCGACGCTAGCGACAGGACACTACCCATCATGGCTACGTTGCTCAGAATCTCCACTGACGATGTTAACTGTGGGCGGGGCGTCGATTCGGAGCAGACGGAAAACGATCTTTCCGTGTTTCTCCTAGCAACGACAGAGAGAACGCTGATTTCCACGGGACCATCTTCGGTAACTACCTTCTTCTCGGGTTGCTCTGCCTCTTGTTCGGAGAATTCTTCGGAAACCACCGCTAGATGGCTCTTGGGACCCAGCGACTTGTGGGAGTCGTTTAAATGTGTCTTTTCTTCCTGTGCCACGCTGAAATAGCCTTTGGGGTAGGACCAGCTCTGGGAGCGTGTCCTGGGTTCGTAAGTAGGTGGAGCTTCGGTCTCTTCAAGACTGGCCGCCGGTACGAGCTCGATGATTGCTTTCCGCCTGCGGCGGTGTCTTCTGGAAGGTTGGTACAGCGCTACTGCCACGCAAGCTTGTAAGATGATGCCTGAGTATATTACTAACGCGCCGCGGTATTCGTAAGTGTCGAGCAAGATTTGGAGGATCACCGGAATCGCCATTTGGCCAATGGAACTCCCCGCCATGGTAATGCCGTTGGCTTTCGCGCGATTCGTGGTGAAGTACTCTTGGACGAGGAATAATCCCACGCCTGAGGCTAATGTGGCTCCTAAACCTATTTCACAAAAAATGAATACAATAAATAAGAATGAAATACATGTTATTTTATCTTTTTAATACGAAAACATGCAATAGAGGTTGGGTGGATACGCTTCTTGAGAACTAACATGAGAAAAATTATGAACGACGAAAATGCGTCTTTTCCTCGCTTTGCGCGGCATAAGAATGTATGACACTGTATGGAAAGGACTCGACTTGCACGGTTCTACGGTCACCGCGAAAAATACTCGACGCTTTGGTACGCAAACCCTAACCCGACTCGGTATTCCATATCGTTCGGCACCGCTGTCCTAAGATTTCCGCAGAGCCCAAACAAACACAGAGCTCGTCATCGAAGTTGTCTCTTGCCAATGGCCCTATTCTAACTACAGGACAGTCGGCAACAATGAATGTTCCCCACTGCGAAAGGCTTACTCTAACGGCAGCGAACACACGCGACAGAATAGCGTGGGCAACTGTCCTCGAGTTGGCCTGGAACCAGTCTGCTTGATCCAAGTGCTCTAAAGAAACCAACTATACTAACGTCACGGGAGTTGCGGGAGTGGTATCCCTCCCCATCCTTTTTCGAACGTTCCATGCACGTACGTGCATGGAACGTTCGACAAAGCGTTTGGGGACAAAGGCGTGCGTCACGTGACGCAGCACGCCTTTGGCCTGGGGAACTTTCATTGTTGCCTAGTGGCGTGCTGTTGGCGTCGGAACGTAAGTCTGCTGTACTGTTGCCTGTAAACTAACTGACATATGAACAATCTAAGGCCAATTTAACATTAACGTTAGCTCGTAGTTCATGAAAGAAAATAGATTAAAAAAGCGGAAATATATTGTTCGAATTAACTTCGTACAGAGCGTCGAGTCAGGGTAAGTTTTGTGAATCACACCATCTATTGGACGTGAAATAATAACACACCTATATCTTACCTCCCATGACTCCGTAAGTGAGGTAGAGCGTCAACAGATTATCACTAAACGCCGTGAGAAAAAGCCCACTGAACATGAGCAATGTGCCTGCCATGGCAACGCTTCTGTGCGAGTAATATTTGACAATAGCTGCGCCATACGGAGCTGTGGAACAAAACAAGGTTAACACATTTTCCAAAGGTGACCAAAGTGCCCACCCAACCTGAGAAATTCCACGTGGCGGCAGCAATTGCCGGTACCCATGACACTTCAGCCATGGTAATGCCATATCTCCGGGATATGACGGGCACCAGGACACCGAAGGACGTCAGGGCCGTCGGAACCACCATCTACAACAAGAAAACCCAGCACACGCGACTCCGCATTAATGAAGACACGCTCACTGGCCCGCGCCCAACTTTCCTTTCTCGGAATCGCAGCCTAATTTTTCAGAAACTTTTCGTTGTCAGGCGCCAAACGACTTGCACTCGTTCATATTCTAAATCTCGACCTTATTCATTCACAAAAGTCACACACTCTCTGTACACTCTTTTCTTCGTACTGTATACCTATAGCATTAATTTCATTGCTTGCCATTAGACGTTTCCCAAGGAGCACAGTATGATCGAAAGATAAGTTGAATGGACGTCGAAAGGGCCAACGTCGGTATAGGCCAACTTTCTGGGCCCTGACTTAGTAAAAGTACGAATATAGCTAGTCCATGGAGTTTTTCTATTCGAGGACTTTTGAAAGCCGATCGACTCCGTTAATTTTCATTACATACGAAACGCTTTGCTTAGTTTTCGGCCTAGTAGACCCTCTACGGAGCTTCAATGAAAGATAAAAAGAAAAGTCGCCAACTTATGTCATCAGACCATTTTTTTATCTTCCTAAATGGAATGACTTGATGTCTAAGTCAACTCTAGTTTATTGTCACGTAAGTTAGTTTACACGGTGTGATGTAGTTGTGCTAACTGGTTAGTTACTAAGGCTGAGCAAGACTGGCCGTGAGCTCCTAGCTTTTTGTTCTTTAACTCATGAGTAATAGTGTACGAGTGAAGCATGCGGTAATTCGACCCATCGTAGGCCTGGAGCCCGCCTTTAGACATGGCGTCATTCCACTAAACGTCAGAATTCAACGTTGCTACCAACTGACCATAGGCTGTCGCCCGAACGTGGCGTCAGAAAGTCAGAAAGAGTCGGCTCTTCGAGGTACCAGTAGTTACTTGGGTTGTATTGCTTACCATGACGACACACGCGCCAGCTACCACGCACCAACCCCATCCTCCGTCCGCCGGCTCGTAACTCGTATCGGGCGGCGCTGCAGCACATTTCCGGCCCTCGGCTTCCTTCGACTGCCTTTCTAAGAGAAATGTTGCAATATCAATCCCCTCTTTCCTTTCAGAATCTCAGTATCTTGACACCGTAGTCATCATGATCAATTTCAAGCAAGTATGAACCCACAAAAGTCCCATTCAGTGACAACACAAACACTCGAAAGATTCCAACACTGAAATAAACCGGAAAATATGAGACGACTCCCTATATGTAAGTGTACAACTTACCTGAGCTCATCATTCGACCACGAAACCTTGTTCGTTGACGCGGAGAAAGCGACTGACGTGTTGCGTTTCCAAGATCGACTGGAATCCCGGCCCATGTGTACCTACGCTCGTCTCGAACAAACAGTGAACGTAACCCGGGGTAAGACAGGAAAACCCACGGACTCAAGTCCCAAATATGTGCTCGGTCACGGCAATTTAGGTTCTTCACAACCACTGACGATAACCAACAAGCCTTTTATGAGGCCGCTAAAGTTCTTTTCGTTACGTTTTAGCGGGGCTGTGTCAGAACTCCCGACAAGGATGCAATCAATTTCAACAAGAGAAAAGTGAATATATTTTCTTCCTTCGGGGTGTACGGTTACAACGTTTCGTATCATGGTAGAGCGCAAGGAAAATCCATAAAAAAGCCCCCCTCTGTCCCCCCCTCTTTCTCTAATAATTACCATAATAAACTCCACAAGCCAATATTCCACAAAAAAAACCTCCGACGTTGGCTCCTTCTTTTCCTAAGCGGCGGTGGCTTTGGGAGCCGCTTTCTGGATCGTGTTGATCTTATCGCCCAGGCTTAGCGCCATGCCCTACACAAACGTACGGTGAAACGTTAATTGGTGTGCCATAAAAACCAAATGTCATACCTTATATAACACTACAAGTAAATTAAAACTATTTTATACTACGACAAATATTAGACGTAATACTTCCAAAACAAGATTTCCAAGCACGAGCGCGAAAGATCCTGGAAACGCAGTACTTGGACAACAATGAAATGTTTACGCTGACTGCTGTAAACACACAGAAGTTGCACAGCAACGCAACCTTTCGACTGAAAAAGGAAAAAGAACATTCATTGTATCCAACAATGAATGTTCTTTTTCCGTCTGCGGGACTACACCGACAAGAGAGCGTCTTGTTAGAAGCCAGCTTTTTGCAATATAAAAATCGGGTTACCCTACACTTTAAAGCTTTCATCTTTTTCGATGGTAACTGAGCACTAGGCTTCGTTACGTGAGGTGGGTCGTTTAAGGAATGAGTAGCAGGAAAGATTGTTTACTTCAGAGAAAGTATGAATGATCACGATAAGGCCTGTAGTTTCGATACAATCTCGCGTGTAAATCCAGTCGGCGCTGGCTTTCGCGCGGTACACAAGCCCAGGAAGCCCCAACGTTCGAAAACTTTTACCTGGCTTTTAGCGCGAATTCGGATATGGCCAATCACCGGCGCATCCGGCTTTCCAAACGGTTTCTCCACGCTCAAATTGGCTAAGGCGTCTTCACCAAAGATGGATCTCGCGTACAAGTTGGCCGCCATGAATCCACAATCACCCATCAGCGCCTTTTCGGGCGTCAGCGACTTCATATTGGTACTCTTGACCAAGTGGTTCATGTATTCGTGCAAGTCCGTGATGCTCGTGTTCACCGTCACCTACAAACGCGAAACAAAAACTTCTCATTCACTACAATCCCAAGCTTTGTTTTATTTAGTTTCGAACTTGCCACTCGTACCAACAAATGACAGTTGAACCAAATATAAAAAATACTATTAATAATAAAAGGGATTAACACAATTCAGTACTGAATTCCAGAATAACAAACGAAATATTATTACGAATAAAAAATGAAATATTGTTATGAATGAACAATTAAATATTAATAAAAATGAACTGGGCAAAATACAAAAGAGAATGATATAAAAACAAAAATTTCAAGACATGCATATGCCAAATGCAATATATAATGCACAAATTATAGTTACTTTGTTCTCCCACTCAAAGTCCGCCCACATTTGACGGAATTCCGAGTCCGTGCAGGAAGCGGGAACAATGTAGTCCATGATATCAATATGAATGTCGTTCAAGACCACCACGTTGCGATCGGACTGCGAACCGATGACGTCATATACTGTCAAATCACCCGAGAACGTTACAACAATGCGTGCTATTGACATTCCAACGGGTTTTCCTTACCAATATTGCCAAAAATGATCCCATTTTCCGTGGACGCTACCTTCACGGAAGCTTTGATGTTGGCAAAGTCGTGTGGCGCTAAAATGATGGGCGACGGTTTCTCCACCAGTTTCAAATCGCCCAGGGTGGCCAATTCCAGCGTACAATTCTGCAAAGTGTCCGCTAAAACACACACAAATCCACTCATTATAAAACATATTCTTATAAAAAAAGTTCGACACAAATAAATATCTGAACGCTCAGATTTTTTACCAAAGCTGATTGCTCCGAAAGATAGGTCTTCTTAGCTACAGATCTAGTTTGGGCTACCCTATCAAAGCGATCGATTCATTTCTACTTAAAAATCTACATTTTTTCGTACGCAGCTTTTATATGGGTAAGGTTTACAAGAAACTATTTTTTTTCTCGTTTTCATCAAACGAATTGATAGCGATCAGCAATAGAGATCAACCGGCGATATTCAGACCGTGATCTAAGATCTGATCCAAATAAACAACGGGGAACGCAAGAATCTAGTAATACTAATTTAGTAATGCCACAGACGAATCTTCTACGAAAAACTCGTATATACTTTTATACACACACATATATATATATATATATTTTATTTGTTATCTCAAATAATTCACCTGTCTGGTTGACAATAAGGACGTCCAGGACGATATCGTACTGGTTGACGTTGACGTACGCTTCGGCGTACACCGGGTCGGAGAATCCCGTCAGCTGCGTCACTTTGTTCAGTTTGGTGCTCTGCGCTTCCGCGTCTTTGCGTCCGCTCAAGCCGCCGCTCAGCGCCTGGCTCAAACTCAGCTCGAACACGTCCTCCGTGCCGCCCAGATCGGACTTGGACGCCAGTTGGGCAAAACTGATGATGTCGTCCGCTTGGATGCACCGATTGGCGTTCTTATCTTGATTCTACAACCAATTTCGTAGATTAGTCTCCCATCTATCGCAATATCTACTTTTTATAATTGCTTTGCTTTTAATTTTATTATAGTATGTAACTGGCGTCACAGACAATTTTGCATATTAATCTCAATCGACTATAATATCTATTTTATTTATGTCTTCGCTTTTTTTATTTCCTTCTAGTATTAAGTGGCTTCTTACTTTCTGCATCGACGCTTCTTCCTCCGTTTTGGCCTGCAGCATCTTGGACAACGCCCGGCGACTACCGGCGCTGAAAATGTCCACCAAGACGGGCGATCGGTGCGCTAAAACTTGCAAACACGTGCTGAGCCGGCCCGCGTCGTCATTGGTCATCGCTTTCGCGGGTAAACCTGCAGTAAAACACCCAATAATTAGTATTCACGTCCAATCCATCGATTTCATACTCCATCTCTTGTGTTTTGACCGCACTAAGACCACAATTTCGCGTTTTTTTAGTGGATTCGCGACATTCTGCGACAAATTCTAGTTGCTTTTCTTTACCTGAGCGTCCTAGGTGGAGGACAGAGGCGATAATGAGCATCGCCTCGGCGACAAACGTGTTCTGCTTGACGCGATCCGATTCCAGGAGGCCGTACCGCAGCGCCAGCTTGGTGACGGTGGAGCCAATGGCGGCACCGAGGAAAAAATCGCCTTCCAGTAGATACTTCCGTAGTGGCGGCCGTTCTTCATCCTTCTTTACCGTGCTAAGAGGCAAAAATCCACCAAAATTCGATTAACCGACCACATTACATTTAACTGATATTTCGTTTCCCAAAATGGCCAAACAGTTAAAAGACAAGTTTACCTAACCGTGCTAAAGGCGGATTGGGTGGCGTAAGTACCGTCTGCGGTCACCAAACGTTGGGTCCCGCCTCCTGTGGCAGGAGCGGCCGTAGTCGCGGTGTCGGAATCGGGTTTCTCCCCAGCTGCGCGTTTCATTTCGTCTTCGACGATGGGAATCTAGATCCAGACGTAAGTTTTCGTTAAGCTCCTTAAAGAAGACCAAGTATGGAAAATTACTTCGCCTAAGGCGGAACGAATTTGCTGCACCACGGCTCGAATGTCGTCCGCGGAGGTGGCGTACTCGCCGAGAATCCAAATGGCCGCCCGGTACACTTTGACTGACCGGATACTGGCAAACGCTTCCAGCAATTTCTGCGGGAAAACCGGTCACATTTTACCCTTTTTGATGCTTCATAGATTTTGAGCTGGAAATTACTTCAATCACCAACGGCCGCAAGTGCTCATACTTCTGGATCGCTTCGCGCACAAAGACGAGCACATCGGCAGCGGCCAATTCGTTGGTATCGGACAAGAATTCCATCAACATCGGAAGTACCGTGGCGGCGATATCTGGAAACTGTCAAAAAACGTCATTAAATTTTCCCGCAAGGGCAGAAATAAGATTAAAACTCACTTTAATGCAACAGGAATGTAAAGTACGGACTAAGAGTTGTCTGTACCGGCCCACGTCTTCGTGCTCGACCGTATTGTGCGTTTTGGCCACTTCTTTCTTCAGTACCAGCACCAATTCTTCGATGTTACGCGACGACACCAAATCCATCACTAATTAACACACACAAAAATATTTTCATTTCCCAGTCCTTCAGAGATAAATGTCAAATGCTATTAATTTTCAAGAATTTATCCTCTAATTAAATAATCTTCTTACTTCCAATTCATGAAAATTAGATTTTTGTAAATTTCTGCAAATCGGAATATTTTTTAAAAGTTAGTTTCCATTCTTGTTAATTGCAATCAAAGCAGAAGTTAATTAAAGAGTTATTTCCACCACTATTCATTTTATGTCATTTTACTTAATTATAACGTTTTCAAAAAAATCTGTGAAAATAAGAGAATTCCTACAGATGAGCTTCCATTCTATTCCGTTAATATTAACTCAAAAATTAATTAAGACATTATAAATTTATATTGTCACCAGGACAATTGCGTTAGAGAAACGTGAGTATAATATGTTAAACTTTTAACTGAACAAAATTGAAGTTATTGGTTCAAAAATATAGTAAATAACGAAAATGGACCTAAATTTAACGTTTTGCGACGAACTTCCAAATCCGTCGCGGCCAATATGCGCATGATATCCATGACCAGCTCTTGCAAAACGCGCTCGTGGCTTGGATGTTCTTTCAGCGCGATCAAACGATCCAAAACGATCAACTTGACGTTGTTGTCGCTCTCTTTGATGATCAAATCAATGTAACACGACGCAGCTGCCTGAAAAAACATATTTAAAACTCATTAATTACCTCCTCAAGGCAGTAACCCCTCATTGTCTCTTTTATTCTACGCCCAAGTTTAAAAGAAACTCCCAAAATATACGTATAATTTAAAATGTCCCGTGTAACATTACTTTAATCGCGGTGGGGGCGGAGGACAACGTCACCAAAGTACCGGCTGCTTCGTATCTGACGGCCGAGGAACTGGAATTGAGTAAATTGTAGATGCATCGGATGAAACGCGACCTTTCGCTCGGATTTGCGTGGCAAACCTAACAAATTCCCACATTTAACGCCTGTTTTTCCAGATTTTCTGGAAGAATTCACCTTGTAAATGAGTTCCACGATGACCAACTGGAGAATATCGCCAAAAGTATGGACCTGGTCGATGCACGAGGTCAAATATGCCAAAGCGCGCTCTTGGTCCGCGTGGATGAGCATAATGAACGCGTTGCGCTTGCAAGACATGTCTTGTTCCTTCTCCAGGAAGGACGCGATCAGTTCAGGACCGTCCGGGATCAGGAAATCAAAGTTCCGGTAGATGGTGTAGATGGCCAGTACTGCGTTGCGCCGCACGTACGAGTGGCGGTGCTCCAAACACGCTCGGATCGCGGGCATCAACGGCTCCAGCAGTTCTGGTTCCTTCAATTTGCACAAGAATCGCAGCGTCGAGCCGCGAATGAACTCATTGGGGTGTTGCAAGTCCTTTGGGAACACAATGACAAAGAGTTAACTCAAGTACCCAAAGTTTCAATAGAATCATACTATAAGCGAATACAATCTGAACTAAGAAATTAGTTTTGCGAATAATTCTAGATTCTTTTAAAGGTTTGGACTATTAGTTTGGTATTTTGATTATGAACTGAGATCGTTAAATAAATCAATGGAGTTCAAGAACAAGATGCGAACTTTTATTTGAGCAATTTGTGAATCATAATGGACTTTTTTTACCATTTTTTATAAATAACGAAGTTTATGGCTAAGTGCAAAGTTTCTATTTAAGCTACCTATTTTGACCATTCCTTTTCTATTTATGTTCGTTGGGTAGTTTATGTTTTTTACTATTATTATAATTTTTTAAGGGTAAGTTACGACTTGATGGTAAAAAGAGTAGCAAGACGTTACTTTGCGGTACGCATCGCAGACCAAGATCATTTCCTGCAAGAGTTTGCCATCTGACGTGGTTTTGGGGACAATTTCCCAGAAAATGAGGAGCATTTTCTTAATGGTATGATCTTGTAGGGGCAAAACGAAGCGAATAATGGTCATTAACAAGCCAGGGATCTTTTCTCCGTTTAAGATCAAGTAGATGGTCTTTTTCAAGGCTTCGATCTTGGTTTTTAAGTCGCCCTTCTCTGTTGGAGAAATATAAAACAGATGAATTACAATGCTGCGAAGGGCATTTGAGAGATTTACCTAAATCGGAGCGCAGCTGCATCTCTGAAGGAGGCTCGGCATCACTCGCTGGACTGATTAAGGTGTAACAAGGTTGCTCGGACAGCGCCATGTCTACAAAAATAAGTGAATGAATGATTTAATTGCTGCTAGAGACGGAATGGAATTAATTGTCGGCCAGGGAAAGACGAGTCGTTTATGGGAATTTATAGGAAGTTTCTTACACTTAAGTTAGTAAGAGCGTAAGTGATTCAGAAATAAAGAAGTTGGTTTAATTATTACTTAAGAATATGGTAGAAAGAATGCCAGAGTAATTTTTCTTGAAGGAGTCTTGACTTTTTATCGAACAACAACTAACCACGTCACAAGAATGACACTGACCGCCCGTCGAAAGAATAGTGCTAACCCAAGCAAGCGCTACGGCAGGATCTGCCTGATAAAGGCATGATAGAGGGGTACTGTCACCTGGTGGCTACTGTGAAGCAGCGTTTTGCTCAACATGTAACTGGAACCAACGGAGTTGATGACTGGTTTTGCAGAGTATTTCAACGAGAACTAATGGCTTATTCCATGACTTTCCTTCTGATACAAGTTTTGTTATATTTTCTTGTTATGTTACGATAGTTTCGTTTATGCTTTTTGTTTTTAGAATGTCGTACTGTTATTTGAAAATCAAGAGTCTGGAAATTCGATTGCAAGGGATGAAAAGGTGCCCAGCATAACAGAACGTTTGCAAATAATGGAAGCAATTATAAGTACTTCAAGAAACAAGGCACGAGGGGCTGTTGGGTAAAGGAGAACTTAGTGTAGGTGTGGCTTCAGTCAGTGATTATGTTAAGGGCATTTCCTTCGAAAACCACAAGCGCATCCGTCACAACCAGGAAACGCTCCTTATTTGATAAAGCCGAAAATGTCACATCGAGAAATAGGAAAGCATTCTTCAGTACTATTTCTTTACAAGAGAGAAGTGCATTGATGAGCGTATTTTTACGCGTTTTAAGAAGTTTTAGTGGATATGCTTATGAATTTAAGTAGGTAGATTAAACATTGCTGAATCAAGCCTTATTTCTTTCTTAAAACTGTATCAGATGGATTAACAGGGACCTTTTAGTAATGAAGTTCAAGTTTAAATATCCAGTGATGTTCGCTGTGAACTTGGCCATTCTTATGGAACAGCTCAACTACGGTTCGGCACAAATAATTACACGTAAGTTTTTGCTAACAATAACCTTCACTCGCTACATTACTCCTCCCAGCAACTGCAGAACCAAAACCTGACTATGTCGACCCTCTTTCCGTCGCGCTGCCGGTAATTTTGATCATAACCTGCCTCACCATTGCCCTCACCTATTGGTGTTACTGCAAAGGCCATTGGCGGTAATCTGTCCCATTTCTTCTGTAATCGGTACTTTTAACCCCTTCATCTCGTACAGTACTTTCCTGGCCTACTTCAGCGAAAAGCAATCCCATGCAATCATTCGTCCTTTTCTTGCGGTCTATTCCCGCGACGCACCTGTCGAACTCGTAGAACCGCAAGTACCAGCAGACGCAGAAATCCCCCGACCCAGTCGCAGAAGTCGCCGAGTATCCCGGCATTCCGTGCGCAATCTGACCGTCAGGCGTCCAATTCCTGTTGAGCAGTTCGACAGCAGTTTCACCGAGCTCAAACGAGATAGCCATTTCTTGCTAGGCGACCAATTCGTGGACCTCGAAGTGCTTAGTCACGGAAACCAGCCTAAATCGTACGCAGAGAAATACCCCAACAAATTGAAGAATCGTTATTACGACATTTTGCCATGTAACTCTTCATGTTGTGGTCGATTTCGCTCGATCTCAATGTTTTTTGTCGATCTTTCACCTAGATGATCACTCTCGGGTTCCGCTGAGTCCTGTCGACGGAGACGAGCACGGAGATTACATCAATGCATCTTACGTCCAAGTAAAACTATTCCATTTATTCTACAGCCAAACAATCTCAAGAAATCAGTACAATTAATTCGAAAGAAATTAAGAATGCTACTATATTAGTTACGAAGAATTCAAGCCCGAAACTATTACGCGCCTTGTATATAGGGATTCTACGGAGCCAGGGATTATATTGCTGCCCAAGGTCCGAAACCCGTTACGGTACCGGATTTCTGGCGAATGATCTGGGAGCAAGACGTGCGCCTGTTGGTGATGTTGACACTCATCAAAGAAAGGGGCAAAATCAAGTGCGCCCAGTACTGGCCAGACAGTAATCAAGTCCTCTCGTACGGCGCGATCCAAGTCACGCAAATTCTGCAAGCCAACATGGACGATTACGTCATACGCGATTTGAAAGTCGAGCATGTAATTATTCGTTAACAATACGACGTATTCCCAAGTAGGGTTCCCGGTTACGCCAGTGGAGAAGCCGCCATTGTTCGTACCTTGTTTATGTTTATCAGTGTCACTAGGATACCAATGGCATCCAAGACATTCTGGTTCACAAACTGTTTCTTGGGTAATGTCTGCAAAGAAATCTTGGGCCTTTGGTCCGCTTTGTTGTTTCGTCTTCGAACAAAAGAACTAACATTACGGAATCACAAAATTTTACGCTTCTCTCAGCTAAAACAATGATTCATTGACAAGACAGCCTTTCGGCAAGTGCCAGGAACTTAGGTGTCATGGCGGATTTGACGCTCCTCGCCGCTAGATGGTGTAGTTAACAAACTACTCTATACTGAATTTCTATAAAAGTTCCAAGAAATAATTTCAGACGATTGCTAGTAGGATGGTAATAGGTTAGTAGAAATTACAGAAATTTCGGTGCATTAATTAGGATGGAGCGAAACGCGTGATCAAGCAGATGCATTTTCTGACCTGGCCGGATTTTGGTTCTCCCCGGAATCCGGAAACAATGCTTTCGTTCATAGAAGCTGTCCAAGAGCAATTTTCCTCTCTTTCCGCTGCCGGGCCACTTCTCGTACACTGCAGGTACTTCGTTTTAATTAAATAAATATGCAAGAATTCATGTTTGTGTGGGGAAGTGCTGGCGTGGGCCGCACCGGGACGTTCATCGCCATCGATTGGCTTATCCGGGAAGCGCGGGTGAGTTCTGAGCTTGACGTTTTCAACACGGTGCTCAAACTGCGCTCCGATCGCATGCACATGGTTCAGACAGAGGTAGCAATGCGTCACAAGTTGGGTTACGATGAAACTAACGGTTGCTGATCTAGGACCAGTTTTATTTTATCCACAAGTGTCTTTCCCATTTCCTGGAAACGAGGATTCGCGAGCCAGTATATGCGACTATGCGCGAAGATACGCCTATATACGCGAATGTGCGAGAAGACACGCGAATTTACGCTAATGTGCGCGAAGACACGCCTATTTACGCTAATGTGCGCAGAGATACGCCTATATATGCGAACACGTGATGTACATAATGCTGCAAAACTTTCCGTTTTAGACTGTGTTCCAATGTTCCAATAAGTTACAAATGCCATCCGTCAATCGAAAGACGCAAGATATAGTTAAGTTGTAGAAGTCTTTCATGAAATAACGTGGATTAAATGCAAAAACTCAAGAAGCAACGTTATTACTTATTTGTGTAATATTTACCGTAAACTAGAAGATCAAAAGAGCCATACTTCAAACGGGATTAGACTACCACCGAATGCTACAATCTTCAAGCCACGGTGCATTCAAAAAGAAGAACAGAAAACTGCTATAATATTTCACGGACAAGTATTTAAAATGTACAAGTTACTTTTCCAGTTTCCTTATTTAACGGACTCTACAGTCTGTAATCAGTTAATTTCATGAAACTTCAAAGAGCGTCGCGGCATGCAACGTAGTACTATTGGCCGATCCTTCGCGAACGTCATTGTAGCAAGATCTGACAAAACCTTGAAGTTTAGCTACCAGGTGGCGCTAAAGTAGGACTGGCCGCTTGTTGACATCTGAGGAAACTTGAAATTCACCTTAATTAAATGTGCTTTATTATTCTCCCAGTGTATTGTTTCATATAACAAGGTACGTATCATCGGTCCACCCAGTTGACTTTACATTTTTCTCTATAATTCCTCAATACGGACTCCTTAATTGTGCCTCAAAGCTTGAAAAGTGTCAAAAGGCGTTGACCCTCGCAACTGGACTCATTTCCTCCCTCTTTTCATTATTACAGACTTCAAAATGACAACGGAAAAGGTGTCTTTGGCCGACGCTTTATCCAACGTCGAAGTGTTGGATGAACTGCCGCTGCCCGACCAACAGCCTTGCATCGAAGCCCAAGCTTGCACCGTTGTTTACCATGCCAATTTCGACACCAACTTTGAAGATCGCAATGCCTTTGTTACCGGCGTGGCCAAATACATCGAAGAAGCTACCGTTCACGCTAGTCTCGTAATAATAAACTTAAATACTCTTGCTTCACCGCGATTCAGCTTCCCCAAATTTAATACTCCGGAGACGATCGGGGAATCGCTCATGAAATCCTCTGCTTCTCTTTAGAACGATATGCTGCAAGAAGGCCAAGAGCACGCCGTCATGTTATACACCTGGCGGTGCTGTTCCCGTGCCATTCCTCAGCCTAAATCCAATGAACAGCCCAACCGAGTCGAAATTTACGAGAAAACGGTCGAAGTTCTCGCGCCAGAAGTCAACAAGCTCCTAAACTTCATGTATTTCCAAGTAAACCGTACATTTCTGGTGTAAAACTCACCTTGGTTCTAATCTGTGCTCTGTCTCCCAGCGTAAAGCTATTAGCAGATTCGCCGAAGAGGTCAAACGCTTGTCCCATGCCGAGAAACGCAAAGATTTTGTCTCTGAGGCGTATTTGATCACATTGGGCAAGTTTATTAACATGTTCGCCGTGCTAGATGAGCTCAAAAACATGAAGTCTTCGGTTAAAAACGATTACTCTGCCTACCGACGGTAAATTTGTCTGTCTTTCAACCTGTGCACACGTGTTTATTTGGAAAATCTAAAAATTTTCACATTTTTCTCGTTTCTCCAGTGCGGCTCAGTTCCTGAAAGTGATGACTGATCAACAAGCTTTGCAAGAATCCCAAAATCTGTCCATGTTCCTAGCGACGCAGAACAAAATCCGCGATTCTCTGAAAGAAAACCTCGAAAAAATTCCCAAGTACACATATATGTCCAAAATATTGAATAAATTTCACAGCTTTACCTTCATAAAGCATCGATTTGTCGATAAAACCGTCCAACTCTTCTCCAAGCTGATTGGATCAGAGTTTTCCCGGGACAGTTCGATCTAATCCAAGCAGAATCTTCGATCCTTTGACATTTCCTCTTGATCTACTTGTTACTAATTATTTATTCAATTCAATCCTTCTCTTGAAACCAGTTACGATGAACTTCTGGCCGACATTTTGAACATTTCCGTCCACATGTTGGAAACGAAACAGTACTTGCTGCCGGAAGAGGGCCACATGCTCGTCAAAGTCCTGGGATTCGGTCTTTTCCTCATGGATTCCGAAGTCTGCCAAATTAACATCAACAAACTCGACCAGAAGAAACGCATCCGACTCGACAAAATCGATCGGATCTTCAAAGTAATCTCTTACCGAACATTTCTTCCTTAAAAGCGATTAAACTTACCCTGGGAAATATAAAAATGTTACCAAAGCACAAGTAGACCTCTAAGAAATAGACGAACGGGAGTGTGATTGTGATATTTTTTCTTTTTGGCGCGTCAAAGAATCTAGAGGTGGTGCCGCTGTTTGGTGACATGCAAATCGCGCCGTTTAACTACATCCGGCGCTCGAAAAGCTACGATCCTTCGCGCTGGCCGCTGTGCAGCGCCAATACTCCGTCGCCACAAGCTGATCTCATGGTCCAGTTGCCCGGCATTCGCGAAGAACACATCCGTTTCACGTCAGAATTGGCCCGGTACTCGAACGAAGTCACCACCACGTACAAAGAGACGCGAAGTGCGGAAGAAAACAAGCAGTTGCTGGAAATTGCCCTCCGGGGATTGCAATTGCTCTCGTCCTGGACCTCAGCGGTGACGCAGCTCTACTCCTACAAGCTGTTGCACCCAACGGACCATCACCAGAACAAAGACTGTCCGCAAGAAGCTGAGGAATACGAGAGAGTAGGCGAATTTTAACTGCAAACTGGGAAAAAAAGAAATATGTATGAAAATTGGCGGTCTAAAGATATTTTTTTATTGATGCTTACAGGCCACCCGGTATAATTACACAGAGGAAGAAAAGTTCGGTCTCATCGAGGTCATTTCCATGATTAAAGGCGTTCAAGTCTTGATGGCTCGTATGGAAACTGTCTTTGCCGACGCTGTGCGGCGCCACGTGTACGCCGAGTTGCAGGATTTCGTTCAGTTAACTTTGCGCGAGCCTTTGCGCAAAGCTATCAAGAATAAGAAAGACTTGCTGCGTACTTTGCTCATTTCCATCCGCGAAACGTGCGCCGATTGGCTCAGAGGGGTGGAACCGGCGGATGACCCCGCCCTCAGAGGCAAAAAGGACCCTGATGCGGGTTACGAAATCAAAGTGCCGCGCCGCAACGTTGGTAATTATACTTAGATCAATTCAGATCGAAGAATTCTAGTAATATCGTCTAACAAAGCTTCTCCGATAGAAATGTAAAAAATTTCGTACACTAAAGAAAGAAATGAGTTGAACAGGGAAAGCTTTTTACTAATCTTTATGCAGATACTGTCACTAGAGAATTGAAAGATATTTTGTTACGTAGGGCCGTCGTCGACGCAACTTTACATGGTGAGAACCATGTTGGAATCGTTGATTGCGGACAAATCCGGCGGCAAGCGGACGTTACGGAAAGATTTAGATGGGCCGGTACTTATGGCCATCGAGGCTTTTCATAAGCACTCGTTTTTCTGGCCGTATTTGGTCACCCTGGGCCAGTCGCTGCAGAGTTGTTGCGATTTGTCGCAACTCTGGTACCGGGAGTTTTACTTGGAGATGACGATGGGCAAACGCATTCAGGTAAGGAGCGGTCCACCTTAACCAACGTCAATGAAAGAGATAAGTAGAAACGAGGAAATTACTTTCCCACTTCGGCTAACGATTTCCTTTTCGACTGTGAAATGGGAAACGTCCGTAGAAGTACTGGCATTTCGCGTAAAAATCCTGGCCCGTTCTTGTAAGAGTACCAGTTGTCGCTTTTTCCATTGCGTTTCGTAACGCCCTTTCATGTTTTCTTCATTCTTCGCTTTGGGTATGTGTCTGTGTGTCCGATTGAGGCATGGGAACGTGATCGTGTACACTTTCCGGCACTTCAATACTTGAATTCTTTTTCCAAAGTCAATTCATTCGTACTAATTCTGGTATTACAGTGACGAGCTAGTTTTTAGGTTAAAATGGTATTATTAGGCCAAAAATTGATCAATAGACTTGGAAGTCATCAGTGCTGTACCATCTTTAGCTAGTAATTCCTTTTTTGACGTCAAATATGCGTAAAATGTTTCGAATTTCACGCGAAGACACGAAAACGCCTGTTTCAAAGCTGCTTTCCCTGATTGGGTGAAAAGTGATAGAAGACAGTCGATAGCCTTTTCCGTCGGCCGGGAACGCGCGGGTTGTTTTCGAAGGTTTCTCGGTTCTGTGCCGCGAACGGCAACTTAGCGTTGGGACTGTGCGAACTTTTTCTCCCTTCGTTTCCCCTCCCCAATTCATTGTTGATTTTTTGTTGGTGGTGGGTCATGAAACTTTTTGTCTCTCTTGTTGGTTGTTTGGTTTTTCCCTGTTGATTTCTTTCCTCTGAAACTGCTGTCCCGCCACAGAAATGTCCGGTGAAGCACGAGCACAACGAAGAATGCAGCGACTTGGTTACCATGGACAAAAGAATACAGGTACCTCCTCCCTTGGCCCCTCCCCCTTTTTCGACGTATCTTTCTCCCATCCCAAGAATCTTTTTTACACAAATAACTCATAGTTTAGCCTTTTTTGTGCTAATTAACCAGCTAATTCGCATGGCCAGCGCTGCATTCATAATTTCCTTCCTAATTCGCTGCAACTGAAGGGCATGGCCTCAAAGTTAACCTCGCCTCCCTGCAACTCGCAGCCAATAGGACTTAATCGATAGTAGTTTCGGTACCTTGAGTTGGTTTTAGCCTGAAGCGATCGGTTTTTGAATGTTTGCCTCAAGATTGGGTTCAAACTTTCTATATGTTTTTGCTCCTTTTGTGGCTAATTTTGTTGATTTTTATAGTTTCCCATTGAGATGTCCATGCCTTGGATCTTGACGGAACATATCCTGCGGACGAAAGAGCCCTCTATGATGGAGTATGCATTTTCTATTTGTTAATTTTATCATTTACTTAAGAAAATATTTATTTATTTTATTTATTTATTTATTTTATCATTTAAGAAAATAAATTCCTTTAAAAATAGAGTATACAGATTTGCAAGATGAAATTCAAGGCGAGGTGTAAAAGAAGTCATAATTGTAGATAAATGTGCGATAAGGATCATGAAGGAAACTGTCTAATATAACTTTTCTCTTAGATGCGTGCTGTTTCCCTTGGATTTGTACAACGACTCGGCCTTTTGGGCGTTGACCGTCTTCCGGAAGCAGTTTCTGTACGACGAAATCGAAGCGGAAGTGAATCTGTGCTTCGATCAGCTCGTCTACAAGCTGAGCGAGCAAATTTACGCGCACTACAAACATTTAGCCGCTTCCGTGTTGCTGGACAAGCGCTTCCGGACCGAATGCGCGCTGGTCGGTACGCGACTGGCGTATCCGCCGGCCAACCGGTACGCCACGTTGCTCAAACAGCGCCACGTGCAACTGCTGGGCCGTTCGGTTGACCTGAACCGGCTCTTGGGGCAACGAATCAACTCGGCGCTGCTCAAAGCGCTCGATTTGGCCGTTTCCCGCTTCGAAGCCAGTGACGTCACGGGCATAGTGGTACGATTCCCTCTTGACTAGCGCCCTTCCGGCTGTAATGCACATCTCTGCTCTAGGAATTGGAAGGCTTGCTGAAAGTGAACCGGCTCTGCCACCAGTTCTTGAGTGAACACGTGGTCTTGGACGATTTCGACGCCATGTGGCGCGAAGCCAACCGAAACGTACTGGCGCCGTACGGCCGCGTGACGTTGCACGTGTTTTGGGAGCTGAATTACGACTTTTTGCCGAATTATTGTTACAACGCCGCCACGGGCAGGTTCATCCGCTGCAAGGACTTGCTCTTTACCCAAGCGGTGCAGCGGGACCGCCCACCAACCATGCCCCATCACTATTTATACGGCACCAAGGCGCTGAATATCGCCTACGGGACCATTTACAGCCAGTACACCGGTAATTGTCATTCAGTTCACGAGTATTTACCCCTTTGGGAGTCAGAAATTGAATCCAGTCGTCAAATACCGTCAATCACCGGTATTTTGGTGATAGGCGTGGGTTACTGATGGAATGTGGATGATTTTTGGACTCAATTGTCGTCTTTTAGGGTTCGTGGGGCCGATACACTTCCGGGCGATGGTGAATTTACTGGGCTACCAAGGGATCGCCGTGGTTATCGAAGAGTTGTTGAAGATTATCAAGTCGCTGGTCCAAGGCAACATCCTCCAATTCACGCGAACGTTGCTGGTAGCCATGCCGAAGCAGTGCAAGCTCCCGCGCTACGACTACGGCTCGCCCGGAGTACTGGGTTACTACCAGGCGCAGCTCAACGACATTGTCCAGTACCCGGACGCGCGTACTGAGCTGTTTCACAACTTTCGGGAATTTGGCAACGCCCTGGTCTTCTGCTTGTTGCTGGAACAAGCGCTTTCGCAGGAAGAAGTCACCGATCTGCTCCATGCAGCGCCCTTCCAGAATATTCTGCCGCGTCCACACGTCAAAGGTAGGAGAGCTTCAAGATCGACTCGCATTTCAAAGAAAAAGTAAAGCAAACAATGAAAAATAATAAGAATACTGTTTTGCCAGATGGGGAAAAGTTGGAGACGAAACAAAAGCGTTTGGAAGCCAAGTACACACCGCTGCAAGTCGTCTCGAATTTGGAGCGAATGGGAACAGCGAAAGTACGAGCGAACGTCCCATTTTTTCTTCTCTTTTTCAAGTTTATTTCTTTCTGGTCTTATTAGTTAGATTTTTACGTTAATATTCTGTAATTTTATTCATTGTGCCACCCTTTTTAAAAATATTGCAAGTTTTTCTTATTTCTAACATTTATTTCAGTGACTCTAGTTTGTCTTTGCTTTTTCCGTAAATTCTTTTTTTCCTACATTCTCTAAAGATAAGTGAATGTCTTGAAATTAACGCATGTTTCCTTTCTTTCCCTTAAAATTTTTAAAAAACTTTTGCAAGTTTTTCTTATTTCTAACATTTATTTCAGTGACTCTTGTTTGTCTTTTTCTGCTTTTTTCCGTAACTCTTTCCTTTTTCCTAAATTCTGTAAGGATAAATGAATTTCTTGAAATTAACAAATGTTTCCTTTCTTTCCCCCAGCAACTGTTGATTGCCAAAGAAGGCGATCTGCTCACGCGCGAGAGGCTGTGTTGCGGTCTGTCCATCTTTGAAGTGGTCTTACAACGCGTGCGGTCCTTCCTGGATGATCCCGTGTGGTCCGGGACTCCGCCCACCAACGGGGTCCTGGCGGTGGACGAGTGCACCGAGTTCCATCGCCTTTGGTCCGCGCTGCAGTTCGTCTACTGCATTCCTGTCGGAGAAAACGAGTTTACCGTCGAGTAAGCGCGCCCTTACGGATGGCAAACGTATTTTTTTATGCGGACAAATTTTTAGGCAGTTGTTTGGGGAGGGGCTACACTGGGCGGGCTGCGCCATGATCGTGTTATTGGGACAACAGCGACGCTTTGAGGCGTTGGATTTCTGCTACCATATCCTGCGGGTCCAGCGAGTGGATGGCAAAGACGACACCGTCAAAGGCATTGTAAGTTTCGGCAAAGAGGGCGCTTCGTAAGGCGTTTTTCTTTCAAACATTTCGATTCGCGGAGAAAAATGTTGTCAATACTTTTGTAAATGGATTAAATATGTTTGACAGCCTTTGAAACGATTGGTGGATCGCATTCGGCGCTTCCAGGTCCTCAACTCGCAGATTTTCGCCACGTTCAACAAGTACCTGCGCATCAACTCGGGCGAAGGCGAAGGGGGCGCCCCTGTAGAGCACGTGCGCTGCTTCCAGCCGCCGATCCACCACATGGTAGCCCAGCCCCCGCAGGTGCAGAGCGGAGCGCCGCCGAGTCATTACCACCGGCCGGACCTCTTCCGGCAATCCATGAACCCAATGGAGTGAAGAAATGGAAAAAAAAGGCGTACTTGTCATTGAAGCGTAGACCATCCCCTTTCCCCACTTTCTTTGTTGCCCTGCCTCCAAGAATGTATCGCATTTTTCTTATATTGCTATTCAGACATGTTTCATCGACTTGAGTCAGTTGTGGGCGTCACTTCTGCGGGAAGTGGCGTTGTTTCTTAACGTTATCGAAAAGGGAGTAGGAGTGCAAGTTTTTCTGTACTTTTATTATGATACACAATCGTGAAGCTTATTAAACTACTATTTGCAGCGGGTGAAGTGTTTTCTTGGTTTGTTGTAGCCTACCAAAAATGTCGTCACAGTTCGGTAAATGTTCACGCAAACTTAAGCACTAGAGGGCTCTGGGAGCTCTTACTCGATTCTTCATAATTAATTCAAAATTCCTACCTAAATGAAAGATTCGATTTTATTGAATAATGAGACATTACGATTTTCATAGTAAGGCTTGTATTAAAATTTTCAAGAATCAACAGAAAGAATCAGATGCACTAATAGGTGGCATTTCCTGTGCGCTTTTTCATTTTATTCAACTCTGCATCCAAAGCAGCTTTCTTCTATTAAGGACTTTTCAAAAAATACAGTTTTCGAATAGACGATCACTTACCATTTCTCCTTCCCTCACTCGCTCCTTCATCAACTCCACAGCGCGTGCGAGATGGACAATTATCTCCCGATTTTTGCAACCCACGCATTCGAGCTGGTTCAATATACACACTACGATCCGAAAGTAAAGCTCGATTAGCGTTGTCAAATGTAATAACACGTCTTAGGGAAGCAAAACTCGCATACAACGGATAGGTAGCAGTCACATGCCTATCTAACGCTGTCGTCCCGCACGCACAATTTAGAGCTTAATTTGGCATTATTTATCTTTTCGGTCATCCCTATCATTATCTTTCCTTTTGTATCGTTGAAAGACGAGCCAGGGAAGCCGCGAGCATCTAACACGGAAAAATTCAGATTCTCAAGTTCTAGTTTGCGCTACAGTTTGGTGGAAACGAGATAGAAACCGACTTCTTTGAGAAACCGCGTTATTTTCAGCCGACTAAACAAGGCAACGTACTGTACATTCTTTACTCTGACTGAGTCATTACATTTTAAAGTTTAATAAACAAAAACGAGGACTTACTGACGGAATGGTATGATGGAGAGAGTGACGCTAAAACCAATGACAAGTCCACGAAATAAAAATTTGCAGTAAATAAAACTCGAAAATCGAGAACTTTTAAAAAGCAAACTGCACGTTCCAAGCTCGAAAAAGTGACTGAGTGGAGAGTTTATATACAGCCGTCGTAAAGTACTGGCTCTGTGTAAATCCAACGCTTTCTCCGTGGCAGTGTTCTGGGTCTCTAAAAAAATATCCGTAACAGTGTTCCGGAGAAACCTTATCCTTGGGAGTAGCGGATCCCGCCTGTCCAAAAGCTACACGTGTAGATCTACGTGTACAGTACTGAGCAAAAAATAATAATATTTTAATGAAAACCTGTCAGGGAACAGCACGCTTAAATGGCACGTGGATGTTCAGGCAAGTAGGGAAAAGGCAACTCGCTTTAAGCTCTGTCTGGATATGACAGCGCGTACTGTACCTCTTTTCTCTGTCATTTTTTTTTGGGCTCAGTATTGTACATGGTCATATATTAGATGAAGATGTACAGTAGATGTACAATTCCTTTTATTCAATTCAATTGATTTTGATAAAATTAACACGATGAACATTGCGGAAAAGAAGTACAAATTCGTAAGGTTCATTTGAACCATTCTCACCTCTGCTTTGAAGTCGAGCGGCACCATCTGTCTGCATACTACTGATAAAGTGTTCAAATCTTCCTTTCCACCGCTTAAACATTTCATTCCCACTAGGAAGTAATTATGCGAGCTGTTTCGTCTGACAAATAGAGGGCACTGGGTGCTCTTAATATATTCTTCATAATTGTTAATAATTTCTACCTAAATGAAGGCTCGTTTTAATTAAATCATTAGAAAAGTCAAAAATTTTATAGTAAAGCTTGTAATACATTTTGCGAGAATCATACATTAGTAAAAGAAAGCACGGAATCAGCGAGAGGTACTTAGGCTTTCCAATAAAAGGCGGCAATGTTCAAGCTCCTCCTGTACAACATTAGTTCAAAACACTTGAAATAGCCAAATGGAAGCATTTTTACCAAGTTCGTTTCCGGATCTAAGCTTTCCAATCGACTTTCCAAAAGTTTTACTAGCTCAAGTTCGGGTTTTCTGCATTCTTCTAAAACTTGGGCATTGGCACGTAAAGCCACTAAAATCGCCATTAAATGTTCATGCGAGGCGTCGTGTTCCTTTTGTAGTAAACGAGCAATTTGTCCCGCCAAACCTCTGCTAGCCAGTTCTCCTACAAAACACAAAGTCGTAATGTTTGCTCTTGACGGTTCATGGTCGCTTACGCTCCAAGTATGTGTCTTCTTTCAACAACGCTGACAAGAAAAAGGCCGTTTTCGATCGTAATCGCTCGTCTGACTTTTCTAGTACGCGCAGAAGGACGGAATGGCCCTCAAGCTGCGCCAATTCTTTCTGTGCCTCAGGGAAATACCTACACAAACCTAAACAGGACCAATTAAGTAACTCGCTATCAATTGTCGAGGTTGAATCTTTAATTTACAAGAAATGGCCGACATGGCTTTGAAACTGGCCGTTTTCGAAGGATCATGCTCCACCAATCTGAGCAAAACTGACAGCACCTCCGCTGCCAATACGTGTCTTTGGCAGTAGGGATTGTTTTGCGTCAAGGTGGCAATCAATTCGGCGCATTTCTCACGTACTATACTGTGTGGAGAAGCCAGACAAGAGTGAAGTATCGACAAGCCGCCGATTTTCTGAAAATCTGCGAGTATAATAGCATGAATAAACATATTTTATGGTTTCTTTTAGTCGTGTGTACCGTTTGCGCAATCAGTATCGTCTGCAAAGTCAATAATAGTCTCTAAAGCTGCTTGCATGTTATCAGGACAGCGATCGGGTTGATCGACGCTTTGATTGGGTGACAGAACTTCCATGGCTTGTTTCAGTTTCTCAACGACATTCACGGACAGATTTTCTAGTGCTTCTTCTAGCCAGCGTCGTCGCTACGATACACACACAAGGACTTAGTGAAGGAATCATGGCCCATTGAAAGATACTTACTTCTTCAGACATTTCTGCCGTGAACTGTGACGGACCGGTCGGATCTTCTTTGGCAGTGCCGGCTAATGCAAACTTTAGCAAGCCTTCCATGTTTCTGGGTGGTCGACGCTCCATTTTGTAAGATTTACAAATTTTCCCCTTGATTTTCAAAGCTTTCTGTCTCGTATAACACGTTTGTTTACTGCTGTAAAGTACTAGAACGTGATGCAGGTAGCCATCAGTGCCCTCTTCCATGAGAAATTCAAAAGTTGTCGCCGCTCACCACAAGTCGCGTTGCTGACGTTTATACACACCGAATGCTATCTCTAGGGGATTTTTCCTTCCTTGTGTTTCTTTTGGTTCGTGTGGACCTGTGATTCCGGCAAGGTATGTTTTGAAATACTTATTTATCGCTGAAAATCTAAGTCATCGTTATAAATAATGGAATAAAATCTTACTGACAACTAAATGTTAAGATGTTAAAGCCATTTTAGGGTTTGTGACCTTTTTTGTGTACGGATTACCCAAGTTTTGTGTGTGACTTGTTATTGAACAGCAAGGACTTACTCCCTAGTGTTCTTACCCTTAATTTCTGAAAAAGTAGGATAGTTTAACCGTTCCAGCTCTAGCTTACACCTTTCAGTGTCAAGAGTAGGATGCACAGTTTTGCGTAGTTTGCCTTATGAAATTCATCGAATTGTTATTTTTTTCTGTAGATGGTGAAGGACAAAAAGGAGAAAAAGCGCAAGTCCGCTATCAATGAAGTAGTCACCCGCGACTACACCATCAACATCCACAAGCGCATCTTTGGCGTAGGATTCAAGCGACGTGCCCCCCGTGCCGTCAAGGAAATCCGCAAGTTTGCCCAGAAGCAAATGGGCACCGAAGATGTCCGAATTGAAACACGCTTGAACAAGCACATCTGGTCCCAAGGAATCAGGTATATTACCGAGCTCATTCTTATTTCCCTTTAGAACGAGTTTCAGCGTGTAATTTTTTTCATTTATCCGCAGGAACGTCCCCTTCCGTGTCCGCGTCCGTTTGGCCCGCCGACGCAACGAAGATGAAGACTCCCCCCACAAATTGTACACCTTGGTAACCTTCATCCCCGTTGCTTCGTTCAAAGGCTTGCAAACGGAAAACCAGGAAGTGTCTGAAGATTAAACAGCTCTGTACTTTCCTTCAATACAAAGATGAAGACACTCCATTTCGCTGAATTCACCCAATTCCTGTTTCATATTTGTATTTAGCATACAATTATACATACATAATATGCAATTATGCATACAGCTAATTTTGTACTTTGATATCACTCTGAAATAACAGGAACTGGTATTGCATAAGGTAACTGCTAAAATCTAGAAAATAAACAAGGATATAATTAAAAAACAAACAAGAATTAATGTGTGGTTACAGCCTGAACGGAATGTTGCCTCAACGCAATTCGTTATGTAAATGACAGATCGTTCGAATTTCGCCGTTACAGTATAACATGGAAGTCTACTTTTTTAAACTTAGAGCTGTATTTATCCGCTTTTAATAAACTAATATTAAAGGGCAATGGACACCAAAAACGCAAATAGAGATTTTGATGGATTATTACAATACACATTCATCTAAGAATAAAGAATTTTGTTTCGATTTTTTCTAACCAGCCGTTCTAGAGATATTTATTTCCAAAGTTTTTGCCGTTTCCCGTCATGAGCAGCGTGACGTCACGTGTGGGAAAATTTGATTTTCAGATTTCTTATTTCCTAAATATCTTCGTTATTATTTCGCACCTGGAAAAAATAAACATATTCGGAAACTAGATTTTGTTCTCTTTTTTGTATCTATTGCTCTTTAAGCTAGCGGATTTCTGCTGTAGACAGTGTATTAGTATACAGTGTAGCCAGTTAGTATTACGTGCTTGTACTATTGAGCGTCCAATTAATCATCCAAGTTACATAGAAGTTTTCTGTCGTACAAGACGTACTGCACACAGAACAGTACTTCGGACTTCACGATGACCGTAGTACAGTGCAGGAAGCGCGATTGTGGCCGATATGGGCAACTGGGACAGTTACAACCATCAACCGCTTGGAGCGCCATGCTCGTTTCCGCCCCTGCTAGAAAATTACCTTCCCAGTTGCGCTCCTCTTGTAAAGCCTACCTCTCTTTAAGTCTATTTACGACGCTGTTAACTCTCACTCGACCACCAGCAGTTGTGTTTGTTTTCCGACACGTGAAAAAGGCTCTTCTTCCTCTTCATAAGTGATCAGATTTATATAGTAATTATAAAACTTCTACCAGGAACCCTTCGACAGGTAAAGAGCTCCGTTACGCAAGCCGTAACTGTTTGTAAACTGAACAGGTTGCTAAGGTTCCTATGTTGACACACATACATATGTGTTGGTTGGTTGGCGGGGGGCCCCTCACATATCTAAGATCAATCAAGATTCTCTCATTCTTGCAGTGGAGCCTTCAGCGCTTATTACGCAGTCCTCTTTCCCCGTATTTCGATTCAGTATAATTCGTTTCATAAACCTAATTTATATCCGAACATTGCTAGAAATCTGTCTTCGTTTCTCAGCAGGGGAGTTTTCTCTTACAATTACCTACCCAGAGCTAAAACTTGGCACCAGCGCCATGTACATAGACAACCCAGAAGCTTTAAAAACGTGGCTGACTGGAATCCTCGAGCCTTTGTAAGTTTTCCATCCCTTTTTCCTACCTTGAATCGCAACTCATTTCGTCTTGATATTTCCCAAGGTGCGACGCGGACCCAGCAGCGCTGGCCAAATACGTCCTAGCCCTGGCGAAGAAAGACAAACCCGAGCTTGAGCTCAAAGCCACCATGTTGGACCAATTAGAAGTCTTTCTGCAAAAAGAAACGCCCCGCTTTGTGGAGCTGCTCTTCACTGCGCTGCAAAACAAGTCGTACCTGGATTCTGATGCTGCTGCTTCCCCTCCCCCAGCGTCTGTGGTCGCCCCTGTGACTCCAGAGCCAGCCCCGCCCACAGTGCCCGTCCCCGAAGAAGCCATTCCCCACGAGACCGGTCGCAAAGACTCGTCCTCCACCAAAGAAGATCGCAAAGAAGTCTCCAAAGTACGTTTCCTGCCTCCGAGTTTCAATTCCTTACAACATTTTAATGACTTTTTTTTATTTCTCTTCTTCTTATGAATGTTTTTATTTTTTATTATAGTATTTCTTATTAAAATAATAATTATGTAATATAACTACAGTATTTGTCTTTCTTGTCTTATTTTCTCTTTTATTTTTATTTATGAATATTTATATTATATAATTTTTTTATTATATCACTTTTATTATGTTATGTTTTATTTATAGAATAATTGTATATCATAATTTGCACTTTATTAACTGAATTAATATGAATTTCTCCAAATTCTGCGTTTTAAATGCGTTGGGGGCGTGAAAAAGAAGCAAAAGGACTTAAATCTTTTTTTTTTCTCTAGGAAAAGGACGAGAAACGTGCACAGAAGACTTCTTCCTCCTCGAACCGCACGCGATCTAGGTCCCGGTCGAGGTCGCGGGACCGAGGCGCACGGAATCGCTCGCGGAGTCCTCCGGCCCGGCGCGATCGAGACCGAACGCGCAACTGGGACCGACGCCACTCGCCCTCTGGGGGCGGCGGTCGCCGTGATGGCGGTTTTCGCCGCAAATCACGCTCGCCGCTCCCGGGGCGACGCTCGCGGAGTCCCGCGACGCGCTCCCGTAACCGCGGCGGCGCCCGGAATCGCTCCGACTCGCGATCCTGGTCACCGCCCACGCACCGACGTTCGGTGTCGCCCCGGCGGAACAACACAACCGCGGAAACGGTACCGGCCGAGACGAAGAAAAGCTCATCGGGGCAGACCAGCTCGTCAGGTCCGGCCACGCCCACCCAGGACAGCAATCACGGCGTCGGCGACGAGTTTCGCTTAACGACGACCGCCCAAAGTATCCAGAGCGTCGTGGTGACAGCGAGTGGTGGCACGGATAAGCCCAAGTGGCGTTGTCGCGACTTCGACGGTACTGGAGGCATTCCTTTCGTCTTTCCTTAGTTCTTCTTTCCTTTATGAATGAATTAATTATTTTTTTCTTTTTTTTTTCAGAGAAAGGATTTTGCATGCGGGGCGATCTTTGCCCGTACGACCACGGAACGGATCCAGTAGTACTGGAAGACGTGGAACTATCGTCGGTGTTGTCATACGGTAACTCGCGGTCCAATGCGCGACCTGGCGAGAGTGGGCGGATCGCGCCACCGGATGTGACCGCCCCGCCGCCCAGTATCGGCCAGGCTTTGCCGCCCACAGCGTCGGGGGAGCAGTATAATCCCGCAGCGCCCTCGATTGGGTGGAATAACTACACCGGCGACGCCAGTCGGCCGCCGCCCTTGATGCTGATGCGTCCGGTAGGGCCTCGCCCACCCATGGGCACGAATTTCAACGTCCCTCCGCCCCCGTTCTTCAACCCCGCCATCCGCGGCGGTGGGCCGATGCACGGCAACAAGCCGCCCGGCGGACCGCCCTTCCGCCCGTTGGCCCCGCCCCAGGTGCCGCCCTCACGCGAGCTGATCAGCGTGCCGATGCAAGATTCCCGGCCGCCGCAGCTGATGAACGTGAAAAGTGAGCGGAAACGACCGGCGGAAGAAGAGGAAGAGAGTTACCAGGGAGAAGCCCCGACCAGTTATCAGGATCGGCCCAAAAGGCGCCATTTCGATTACAGCCGCTTGGGCCACCGCCGCCATGACGGCAGCTGCTGCTCGCTGGAAGTGAAGAAGATTCCCAAGGGCTTGAACAACATCAGTCAGCTGAACAACCACTTCTCCAAATTTGGCAAGATCGTCAACCTGCAGGTAAAGCCCCGCCCCTTTTTAAGCTCATTTTTCTCTCATTTTCGGGGGTCAATTTTGTGACGATTGGGAACACACTTGAAAGTGGGGCTACAAAGGAATGTGTTTTTCTAATGTAGGTGTGTTTCAACGGTGATTTGGAGGCGGCGCTAGTGACATTCACGACGCACGCAGAGGCGCAAGCTGCGTACCGCAGCACAGAGGCGGTGCTTAATAACCGATTCATTAAAGTGTTTTGGTACAATCCTGTCCCTGATGTAAGTCGTATTTTCTGTCCGTTAAAGCGAAAGCGAAAAAAAAATTAAAACATCTAAAAAGAAAGAAAAGAAAAAAATAGAAAAAATGAAAAAAGAAAAGAAAAAGTAAAAAAATGCTAGAAAAAATATATATAAAAAATAGAAATAAAAAACGAGAAGAAAAACTAAAAAAATTACAGCAAAGGAAAGAAAAATGAAGTGAAAAAAAATGAAAGAAATGTTTCGACGTTCAATGGCTAATGGAAATATTGGTAGAACAAGCAAGAAAATTTGCCGCCGCAGAGTAAGTTGCCAGCAAAGGAGAGATTGGGTAAAGTGCCAGCGGAAGAAGAATTGCCCGTAGTAATAGACGAAGAAAAGGAAAAAGAGAAGGAATTAGAGCGCGAGAAGGTAAGAAGACGTTATTAGGTTCAGAGTGGTCCATTTTAAAGGCGTTGTGTCGTGTTGGTACAGACTTTGGCGTCCATTATGAAGTCGCAGGAGATCTTGGCGGCCAAGGAAAGCTTGCGCAAGAAGCAGGAAGACAAGAAGCGCGAAGCAGCCAAGCTGCAGTCGGATCTCCAGCGTCGGAAACAAGACTTGCTGGAGAAGCAGTTGCAGCAACAGCGGATTTTGATCGAACGCCTCGAGAAAGGCAAGTCCACGCAGAAGCCCGAGGAACGCCACGCCCTCATCACAACGATCAAGCACTTGCAAGACAGCGTCGAAGGCCTCAAACGCGATTTGAGCCACACCGCCACCGCGGCGCTGAGCAGCCAGAAGGAAACCAGGCACGGACCTAGTACCGGCACCGCCCATGTGACCAAATTGGCCGTCCAAGAGGTGAGTTTAACACATTTTCAGCTGTTTTCCAACGCTTTTGTTCCATTTAGCTTTAGCCGTTTCAGATTTAGCCCAATTTTTTGTTTTTTCAATTATTATATCAATCTTAATTATATCGTCTTAAAACAATTATTGTGAGTCTTATGAGTTTTCTTTCATTATTTTTTTGTAGATTTTTTCCCCTTTTCCGTATAATTTTTGCCTCACTTTTTTCATTAATTTTTTCATTCATCATTAATTTTCCTATAAAATTTTTAGTTGTTTTTCTAGAGTTGTAGCATTTTTTATATTAGTGCTTAAGTATTGACGTGGAATCTTTTTTATAGAACAGATGTTTGTAATGCGTAATTGTAAATCATTTTCGTGTATTTTTTATTACTTTTTTATATTATATTTATTTTATTATATTTTAATTTTTTTATTATTTGCGTAAGAAAATATTGACGATTATGATGAAAGTATTAACATAGAGTTTCGGACTTTAGGCGAAGAAAGCGATGTTGGACGTGGATTTGGAGCTGTACCAGAAACCGGAAATGACCGAAGAGGAAATGTTGCAGAATAAAATACGCGAATTGAAGCGGAGCGCGCTGGAACTGGGTTTGACCCATGTGGGGCGGGGTATGAGAGGCAGAGGGCGGGGCCGAGTTAGCCGCGCACGGTAAAGTTAGCTTAATAAGTGTTATAGAAGACATTTTTTATGTTGGGTGTTTAATTGTGTAGGGGCGCGAGAAGTTTCTACGTTCCCCCACATGTATCGGTCGACCGAAGACCCACAGCGCTCCTGGTGTCCGGTTTTGAACCTGAAGACCAGAGCGACGTCTTGAGTCATTTTGCCGTAAGTTTTCCTATCAATTCGCTGGAGCGAAAGATTCTTACATTTCTTAAATTTGAGCATTTTTAAGAGTCTTGATTTTGTGTCAAATGTTAGCTAATGTTCTATTATCGTTGACAGCAATTCGGAGATATTGTGGATCACGTCGTGGATGACTCGGTGCCCTCGTTAGTGGTGAACTACAAGTCACGGAAAGAGGCGGAGATTGCGGCCGTGAAGGGGAAGAGTTTCCGGGATCGGGTCCTGACGGTGAACTGGCACATGCCCAACAAACCTAGGGATGAAGAGAGAGAAGAAGAGGCGCCGTCGGTAAGAGACAGTTTGGGGGGATTCATCCGCGAAAGAGGAAATTTACGTGTTATTTAATTCCATAGGAGCATGCTTTCGATGACGCGCTGAATTATGATGAAGACGAAGAAGACGTCGAGGAAGAAAGGTCGTGGAGAAGATAGAAGTAGAGGACGAAGAGAGAAATGCAAGTGATATGGTAACTTGTTGGAGAGAAAGAAAACATACTTGGGGAATACAGTTTTTCGAGCACCGAGTCTTTCATTCAGTCATTCCTATCGTTTTCATTCATTTCCGGGAGTGACATTGAGTAAATGAGTAGCCAAACACTAAATAAGTAAATCGTTCCAGCTAGAGAAACTCATGTACATGAAGAAAAATCCGAACCGAAGATTCAGAGACAAGTTTGTCAAATGTACTTGTTCACATGACAGAGATGCTCAAGACTTAATCCTTCCATTGTTCTGTAGCTTAGAGATTTGGATATAACTCGAGAAATCACCGTGCTTCTCCAGAAATTAATAGGTGAATTTGCCAAGACGCCATTTTAGGTTATCATTTTATCGAGACAACCGCTAAGAGCGCCACTTACAACAAAAGCGAGCTGAATCTTCCTTTTTTTACATTCTCCCCCGTTCCAAGTATATTTACTAGTGATAATGCACACGAAGCAATTTTTTTTACAAAAATCCATACATAAAATCAGTTCCGAGCTTTGTCTTCATACGGAAAGGTCGAATATCCTCCAAGACGCCATCTTGGTCTTTATGAAGCCCGCTCACCGGCGCCGAGCGACCAGAGTGGCGGGAGGGTGCAATTTTCCTAGCTTGGTAGAATGCGAATCGCGAACAGCGTATCGTTCCCTTTTTAAAGCCAAGCTACGCCACCTTACGCGCATTACCGGGCATAGCTAAAGGTGACACTTGACATTTTACCTTCGTCGGAGCAGTTAGTTGCAGTCTTGACAACTAAAAAGAAACTTTGGCTCGCTAAGCCTGGTGGTCCCTTCACCCTTTTACCTTTCCCCCTGTTGTTATGTGGTAACTTAACCACATAGATCTTAAGTATCCCTGCATTTCCTTGTGTGAATCTTTACCTTGCGTGGAATATCAACGCCAAAAAGCCAAGTGCAGTCATGTTGTGTTGGGTGAAACAGGGTGTGTTATGGCTGTGCCTCAGCTTTAGCCTGGTTCTAGCCACCGAAACCAAAAGTAATTTCCACACCTTTTCCCTTTCTTTACAAATTCTTCCGTTTTTTAAGCTTAAATTTCCCTCTCTTACACTGATAAGCTTACCACAATAGGGAGGTTCACCCTCTTCACAGGTTTTTAGCCCTCCAGAGGGGTAAATGTTGACTTGGGGGATTAAAAGCTTAAGTTTCCCCTTAAAAGGCAGTAAAAGTCCAAGCGCCTTACGTGTATTGGACTAATAATGAGAAAAAAAGAACATGAAGGTCGATGACGTCACTGCTTTTGTGACAAGGTGTCACATTTGGTGACTATTTTCCCACGGAGTGATGCCAGGTGGGGGTGAGACAAAACCAACTCATTTCTCTGGCTGGATATCTGAGTGTTAATTAGCGTTGATTCACACCTTTGGTTGGGTTTAATTATAGCATGCGTTGCCCCTGGAGACTCCGCCACTTGCAGGGCTTGTAACCTACTTTAGCAACGAGCATTGGCTGGCATAAATTCACGCAAAACACATTAAAGAAGAGGCGGGGGTAGCGAAAAGAGGTTGCAAGCCGTATAAGGTACTTAAAACCACACCATAACGCCCGCTACCTTGATGTGCATAAGTATATGGGACAAGGGCTGTCTTAACAGGAAGCACTACAGTCCCACTTTCTTATGACCACGCTACGCATTAAAATGTGGGACATGGTCACCTAAGCGGTGCATAGCGCGTGTACCCCTTTTTTATTAACAAATTGGCAAGATTCCAGACCGTGTCAAAACTACTCACGAGACAATTTAAAGAAAGGGCTGCTAACGAACTATTTACTAGATACTCACAAAGCACCCATAAAAGTAATTAATATAGTTTTTGGTACTTTTCTTATTTCTGTTTATGTATGTCGCTATTTCCTGATTTTTTATAGTTATTACAGAGTCGATACCCATTCTGCGTATAAACTGTTTTCAGTTTCTTTGGACCCTGGTGCTCACATAAAAGTGGTATGGGCTTATAGGCTCACAGTGCGATTAGTGTCCCACTTTCTAATGAACATTCATACAGCGTTCTACATTGCGGCCACCTAGTGGGGGCAAAAGTATATGGGACACGATGCCCACCGTCACGCTACCTACCTGTACCAGCTTTTTATAGACATTCGTGTTATCTCATGTATAATTACCGCGTTTACAACTTTCCAAGAAGGATTTATTAATTTAAGGACCTGTATACTTGTAAAGAAGTGAAGTGTCATTGTATTCATGAGTTTTTTGTTTGTTTTGCAGTTCCGCATTTCGATTTGATTAATTTAAGCGAAGGTTACCACGGCATTGTGTCAGAGAATTCGACTTTGGTGGAAGTGACCCCGGTTATTCGCGCGGTTGGAGTCCCGGTCTGTTCGTTCAAGATAGTCAACAAACACCACGGAGAAACGCCATTCGAGGTACTCTACCCGTAGTTCGAGTCTTGGAAGCCAAAGCAAAAAAAAAAGAGGAATTCAGAGAAAAGCTTTCCCCGAAAGAGGGGAATTAAAGAAGGAAAAAGGTGGGGAAATGGGCAAAACCTCATGTGTTGAGCCAAGGGGGAATTTATAGAGCTAGCGTTAATCTCCCCGAAAAGGCTGGACGCACGCTTTATGACGACCTGAATGTCCTTCGCCTTGCGAAATAGTATTCGGCTGTCTGGGAAAGGGGCGGGGACAAGAGAACAGTATTGTCCCATGGCTTCTTATACCTTTTCATTTCTTTTCAAAAACTTTTATGCGTAAATTTCAGCTGGTGAGCTGTGAAACACAAAAGGGAATTGCGTTTTGCCCTATTGCTCATAAATCTCTGGGACACGAGTTACGACACCAACGTTCCCTCTGTCCCAGTTACTTACGTCCATCTGTTGGTAAGAAAGTGGGACAATCGCAATGCATTTTCCTCTGTAGGCGTACCACTTTTTTATGAACGATTAGTCCAGATCTCAGGCTGCGGGCCCTAAGAAGATACTATCGGGTACAGACATTCACGCCAGCTGGATGTACCAGTTTTCTATGCACATTCTTATCGTTTAACATCCTATTGAGCTTGTCAAGCACTTAAGCCTGTGGCTAGGAATTGATACCACACTTAAAAAAAGGCGTTTTAGGTCTTGTTTGCGCTTTCCACTCGAAGAGTACGTGTAATGGAAAGAAGATAGGAAGTAAAAGGGTTTTGAAAAGCTTTTATTTATATTTTTTTACTGCTTTTTTTTCTTCTTTATTTTTTTTTCGGGAAAGCTTATATGCTTTTGAAAGCCAATATTTATTTTTCGTGACGGGCAAGGCTTGGCAAGTTAGGAAGTTGGAAAGCTGGAAACTTTGTGACTCCGGAGATTGTATTTATTTTGTCTGATTTATTTTCCTTTTTTATTTGATTTATTTTCTTTTCTTTCGTGCGTGGTGGGGAAAGGTGGTGCTGAAAGATAGCGAAAGCAATGAAGCCGAACTGCGTGCGAAACGTCTGCTGAACTGCGAGAAGCGGAAATACTACAAATTTGATATTGTCGCCGTGAGCTGCGAGAACGTCGCCTCCCAAAAGTAAGGTTTCCTGCGAGCACAAAGAAAGAACGTGAAAAAATCAAGAGTAGTTAATATTTCAGGGGTTACCGGGAATTTCCAACGAGTTTTTTCTTTTCGCTGTTCTTCTTCGTTTTACCTTTCTCTTTTTCTCGTTGGGTATTCCCTTTTTTCTCTCTTGATTTTCATTTTCATTTTTCCACGGGGACGTGCGTTGGATTGGTTAGGTGGCCCAGATCGATCTAAAGCGTGTCTGTTTTTCTCTCTTTAGTGCCACTGTGCATATTACGGTGCAGGACGTGAACGAGTACGCGCCGAAATTCACCGAGCCGTCGTACGTGGTGGATGTGGACGAAGGCACGCTGAACCAAGAGATTCTGCAAGTGGAAGCCACCGACGCGGACTGCTCGCCCAAGTTTGGCGATATCTGCAAGTACGAGCTGTTGAACGCCGAGCAGCCGTTCGCCATTGATGAAGACGGCGTGATCAAGAACACGCAGCCCTTGAGCTACGACGAAAACCATAATCATATCCTCTCCGTCGTGGCCTACGACTGCGGCATGCAGCGATCCGAGCCGGTCCTCGTCACTGTCAAAGTTAATCGCGTTTGCCGACTCGGTTGGCAAGGTACAAGATCGTTTTCACATTTCAAAGCTTGGGATTGGCCCCCCCTCCTGAAACCCGATGGTACCGCCTGTCCGAGGCAATTTATGCACGTCTGGCAGGATAAGCTCGAGTAACGGCTAGGAATCGAGTCGCTTCGGGGGATTTGAACGATTTGCTGCGGTTCGACAAGTTTTGACAAGCTGTAAACGGTATTCTGAAAAGGTTCATAAGTTTCTGGGACGCGAGCTGCATGGAAGCCATGCCCTGCTGTCCTAGAAACTTATAACCCTCGTGTCTATATCAAAGGGGTACAAGCTTGTAGGCTAATAGGTAGCTAGTGTACCACTTTCTTATGAGCATACACCACAGCAGTCTGTTCAAGTACTGAAACTTGAAGCAACGAGCTCAAATAAACTAGTATAAGGATAATATAGAAAAAAAAGCACTGCAAAAGGCTATGGCCATCAAACCTGGGTATTTTCAAGGAAAGTGAAAGCAAATTTAGATTAAATGCAAAATAATTTCTGATGTTCGGTTCAATCCAATCATTTTTGAAATGTCTGCATTTAAGTCAATCCAAAGCTTTTTGAAATGTTTCGCTTTATGTTCAATTCATTTCGGGTGTTTTCAAGTCATATTCAATTCAAAAGTCAATAAAGTAAGCGAAATTCAAGTGAAGTGAAACTCGTTTTGCGGTCCCGGGAAGAAAAGAAAGAACAAACATTGAACTTATGAGTTTTCATGACCAGATAGTTTCCTTTTATTTGAAGTGGTACAGCGTCAACATTATTTTTCTTTTAATAGCAATTATTTTCTTAAGTCAGTTCCTAAAACTTACCATTTTTTAAGTCATCGCAATTCAGTAAAACTTAGCAGTCACCAAATGCAATGCAAATTCAGTTGAATTGATCTTAAGTCAGATTCGATCCAATGATTTGAATTTGCCCAGCTATGATGCCACCTTTAAGTTTTCATAAGTTCCTGGGACACTAGCTGCCGGTAAACCGCATACTACTGTCCAGAAACTTATGACCTTCAAATGACTATGTAAAAAGGGGTACAGGTTCGTAGACTAAGACGTAGATAGTGTACCACTTTATTATGAGCAAGCTTACAGTACCAGGACGGGGCCATCGAACGCGGACATAACAATGTTGTACTTGGAGAACGGAATAGTGCTAACTCACCGTACCCGCTGATTATCGCATTTTTGTGGTCGGGCCTTTTAAAACTTGGTTTTGGGAGTAATTTGGGATTTTCTGGCGTTAATTACGGTCTTGTCGACTTCAGAATCGCAATCAGCGCAGCCATTTAATCCGTTTCTTCTGCCAATGACTTGTTGGAGGCGCTTTGAAAAGTGACTGAACTTTTGGGTGAATGACAGGTATTCCGGACGAGATTGTCTACGCTCCACAATCAGGTCGTCTGAGTTTGTTCCCCGAGGCGAAATTGCAGCTGTGCGACGTTCCCTGCAAACCTGAAACGCTGCAGGCCCGTGTGGCGCTCGCCACGTCACATATTGGCAAAGGCTGTGATCGTGACACGTACTCGGTCGCCAGCCAACGCAAACTTTGTGGTAACAACCTCCATTTTTTTCCTTTTCCTTTTTTAATAGACAAAAATCTCCTTTTTGAAAAGAACTTGACTGATTGTGTGAAAACTTGTTAGGAGCGAGTGGGAACGCGGTCGATCTGCTGCCTTCGGACGCCCAAGAATGGATTGCGCCGTTGACGGCCGACCAAGGCCGAGATGCCGATGCGGTTTTCGCGTTCGACGGCAAAACGGGGGTCGTCGTCCCGACGTCCGTCTTGTCCCATAATCTCACCCATACGTTCACCGTCTCCGTGTGGTTTAAACACGCCCCCACACCCGGACAGGACAAGCACACCAAGGAACACATTATCTGCAATGCGGACGATCATCGTAATGCCATTTTTTCGCTTCTCGTTTTTAAAAAAGACACAAATACTAAGATTATTTGCTTAGGTTATTCATAAAGAATTTGTTTGTTATTTATTAAAAAATAATTTTCTTGTTATCTTTTAAGAGATTTTTTTTACACATTTTTGAAGGATTTTTTTACATTTAAGCAATATTTTCTTGAAATAGTAAGAAATTAGAAATAAATAGTGGAATACTATAAGAAGGGGAAAGGCAATTCTTCTTTTGACATCATCTTGAAAATCAAAAATCTTGCTTCAGGCCTAATGATTATCAGCGTATTTGCACTGATTTTTGACAAATTTTGGTGCACTATAAGCAGAATTATTCAGCTGTTCACAAGTTTCCAGGGCACGAGCTGATCATAATTCCTTCTCTTTTCTGTATATATTTTAAAAATATTTTCTTAAAATAGTAAGAAATAGAAAATAGATACTAGTACAATAATAAGGTGAAAGGCATTCCTGCCTTTGAGATCCCCCTAAAAAGCAAAAGGCTTACTTAAATGTCCACGTGCGAATCGAGCCGAACAATGTTCTGCATTTTATACGGATATTTTATAATTTTGCTGCATTATAAGCAGAATTATTCAACTGTATACATATTTCTGGGACACTTGTTGTCCAGGAACCGTGTCCTTGTGTCCCAGATTCTTATGAACATCGTGGTCGCTTAAATGTAGTACAGGCTTGTAAGCTAATATGTAGCTAGTGTACCACTTACTTATGAGCAAACATGTAGCACCAGACCACCTTTAACGGTTCATAAGTTTATGGGACACAAGCTGCACTCAAATTGTGTACTACTGTCCCAGTTTCTTATGATCCTGCTTTGTTGATACATTCTTCATATCTTTAAATTAATCTCAATGTCGAGCAATAGGAACAAAAGACAAAGAAAATAAGTATGATATTCTTTTATACACTTTTCCTATTTGTGTATGATTGAATTGTTAATGGACTCGGTGTGTTTGTAGAGATGAATCGGCACCACTTTTCGTTGTTCGTGCGCAACTGCCGGCTGATTCTGTTGCTGAGGCGTGAGTTCGGCGATGGTAAATTGAATACCTTCCGTCCCGCGGAATGGAGATGGAAATTGCCGCAGGTACTCGAAAACAGCTCTGGTTAATGACGAAAGTCTTGAAACGCGTTTTATGTCGGCAGGTCTGCGATGATGAATGGCATCACTATGCGGTGACAATGGATCCTTCGTTGACTGCCACGCTCTACGTCGATGGCCGGCCTTTTGTGGTCTCCAAGAATAATCCCGAGATTATCGACGACTGGCCCTTGCACCCGACCCAGGACATCAATACCACGCTCACGGTGGGCGCTTGTTGGCAAGGTACAACCCATTTTTGTTACCAGCCGTTAACGAAACGCTGTCAGTGGGAGAAAAAGGCCGTCGTACTTAAAAAAAGGAGAACAAAGGAGAAAAAAAGGGAAACAGGTTAAAGGAGCGATGAGACGAGCCGGAAAAAGTCGAGGCGAGTCATTCGAATCGAGTGCACAAAGCTAAGGAAGAACTTCATTGGGAATCGAGGAGCTAATAGAAATCTTTGTGTTGTTTTCTTTTGTTCTAGGCTCGGAGAATCATATGAAGCACTACTTCAAAGGCATGATGGCCGGTTTGTCGGTATTGGTCGGTCAGCAAGAAGATGCGGACGTGATTTCGTGCCTGCACCAGTGCAAGGAGAACTTGGAATCGCCCCCCTTGGAGCTCTTGCAGCCTGGCATGGAGATCCTCAACAATAACGATCTGACAGAACTCACGCTCGAAGGCGACAACCAAACCAACTTGCAAGTTTTGCTGCAAAAGATGGGATACGTCAATACGCGCCAGTTCCCCACCCCTGGTCGCCGCCCCCTCAACATCTACACCTCCTTAACGTAATAGAAGCAATTAAAGCTGTGATATCATAGAGTCTAAGTGGCTCGAGTCACGTTAGAGGCATTTACGAGCCATACGGCAGGATTCAAGGCTTAAAGATGGCATGTTTAGGACTCAATTAAGAGAGAAACAATATTGAAGCTTATTACGTAGCAATGTAGGAAGAAAGCTCGAACTTTGAAGAGAAAATATCAATTTAACATGAGTTAACATTTACCAGTCATTGCATTGCATTTGAGGGGTTTTTAAAATGTTTTTTCTTAATATAGGTGTACATCAGGACGTACGTTGAAAATCCCCGTATTAGAGAGCTCGATTGTGATCCAACCCGCGCGTTTACCCTTCGTGCATCTGAGTGGGGAGGCTCAAGTGGCGTTGACGTACGACGTACTCGAAAATGGCGTGCATTTGTACCCTGACCTGGCGCTTTTCATGTCCACGGACGTTGAGGGTAAGCTTGAGTTCCTTTTCGGTACGAATTTCTTCATTGAAGATGAAAAACCCCGTTGCGACGGAAGCTAACCTGACACAGTGCTTGGTGTCAAACACTAACCCGACATAGCACACTATAACTCTTATATTCTACGTCCAAGAGTACGAATAAGCGATGAAAAGAGATTTACACATTTTATAATACTGCACTTTCGTGTAAGCAGTGTTTCCGGATCTTGTCTGTGGGCGGATCTTCGATCACTGTCGATCATTAGTCAACTTCAGTCGATCCAATCTGATCAAATTCTGCAAAACTTGAAAATAAATAGATCCGATCAGATCCGACCAGTTCTGATCAAAGATCCGATCATTTTCTTAAATATCAAAATTTTAAAACGATTAGAGAGCTGAAAGTTTTAAGTTATGCCCATTAGGTGGCCTGATTTTGATCGATAAAGATCGGCAAAAAAATAGATCCGATCCCTTCCATTTTTCGGTAACACACCGGTCCGATCCGATCATCCGATCATTTGATCGGATCAGATCTTTTTTAGAAGATGACAGCATGGCTTTTTGCCATAGGAAAATTTCATTGTTAGCCTGTGACATGGCGTTAGTATAGGGTGGTATTAGATTTTATTAAGAGTTTTGCACAAGGACGCCGTGTTTGATCTCCGATCTCGTTTTCACCACCTTTTCCCGGATAGAAAGGGGAGACTATTCTTAAAGAGCGTTACATTTATGATGGTCGTTTCGCGGTTGCGTTCTGTTACCTAGCACTTACGCTTGTAAACAGGCTTGCGCGTTTGTTTATCTGGCAGTCAACCAATTGTACGTTTTTAGCGCCGTTGCGTGGCAACAGCTAGTCTATTTACCAACGTTGCTGGGCGACAGCATTTTGAACAGCTCCGTTACCAACGGAATAGACAAATCAAAAGGATCGTTTAACTTTTTAATACTTCGACATGACAATTAACACGTATGGCTTACTTTCATTGCTGTTTTCTTCAGTTGTGTGTATTTCTTTTCTTTCTTAAGGCCCCGGTATACACAAACCCCTTATGGGCGAATAAAATGGGAAGATTTCAGACACCATAATTTGAAAACGGTCAAAATTTGAAAGATATTGTTTCGATAGTAAAATTGCTATTAGTGATGACTAGTGCACAACATCGTGTTTTTGTGAAAAAAG
Organism: Triops cancriformis; assembly: GCA_020615345.1. Lineage (NCBI taxonomy): Eukaryota > Metazoa > Arthropoda > Branchiopoda > Notostraca > Triopsidae > Triops > Triops cancriformis. The sequence continues at coordinate 335,708 of JAHZNP010000010.1, read as the reverse complement.
GAGTTTGATAAATTTGTAAACTATGACTGAATGTGTGCTACTTTCTTATTACACAGAAAAATGGAAATCGGGCAATGTAGTGCACTAGCTCTAATTTTTTAGTTTTATGATAAAGAGAAAAAAGAGATCTGTTTGGTAGTTTTTGTGATATTGTGTATGAAATTTCACGGTTTTGTTTGATTTTATTATGCTTTACCGCCATCCATAGTTTCTGTTTGACTTCGTTTTGCTTCTGTTATAAGTCACTTGAGCAGACCTACCTTCTAAGAATAAAAGCGTGTCCCTATCTTTTATTTTTTAAAAAATGCGGAAGTTGTGTATACCGGGGCCTTAAATAGTATGTATTTTTTATCTCTTAAATTGTACTTATATATGCTTTTTTTCATTTAGAACTGCATGAAGAGGGCAGCAACAAGACTGGACAAGTCGACCGCTGCGCTGCGACCGTTTATCCGCCGTTGAACCCGGACCACGAATCTCTCGTTTTGCCCGAGAGCTATTTGGCCGATCTGGGGCTGAGCACCGAAGTGGACAAGGATGGTTTCCTCATTTCGGGCACCGATAATCTGGCACACTACCAACGCCTCCTCCGCCAAGTGTCGTACGTCAACCGGAAGCCGGCCTTCTACCTCACCCGAGCCTTTAAACTCTCGTGCTCCGAAATGAACGGCCGTTTCGTGAGCAACGAGTTCACCAAAACGGTAATTGCCTCCCTATCCAAGCTCCTCAGCTCACTAATGAACGAAATCTCTCGCGTCCTTTCCTTCACAATGCGTTGTAGATTACGGTGGAGCATCCGAAACCGGTAGAGCCATCCACCAGTACTGCCCACCCGGCCCCGCCCAGTACGACCACCGAAGACGAAGACAAACTGGTCGTCAGCCTTGAAAATGACATTCCCCACAAACCGGTGCACGCCCAAGTGGAGCAACACCACGTAGAATTCCGTCCTGCTCAAACTTTTGATGAAGTTTACCTGGCCTCCGGACTGGGAGGAGCCTCCAGCGCGAAGGACAACGTCGCTTCAGTCGCCGGAGCCAGTAATAGCTCTTTTCCTTTATGAATTTCTTATTTCTCCCTAAATCAACTAATCCTCGTTATTATTATTATTATTATTATTATTTTCCATTGTATAGGTAATGCCGTTACCATTATTGTCGTGGTTTGTACTGGATTCTTGTTACTGGTGGTAACAATGGGTATTATCCGTGTACGGGCCGCTCAGCGTCGCGCACAGAATGAAGAAACCGCCGCTGACGCCGAAATGGCGTGGGACGATTCGGCTTTGACCATCATCGTCAATCCCATGGAGGTTTGTCGAACTAGATTCTTACATGACCTACCGGTTGCCGTCTGGTGGGCCATCCTTGCGAATTGAAAACCGCCATATTAAGTTGGGGTGATGTCACAAGCTCGTTTCGTTGGGAAGAAAGCGTTTTTCGGTTTTATAGTCATAGCGTTAGTACGTAAGCTAAGTTTTGTTGAGCACTTCTCCCGCTAGATGACTTGTGTCATGTCTTTGGAACCTAATATGGCGGCATTCAAGAAAATACTGTCGATTACGTTATATGTAGTTGGATAAATGAATGTATTAGATATACATAGAGAATAATGAGTAGCTTATTTTAAACAAAATGATATTGTATCTTAACTCTATAGAGTATCTTAAAAGATTAGTACGTAAACGCGTCGTATAAACCAATTGAAGTAGAATACTTCAAGCCTTGACACACAGCATTATTCATACCTAAGATGGCGGATTTAGACTACCGCTTATATTAAGAACGGAATAACTATAATCCTAGATAAAGGTCGAAAACGTTAGGTATCTAGTGCGACAAACCAGGAAAACTGCACGTGGATCACTTCAGTTGAATCTAACGATTTCTGTAATTCTTGCTGTTTTGTCAATTCTGACCTTTTAGTGGGTACAAAATTCAGTAAACGTTCATAAGTTTCTGGGGCATTGAACTGCATACAAACCGTGCAGTACTGTCCCAGATACTTATAATCATTAAGTTCAGACAAAAAAGTGGTACGGGCTTGTAGGCTGTTAGGTAGTTAGTGTACCACTTTCTTATGAACAAACTGTGATCACCTACCAAAAAGGGGTAACTATCGATTATAGTAGCTATAGTTGAATATAGCTTCATAATTATATATTTAATATAGTTGAATATAGTTGAATAAAGCTTCGTAAGTGGAATTATACTAATGGAAGAAATTGTTCTACCGCAGAATCTGAAGACTTTGGACAAGGAAACGATGACAATAACTGCGCAATGTGTCGACGATGATGATGACAGCTCTTCCGACGGCGGCTCGGATATTCACCGTACCTTTGATGATGAAGATGACTTGGATGACGAAGAAGACGAGGAGGAAGAGGAAGAAATGTCGGGCCCGGTGGTACGGGACTTGGAATGGGATAATTCCACACTGTCTATTTAAGTTTTTGGGAATCAAGAGAAGAAAATCAAGTTTTGAGCTCTTAACAGGAATGAAACAATTGAAAAACAGTTACAAGTTAGGCTACTAATAGCAGTATAGCTTAGAAAACAGTTGATATGTATTACTATTATTATTATTACCTATCATTATTAAAAAGTACCACGGGAACTGGCGGCAGCTTTTTATCGGGAAGGATCATTGTCGAGACGGAAAGATATTGGGGGGCGCTTTTCGTTTTTGGTATAAAAACATTCCACAGTTCTTATTCTGCTAAACTTGGCCATATCATTCATGTCCTTTTTTTGACATATATATTCAGAAAAGCTGTGTATTACATTTGGTATTGATTGGTATTTTGTACTAACGATATTTGGCAGTGTTTGTGTTGATTCGCTTTTAGCTTAACCCGCTCTCTTTTTATGGAAAAACCCGTTGATCTTAGCTATTTTTTAGCATTCTCTTTTGTTTTGATTTATTTGGGGTACAGGCACTTAGAATTTTTAACCGTGATACAAAAAAAAAGTTTCGTTGTGTAAGGTCGAAACATGTCGTTGGTTCGGTGTGATAGTGGAACATTGAAAATCCCAAGGGGCGATTTTACCCCCTTACAGTTTGTTTGTAGAAGAGGTATTGGCGCAGAATTTTGGCGCGTTGTAAAACCAAGCGCGAAACGCACGGCTGAGACTGAAATACAAAGCTGTTGACGAGCTGGCTTTACATTCTCTGTAATTGGGGATACCTTTTTACTTTTTTATGCTATTTTCTTACTTTTTATAACCGTTCTCTGTAAAATCTGCGTTAATTGGGCCGAGACTCCTCCGACAATATCTGGCAAGAGTAGAAAGTTATATACGAAATCCTTTTTTTTGCCTGTTTTTGCTGTATTTTTGGCTATTTTCTAATACATTTTGCACCCAAAAAAATGTATTTTTTGAATTACCCGCAAAAATAGCGACCTCCCTCACAATAATCGGTTCAGTAAAAGACGATATACCATATGAAGCCAATGCACAATGGTATGGTATGTATTTTTCCCCTTTACAAGACAAAACTTGGATTTGGTTCTACAGTTCACAGTTATTAAAATAAGGGAAACGGGAAGGGCTAGGCCTCCAAATAACTAGTGAAAGACAGGCCAGATAACTTGCGCAGCACGTCCGGTGCGTCGCTAACCCCGCGCAAACGCACGACTTCCCGGAAATGCGAAGTCGTTCATAAACTCAAATTTGGTTTGAGCCCACCAGTAAAGTCAGGTGATTTAAAATCGCCCAAGCGGCGATTCTAAAACCATACAGTTTGTTTGTAGAAGAGGTATTGGCGCAGAAATTCGTTGCGTTGTAAAACCAAGCGCGAAACGCACGACTGAGACTGAAACACAAAGCTGCTTGCTTTACATTCTTGCTGCTTTACATTCTCTGTCAATTTAACACATTATTTTTTATGTTTTTTGGTTAGCTAGAATATGAAAAATAGGACAGTTGTTAATAAAGTAGTAGACCACAACTTAAAATAGATGTAACTTACACGGCACGATAGCAGGGTATCGGTTCTTCGCTGTGTCCCGCCCATCAAGTGTGACGGGTTCAGGTTCGCAGTCGTTACTGAACGGTTTCATGTCCTCGAACTCGGCGTTGAGTAATTTGTATTCATTAGCTATAAGTCGCTTCAAAATTCGACAGAAATTGGGAGCTTCAATAGGTCTGTTCCTTATGTAAGTGTAGCCGGAATTCCGGCATTGTGGATCACTCTATGGCTGGTCCCATGTGAGGGTCACGGAATTGTGCAGCAGCGAGGCGTAATTCAGATTTTGGGGTGGTCCAGGTTCTGTCGATTGACAACAGATGTCGTTGAATAGAAAATAAACGCTATGTTTAAAAATTACCTAATTCCTTTGTGGAAAACTCCAGTACTTCTTCGAGTACGCCATCTCCTGGCTGTCCGACACTTCTCACGGCAACTCGGTGCGCGGAACACGGCTCTAGGCTTCTAAAAGTGTAAGAGATGTTGGTAGTCTCAACAGGTTTCTCCAATTCTGCTCCAGTGGTGTCTTCTACGCTGACCTCGTACCGTTGGAAGCAACGCGCGTTTCGTTCCACATTCCCCCATGCAACAATAAAAGTGGTTGTGGTATCCTCCGTTAGGTGGAGAAAGCTGACTTTGCTCGGACCTGCGAATTTAAAGTGAAAATTGAGAATTTTGCTTTCGTGTATAACATTGGGAAATTGTGGCTGGTGCCGTACTTGCAGATTTTGTGGTGAAGGTCGTCTCACGTACGTAACCGAAAGAGCTTCTTCCGTGTTCTTCTTGTACCGGCCAGACTAGGAGCGTGTATTCCGTGCAAGGTTCCAAAGCGTCCATTGCTTGTCCGGATTTGAATTCAATACCACAATCAAGAACAGGCGGCCAGTCAAACTGATTGTCTCCATCCAGACACGCCACCGGAATGGTAACGAACGATACTATTTCACCAGCCTTGTAATTATCCCCAAGTTCAAGTTTGTAGCCGGTGTAGAATGGCGCGCATTCTGGCGGCCGCCAGCTGAACACGGCTTTTGTGCTCTCCACCTGTGCTACGCGAAGATCTTGGACGTAATTTTGACTAGTATGTGGTAAAGTAAGGAAGACGTTGGATCGCGTCGGCTTGGCTTCCGCGTCTAAATCCGGAGTAGCAAACTGAGCTCTGACCTCGAAGTAATACGCAGTACAGGGGTTCAGTTGCAGTTCTTGAGACGGATTCTCGCACCAAGTTCCGGAGTCCAATTTCATCCGCATTAGCTCAGTTTTGTAATTGCAGATGGTTCTTCCGTTTGCATTCTCAAAGAGTGTGATTTGGAAAGATTGGCTAGTCTTTAAGTTTCTGCTGCATAAAGGCTGCGTCCAACTGAGGGAGATCCACGATTCCCCTCGGTCATCTGTGGACGCGTTCAAAGTGCTATTTACGTCCACTGAAAAGAAAGGATCTTAAGTAGATGTTCAATTGCTATAATGCCAAATATGACGTTTTACAGTTTAGTAGTTGGAACGTTGTTTGTACTGGCAGGGGCATGCCAACCAGCCCCGCAGGCACCACAGGAAGGACTCCTATGTTGTAGCGCCCAGTACACGTTCGGAAATCACCGAAACTGGGAACGCAGTCTGACTTGGTTAGGTTGACGGATATAATGCCGTTGACGCTGTCATATTGGAGGCATTGAAATTTGACGGTCGCAGATGTCTGGCGGCTTGGAGGTTCTTCTTCAGCCCACCTGAGTTTTAAACCTAGAACGAGTCGGAGGCATTGCGGCGGAAGTGATAAACGCAAAGAAACCCATGACGATCCGGCTGATTCAGTAATAATGCTGTAATTTCCCGCCTAGATCTATTCGAAAAGACACGGTTAGCCGCCACCGGAGTGTGACAAGAGTTGGATTGTATCATTTAGCATTGGTAATGTCAACAGGGTGTAAAAAATGCATTCCGGGCCGTGGCCTATCGAAACTTAGATGCAAGATACAATGATTTTTTTTTACTACCAGGGAAACTCGTTTGAAAGGACGCCACGGCGGGTGGAATTTCTTTGGACAAGTTCGCGTAAACAGGCGTAACTCTGGCTTCGTATTTAGTGCAGGGTAATGAAGGGAAATTCACTACACAGATACCAGAATTGCCGCACTTGGTGCTGATTTCTTGAGGGACATAGGAATTAGGTTCTGAATCGGTTAGCACTGATACACGATATTTCAGTATCGGTCGGTTGGAGCAGTCCAGTACTTGGGACCAAGAGAGGTGTACCACGTTAGCGGAAGCAAATCCTTTAAATTCAAGGCGTTTAACCACCGAGGTATACAGAGAGGGCATTCAGCCTCTTCCTTATGGACCTTTTGTGGCCAGTTTCGAAAGCCTCAGGCTAGTCCCAAGAGAGGAAGGGGTGGGCGAATACTGCTGACCAACGCCTTTTTCGCAGCGGGAAACCTGAAAATTTGATTCTGTACGCTGGACCAGTGTAGACCCTATTTTTTCCAGCCAATCAGCTCATCGGATCCACGTTTCAACTCCTCCTTTTCCATTCTTTTCTTGGCCACAACCTTTTAACACGGGATGTTCTCTCTGTATACCTCTGTGCGTTTAACAGACGGAGGAAGCGTCGTTGCCACTAGATCGTTGCTTAACCTGAATTCGCTCTCATCTGTGTCGCGGATGCGAATTTGATGTTCTGTGCATGGTTTCAGTGGTTGGCTACATTTGGTCATGTTGTAAGAATGGTAGTACTCTCCACTCTCAGTACTGGGAAAGGTAGCCCAGGAGACATCTTCCGGGCAAGTTAACGGTGGAGGGCCTACAAGAACTATAGAGTACAGCCTCCCATTGTTTGGCAAGCAGAACGGAGGCTTCCAGCGCAGCATCAACCATTCCCCGCCTCTGGCAACCAGCGCCAAGTTCTGCGGTGCGGCGTCTTCTTCTCGCTTTTCTGTCATTTAAATGGCACAACTTGCTAGAAATAGACTTGTGTGGAATTGTTACCTATATTAGTCGTGATCAGAAGCTTTCTGTCAGGTTTCCAAGAATGCCTAGAGCCATGTTCAACTACGGTAACCTGTGTGATAATTAAAATGTAATGGGTACAGGGTTGCCAACACCAGACTTTCGCGCAATCCTTGTGGGCGTTCGCAATGTATAACTTTAATTGGCTCCCTTGTGAATCCCACTGGCCGTCTTTTTTCACTGAAAATACAACAGTTGACTCTTCTTGTTGTCGACCTCCGGAAATTGCCAGTCGGAATGAATCTAGTTGCGTACTACTAAAATTGGGTTGGTGGCAGGCCTTGCCCATGTTCCAAACAAGACGGACCCGGCCTGGCCAATACTTGGCTTCAACAGTATCCAAGACTGTCTTCAAGTTCACTGTATCTTCAAAAAAATCACCAGTCGATGGACAGTTAAAGTACATTTTTATTTACTTAACGGTGCAGTGAAGCTCAGCGATTCTTCTGCAACTGCTTCCTTTATTTTAGTCCACTCCCCCTTAATTCCCTGTAATGTGGCTTTATATTCTGCGCACGGCGTCCAAGCCAGGTTTTCAAGTTCCCTGCCTGGCCGTGGGCGGTTGTTGATTCTAATTGTATATTGAGTAACGTACCCAACGTCTGACCTATAAGGGGTCCAGTGCAATTTTCATAAACAGAGTTCTCTATTGTACCTGTAGGTATTTCTATCCGGACCAGTCACTGCAATTCCGTAGTGTTCGATCTTAGAATTGTCCAGAGTACATTTCGGATGTTGCCATACGAAGGTGACATCGCTTATTTGACTGCCAATTACTCGAAAATAAAGTCTGCTGTCGTCAGCTACGAACGAAATATCTTCAATTCTTACCATTAGCAGTTTTATTCTTCCACCCACCTTTGCATTCGAGTGCCGAACCGTAATGGAGCTGATCCATAATTATGGCCAACTGCACAGCGAACGCCACTGGATACTTTAACTTGAACTTCATTCTTTAGAAGGTCGTATTAAACCATTTGGGACAGTTTTAAGAAAGAAATAAGGATTCTTTCAGCAATGTCTATGTGTACCGAACGAAAGTCAATTGCATACGCACCAAAACTTCTCGAAACGTGTAAAAAGACAGACCGATCTGAATTCACTTGTCATGCTTTTCTTTTCCCTTGTTTGATTTTGTTGGCTTTAGACAATTTTTTTTTCTCATTTGAACGGATGCGGTTGTGGCACTGAACGCAAACGCTTTTGGTCTCGTCACTAAACAAAGCCACAATTTAAAAAGATGCACGTATCCAACAGATCCTTGCGCCTTTTTCGTAACTTTTCCTTCCGTAACTTTCGGGAGCCTTCGATTTTCTTCGAAACAAAGTATGTCACACTCTAAAAACCAGAAGCGCCCATGAAACTACAGTATCGTTAAGTTAATAAGCATACTTAAAGAAACCTCAAACTGGAAGAAATCGTTAGTTGTCATTGACACATTCCGTCATAATGGTCGTAAATTGCGTGGCTTCCTGCTCCACCGTGTGTGTAACGCTACTCCACAGTGACCACCAGGTGGCCACTGTGAAGACCGCGACCTAGAGCTCCCTTTATGCTAGAATGGACCTCGTCCATACTTTCAGCAATATTACGGCAGCAACTGGCGAAAGCCTACGCTACTCTTCAAACGAGAAACAATATAATACAAACAAAACTTGGATCTGTTCTACAGTGCATAGTTATTGAAATAAGAGAACTAGAAAGCGCTAGACCTCCAAATGGTTAGCTTAAAAACAAGGCCAAATAACTTGCGCAGAACTTTGGGCGCGTTGCCAACCCTGCGCAAACGCACGACTTCCCCGAAATACGAAGCTGTTGATGAACTCAAATTTGGTTTGAGTCCACCAGTAAAGTCAGGTGAGTGTGTGTGGGGGGTTAACAGAATGAGATTGCAAAAAGAGTGCAGTGCCTCGAGTTTACGCCGTTGCGGGAAAGAAAACATGATCCCAGACGCTGCCGAAGGGCCTAATTTGCTTTGGTTACTCAATTTCCGGTTAGATAGCTTCATTTCAGGCGAAACTAACCCCCAAGTTAACAATAACTCTTCACCTAAAGGTACGTGTCCCTTATACTACTTCATAATCTCTCAACACCTTCTTTCACAATTTAGCCCAACACGTGTCTTCGCTTTACGCGGTGCTCTTCCTACAATTTCCCTTACAATTTGCCATTAAGCCTCGTCTTACGCGTTTACAGCGCCCGTTGAGAAAATTCCTTATTGCTCAAAATTTTAAGATTTTTATTTCACAAGTCATGAAACTCGCCTAATACTCTAAAACCAACCCTAATTCCAGCCTTTTAACACAGAAGCTGAAGGATCGCCCGGAGGGAATTCCAAACCGCCCGTGAAACCGCCTTTTACGTACACCGAACTAATCGAGCAAGCCTTGACGGAGCAAGGTCCCTTAACTGTCGCCGAAATCTACCGCTGGATATCGTAAGTTTGTTTCCCCCAAAGTAGCTTAATCTCCATAACATATGCTCCAGCCAGCTCCACGCAAGATAAAAAAAAGATCGTTTGTGTAACTTATCTTTAGGTAGCTGGTGCGATACTTAGTGATACTCTTGATTTGTTTATGGAAAGAGAAAAATTAGACAGAGGAATAAAGTCGTTGATGTTACACATACACCCCAGGAGGGTGAGAGGAAGGTGGGGGGGGGGCAGATCATCCCCGGGAAAGAATTGTGGGAACGCAAATCCGTGTCAGGTTGTCGCATGGTACCACGCCAATCTCAACACGCCATTCAACCGAAACTGACCCCCCTCCCCCTCTTTTCCCCCTGCACCCTGATACAACCTGGTACCTGGCTCACAAAAGGTACTCGAGCGCGTGTTTAAGTCAACTCGAACCCGAGCGAGGGTGAAAAGGACTTCCCGCCCCGGAAAATGGGGGAAGCTCCCCTAAAGTTTCATGTTTATTTTGGATTGTTTTCCTTCCAACATTTGTTGCCATTTTGATGTGCTCGTTTACTCCCAGATTAGTTCTAATTTATTGTTACGAAAACGTGGGGTCCACAGGGATCGATTTCCGTACTTTCGGCCAGGCGATGACCGGTGGAAAAATTCTGTACGGCACAATTTGTCTATTAGCCCGCATTTCCGGAAATCCGTCAAAGCCAAGACTGGTACGGGACATTTATGGGCCTTAGCCATACCTGGAGGGAAGTTGAACACTGCTTGGGTAAGTACACACAACATTTTCCGCTTTAAAATGTGTCAAATATCCGCTTGCCTCTGTTAAACTACTGCTAGTGTAATTAAAAAATGACTATAAAGCTCTTGTGTTGTGCAACCTTGGCTGTACTCACATTTTATGGACTTTAAAACTTGCAACGCGGTTTCTCCTGTAAAACACGGACTACTGTGCAAGCAAAAAACGAGCATTATGCAGTTGTCTTACGCTGTCTTGGCGCTAGACCTATTCTATGGAATTTTGGATTTTCTACGGCCGCAAGAAAGAAAATTTCCGTTCTTCCATTAGAAAAGAGTATGACGCTTAAGGCGCTGCCTCGCTTAAAGTGCTCGTTTTTTATTTACTTTCTAACGGTTACGGCGAAAGCATACGAGGATGGGGTCTATCCTAGCTAGCCGGCAATAGCGTGGGCGAGAAAGGTTGAGGCTCCAGCGCGATGGGAGAATTCATTGTTGCTAACAATTAATGTTCATTGCCAAGAGGCAGGTCGCGCAAAGAAGTCGTCCGTTACCATAAACGGAGAGAATTCATTCTTGTTCAGTGCTTTTTCGCTTAAACATTGCAGTTATTCAATGGGCTTTTTGGTTTGGCGAGTGAAATTGCGCTCCTGCGTTGGTTTAGTTGTGGATATTGGGTTCGAAAAAAGTAAGAACAGTGTAGTAGATAAGGGGATATTAGCCAGCAACCGGATTTCAGTTATCGGAGTTCATTTCGACGCTTGTAAAATGGCACTTTCTTATCGCTTATCGTTGTAATGAGCTCTGTGAGCTAGAGAAAGGATTACTGCGGGCTGTTTGGGGGTAGCATTTTTTTACAACTGTCACATATGTGGAATAGATGGTGTGATAGTCTTCTTTTTGGTATAATACAGTTCACGACGCTTTCATTGTTACAGAGTCGAGGATCAGTAGGCGTGGCACTGAGCTCCGATGGGGAGTCCATGGAAATCTCAGCCGAGAAGGACGACGAAGCCGCGAGGGCGTGTCTAGAATTATTACGGGCTGAAAACATGGACACGGATTACGTGACTATAGAAGAAAAGGCACCAGAACACCCATGCCAAGACCAAGAAGAATGCTTTTTGTTCGAATCGTCGCAAGTTTACAGTTTAGAAGCCGTGGCGGAAGAGTTCCACGCGCAAGACGCCCACAGTACACCCAATCTACCTGGTACAACTTTCTTTCGAGTCACTTTTAGGGCGCCATAAAGCGATAACAATGTTTTTATTTTTTTTAACAGGTTTCCTGAATCCTGTCTCGCGACACGAAATAGTCTACGAGTCTGGTTTAATCAACCTGACGGAGAATTTGATCCGGACCTACGAAGAAGACCAATTTGACCCTTTCAGACAAAACGAAGACAACGCCGTGCTCTTTGGCGAAGATCTGCACCTCACCTACGCTTACGAAATTCTCTAGGATGGTCATGGTTGTGGTAGAATTGTTAGATTAACAGTCTTGTGGTCTTTCTGACGTCATCATAATAACAATAATAATCCGTCCCGTAAACTTTCCTTCCCTTTGCTCAAGGAGCGGTTTGCCACTTTATCGTAAAGCTTTGTACACCTTTTGAAATATATTTTGTTTTACAACGATAGAAACCTTGCCTTTTCAACAATCAATATGGGGATTCTGGCTCTTACCAGGTTTCGAAGTAAGAAAATTCACCAAATCGCCCTAAATTCTACGGTTGCAAGTAAAATGGCGCATTCTATTCATTTTAAAATAAAAGATTGACAGATGGCAAACTGACTGACAGATAGGCAAATCTGCGACAAGAAAATTACAGACAAGTATGACATAACATCGCAGTTAGTTTCCGAACAACAGACATTAAATGTAAGAGCTCATTTTTCACGAATAACTACTTAATCGTAACCGTAATCCGATTTCAAATGAAGATTTTAAATGGGATAACGTTAAAGAGCAATAGACACCTAAAAACAACTTTGTCTTATAAAAAAGAGCAAAAATCTAGTTTCCGAGTATATATTTTTTTTCCCAGGATCGAAATATTTAGGAAACAAGCAATCTAAAATTCAAATTTTCACGCGCTTGACGTCACGATTTTCAAGGGCGGGAAAAGGCCTAAACTTTGGAAATAAATATCTCCAGAACTGCTAGTTAGAAAAAATCGATATTTTTTCTAACTAGCAGTTCTAACTTCTTTATTTTTAGAATAATGATTATTATTATAATCAATCAAAATCTTTATGGGTTTTCGGTGTCCGTTGTCCATGAAATTCAAATGTTCACGCGTGTGACGTCACGCTTCTCATGGCGGGAAAAGGCCCAAACTTTGGAAATAAATATCTCCGGAACGGCTGGTCAGAAAAAATCGAAACAAACTTCTCTGTTCTTAGAATAATGTGTTTTATCAGAACCGTCAAAATCTCAAAATGCATTTTAGGTGTCCATTGCCCTTTAAGTTACAATAACCAGGAAAAACGAAAGAACGCTTTCTAAGTAACTTGTTAATGTTCTCTAAGTTTTCAAGTAACTTTCTACGTATGATGTAACGCTCTATGTATGATTTCTACGCATCCAAGCGAATGTTTCCCGGGCAACGAACAGAGCTCACGCTGCTGAATACAAAAGCGAACGTTATTGGTATACAAGAAATTAGCAGAAAATTCTCTCCGTGCTTCATAGATGGCGCAGGCTTCCTTTTCGTAGCGTAAATACAATTGTAAACAAAGCACTGAATAGTGCAAGCCAATTTCTTCATAAACTTAGTTTATTAGGATTTTTCAAATGAAGCTTCTGAGCGAGCGAATATTGACCGCCAAATACGAACGCCAAGCGTCCGAAAATAATATAGCCAATAAATTAATTAACACAGATAACAAAAACGACACAGGTAACAAATCAATCATAACGGAAGAAATACTGTCAACAAAATTTGGTTTGAGATTTTCATTCATCTTTGTCAAAAATAGTTTCTTCAAACCTAGAAATCAACCCACGTGCTTGACGTTCCCTTTTCATGGCGTACGTCACAATGCTGTTTGCAAAGTCGGCCAGTATTTCTGCCGTGTTCATGGGCGGATTGTCCGGTACCGTTTGAAGATCGTTGATAGTTTGCCAATCCTCGTCCGACAAGCTGCCGACCTTCTCCGGGAAAGCCAGCGACAGCAGTACAGGGAGCTTGTATCCCCTGGCGAAAACTACTGGATTCAACTGCTCGGGGAAGAGATTAAACAAAAAGTCGTTCAAGTACGGGGTATCGGGACTTGGGGGCGGTTCGAACTGCTCGGGGAAGATCTGCGCTAAGGTTTTTAGTAAATTCAACGGCTCATCTAGATGTGCGTCACTCAAGTCCAGTACCAAGTCAGCCAAGTAGTCACGTTGGTAAGTGAAGGATCTGCCGCCGGTGGCGGAAGAAATGACTTGGGATAGGAATACCAGCGGCCACAGGAAAAGGAAACCGAAGATGCCGTACTGGACGAAGAGCTGACGAAGACTGGCTTGGAGTTGACCCACGAAGCCGACTTGCGGTATTAGAGGCTCCTCGGCGGCTTGTACCGGTACTATTTCTGGCTGGAAGACGTTACTGGCCACAGGGGGTGGAATGGGATCGGGAACGGGAGCTGGAGCGGCTTGACTAATGCCGAAGAGAGCAGGAATGGCTGCACCGGCTAGTACTGGCACCACAGGACTGCCCCACAGGCTAGATATGATACCTAACTGGCTCCCAAGTAGTACTGGCAAACCGTCCGGTCCAGCTACAGGACCTTCGGCTCCCCATTCGGGCGGATTGGTTAGTAAGGAGTCGACGTCGAAAGGAGTTGTTGAGTAAAGTGAGTCAGTGTCGGGTTGTTCGGTGACCGGTATTTCTTCATAGCTTACAGTAGGATCGGGTATCAGCTCGTCGATATCGGGAAAAGAGCTGCTACTGTCTGGGTTATTGGGATCGTCGGTATGGTTTTCCATTTCTTCAGAAACGTACTCCGTGGTGCTGTACTGGGTTTGGACTTCTCCGGAAGGCGTTGTGGGTGGGGTTTCTGATACTAGAAAAGGATCGGTGCCTATTAGTACTGTAGAGGTGGGAGGAATGTCAGAATTACTCAGAGTAGATAAAGTATTGGATTCCGTTGTCATGGAATTATCGAATTCCGTGGTGGTGTACTGGCTTTGAATTTCTTCCACCGTGGTAATGGTAGAATTGGTAGATACTGGAGACATATCAGTAACTCCTGGTACTGTTGAAGGAATTTCTGAACTAGTGAAGAAAGTCAGAGTTGTTTCAGATTCGCCTAACGTCACCGTAACAAATTCCGTGGAGCTGTACTGGTTTTGAATTTCTTCCGTGGTGGTTAAGGCAGGGCTCTGAGTTACTGGGGAGGAATCAGTTACAGCTAAATTGTCTCCTGTGACCGCAGAAGGTTCCGGGTTGCTGCCGGAAGATGGAGTTGTGAGGGATTCCGCTGAAGTTGTCGTACTTTGTGGGAAAACCTCACTCGTGGGAAGACCGGTGGAGACGGATGAATCTTCTGGGACATATTCCGTGGTGCTGTACTGGTTATTCATACTGTCCGGTACTATGGGTGGAATGGTTGATCCCGGTACTACATCTTCCCCTTCAGTTACAAGAGTTTCCGTGGTAGTAACGCCACTACTTGTTTGGGATTCCGTAGATGGGACCGTAGTCGTGGAAGCGCTTTGTAGGGAATCAGTGCCGGCTTGTATAGATGAATTATCGGGGAAGTACTCGGTTGTCGAATACTGGCTATCTTCCGTGGCTACTGAAGACGGATTCGTTGGTACCATTTCTGTACTCATAGTAACGGAAGGGGTTTCTGAGCTACTGGCCAAAGAAGGAATTGTTTCCGATTCTGTGGAGGAATCGTACGGGAAATACTCCGTGGTAGAGTACTGGTACTGGCTATATGTTGTTGGTGGTACGGAGGAAATGGTTGATACTGGTTCTTCAGTGGTAGAAATGGTCGGAGTTTCCGGAGTTTGAGTAGGGCCCGTTTCCGATTCCGTGGAAAAGGTTTGGGACGGTGGTGTTTG
The DNA here is from genome assembly GCA_020615345.1 of Triops cancriformis. NCBI lineage: Eukaryota > Metazoa > Arthropoda > Branchiopoda > Notostraca > Triopsidae > Triops > Triops cancriformis. The sequence continues at coordinate 320,527 of JAHZNP010000010.1, read as the reverse complement.
AGTTGGGGAAGTATCGGTACCAGAAGGTACGGAAGCGGTTTGAGAAGAATCTTCCGGGAAGTACTCTGTAGAGGTGTACAAATACTGGCTGTCTGCGGTCGTCACTGCAGGCGGATTTGTTGAAGAAACTGGTACACCTTCCATGGTGGTACTAGGAAATTCAGAGCTAAAAGTGGTCACAGGAGTCATTTCAGATTCCGCGGATGAAATCTGCGATGCTGGCGTAATAGTCTGAGAAGGATCGTCAGGCAAGTATTCCGTCGTTGTAAAGTACTCGTTGTCTTCTTTCACCGTCGTCAGCGGAAGACTCGCTGGAGTAACTTCCGTGTTAGTGTTTCCCGTCGTGGCAGAAGTTTCCGTACTTACTTCGGAAGAGGGACTCGTTGGCGGTTCGGTGCTCGTTTGCAATTCCGTGGACGGAATTTCTGACCCAGATGTAACGCTCGATTCAGTTCCACTTGTTATACTGGACGTGGTACTGCCGATACCTTCTACGGTGGTTTGACTACCAGTCGGAGTGGAAGTTGTCCCGAATTCCGCTAGCATCTCTTCTGTAGTAAAAAGCAGTGTTAACTTAAATACGGGTAGATAGCAATGAATTACTTGGAGTAGTAGCGCCTGGGTCCAAGTTTTCATACGTCTCCGTAGATGGCGTCACATTGTTGACAGATTCGGTTGGCTGTGAAGTTAGCTCTATCACTGTAGATGAGACAGTACCCATATCTGAGGAAGATTCAGAGCTTGGAGGAATTTCTGGTGTAGTACTGCTTTCCGTCAGTGGTGTCGTCAGCGCGGAGTTCTCAGTTGGTACCAGACTTTCAACCGTCGTACTGGAACTTAGGATGTCTTCCGCTTCCACGGAAGTCGAACTTGGTGGCAAGCTGGATTCCGTTGCACCGGCGGAATTCGGGGTAGTACCATCCTCCGCAAGAGTTTGAGCAGTAGTTGAAGAAACTTCCGCCATTGTTGTTTGGTACTGCGTCGTAATTTCGATAAAGCTGTTGGAAGGGGTCGTTGTTGGGTTAAAGTCGGCCGTGGTCGTACTTGAAAGCGATTCCGGAACTGCTACGCCACCTAGCGTCGTTGAATGAACAGTCGTCGTCGTCTCTCCTTCTGCAGTAATGGAAGTTGGGTTTTCCGTGGGTCCGGTGCCAGAATCGGTAGCACTATCTGTTGAAGATACTTGAAGGTCCACTACTGTCGTACTGGCCGGATGACTGGCCTCCGTGGATATAAGGAGACCGGGAGTCGTTTGTCCGCCCATCTCGCTGAAGATTGTCGTCGACTCGTACACGGACGATGTTGCTACTGGACTCGATTCCTGAGTTAAGGTCGTCATCTGTGGGATGTTGGTCGTTGACGAAGAAATCTCCGTACCGGTGCTCGTACCTTGATTGTCCAAACTGCCTGATTCCCCAGACGCAGTCGTGGATTCCGACGTCGTTGGTATTAACGCTTCCGTACTTGACTCCAGTGTTGTCAACTCTTCAGTACTGGTCGCTGCGGGACTTTGTGTAGTACCGGCAGTATCTAGCATTCCATAGTCCGTTTGGCTCGTACTTCCCGAAGTAGAGGCTAAGCTACTTAAGGTCGTACCAGGATCAGTTATACCCGCTGAAGTAGTCGTTACTGGCTGACTAGTACCATCTTCGCTGTGTGAAAAGGGAGTTGACGAAGGCTCGCTAGGCAATAACGTACTGTCAGGCGACTCTGATCCACTTGAGTTGGCCGATTCTGGCGACGATACTGGCGGATTGGTACTAGCTTCACTATCAGGCAACAAAGTGCTTACAAAGGATGGCTCGCTGGACGATACAATACCAGCAGGCGTCGTACTTATGGGCGATAGTTCTGTTTCCCCCGATCCGCTCAAATTTGCTGATTCTGTAGAGGTTCCTGGCGGAATAGTACCAGCGTCGTTCCCTGGAGTACTCATAATGGATGTCTCACTCGACGATAAGCTACCAGCAGGCGTCGTACTCATTAACAATACTTCTGTTTCACCCGATCCGCTCAAGTTTGTCGATTCTGGAGACGTTGCTGGCGGATTTGTACCAGCGTCGCTTCCTGGAGTACTTGTAAAAGGAGTCTCACTCGACAATAAAGTACCAACAGGCGTCGTACCCGTTAGTGGCACTTCTGTTTCACCCGATACGCTCAAGTTTGCCAATTCTGTAGAGGTTATCGGCGGAACAGTGCCAATGTCGCTTCCTGGAGTACTTGTAAAAGGAGTCTCACTCGAGGATACAGTACCAACAGGCGTCGTACCCGTTAGCGACACATCTGTTTCACCCGATGGGCTCGAATTGGCTGATTCTGAAGACGATACTGGTGGATTAGTACCGACGTCGCTCCCTGAAGTACTCACAAAGGAAGTCTCACTCGATGACAAACTACCAGCAGGCGTCGTACTCATTTGCGATTCTTCTGATTCACCCGATACGGTCAAGTTAGTCGATGCAGGCGACGTTACTGCCGGGTTGGCACTACCTTCAGTATCAGGCAGCGAAGTACTTACGAAGGCAGTCTCGCTGGACGATAACGTAACCGCAGGTGTCGTACTCGTTACCGATACTTCTGTTTCACCCAACCCACTCAAATTTGCCAATTCTGGAGACGTTGCTGGCGAATTAGTACCCGCGTCGCTTCCTGGAGTACTTGTAAAAGGAGTCTCACTCGACAATAAAGTACCAGCAGGCGTCGTACTCATTAGCGATACTTCTGTTTCACCCGATCCACCCAAGGTGATAGATCCCGGTGACGTTACCAATAGCGTCGAAGCCATCTCTTCCGCTACGGTAGTAATCACGGAAATTTCCGTCGACGGTACAGGACTCGGAAGACCAGTAGATCCAACTATACTCGCTAGTGGCTCCTCTGTGCTTAACTCTACGAAACTCTCAGTCGTTCCTTCCGGGAATCCAACTCCGCCATTCGTAGCAAGTGTATTCGGCGGAACAGTACCACTTTCACCCTGCCCATTCACCGGAATCGCCGAGCTCGTACTTGTGGTTGCGTCAGGAAGATTCCCCACCGTCGTCACCTGCGGTACTGGCTGCTCTTCCAAACCCATTTCTGCGGTACCCATCGTCGGCGTCAATCCCGAAACAGCGCTGGTCGTTGCTGGTACCGATTCCCCCTGAGTAGTCGATACCACCAACGGCATTGACGTACTAGCCACAACGTTGACCTCAGTACTGGCTAAACCGTTCCCCACCATTACGTCACCATCATCGCCAACTATAATCGTCGTCGTCGTCGCTACGGAAGTACTTTCAATCACATCATGGTTATCTGGAGAACCCCCACCATTCCCTGCAGTACTGGTCGCAGGGTTCGCGTTCGTCCCCGTAGTTGTTTCCTGGACGTCATTGCCACCAATTGAAATCGCCATCGGAGTCGCCTCCGTTCCCGCTGACATTGTACCAGTTCCCGTCCCAATTTGCGAATCCAAATCCTCGAGCGATGGGGCGCCACCCTCAGGGCCGGTACTTGCGACAACTTGCTCCATATCTGTCACTGTGGTTACCCCAATCTGGGTCACGGCAGGCGCTGTGTCTGTGGCAAACGTCTGCTCCACTTCGGTAGACAAACCACTCACAGTGGTCACGCTCGGCTGGTTTCCGTCTAAAAAAAAACGGTTATTGAGGAAAAAGTGAGTACGTGTGAGAAACAAAACGCTGGCTACCAACAATTTTTCCTCCCATTTTTGAGGCTATATAAAAAGTAAATTGAGGCCTACCTGTTGGGATGATTTGTGGCTGGGTAAATTCCTGGTTACCAGGCATTTGCGTGGTGGCCGCCATTTCGGTAGACGAGGTGTTGGGTACATTAGTCACGCTAAGTGGAGGCGTTGCAGCGTCTTCAAGCTGAGAGTGAGTGGTTTCTGCTTCTTCAGAGTAATTTAAAGTAGTCATGGGCAAAAGGGATGAAGAGTTCGGAGTAGTGTCGGTAGATGGCTGTGCCATCGCGTCGATAGCTACTGCAGGAGGCGTTGCAGTGAGATCAGCTTCAGGATCAGTACTGGGCCATGGAGTAGTTGATGTATCGTGTGAAGCTGACGCGCCGGAAGTCAGGGTGGTACTCGGGTACTCAGGTACCGGCACCAGAGTTGCTGTTGGTTCGTTGCTGATATCAGCTGAGGTGATAGTTACTTCTGTTGTGGGTGTTGTTGAGGAATGAATGGGTTCGAACTGGGGAGTGGTTGGATTAGCATTCTCTGGTACTGCCGGCGACTGTCCATTACTGGTAGTACTGGCTGACAATGAATCAGCACTGATTTCTAGTGTTGGCGTGGAGGAAGTACCAGCCAAGGGCTGATTTTGTTCCAGTTCAGAAGGCGGGGATTGGGTAGTTGTCGTTACATAAATTTCTGCATCAAAGTCTATTTCTGTGACGAGCTCAGGAATTACTGCATTACCATCAGCTATACCAGTAAGAGGTGTAGAGATCATTGATTCTGGTTGTGCTGTATCAGCCACCACCGTTGATACCTGCGTATCGGGCGTGGCAGTAATCGCAGAAATGTGTGCAGATGGATCGTCACTCGGAGTTGAAATACCCGTCGCAGAAATTCCCAATCCTTCCGTGGGAATTTCTTCGGTAGTTGGATTGCTTGGAGCAGCACTGGGCGCAACTGGAGTGCCAGCACTCGAACTACCGCTCTCCGTCGCTTGATTCCCCGTATCAACTTCGCTTACTGGCCGGTCCATTGTTTCGCCCATAGTTGTTGTGTCAGTATTGGCCTGGTTACTAGCTGAATCCACCATCATAACTGTCGAAATACCGACATCTGCCGTAGTTTCGTCAGTAGCAGGCGATGGTGGTGCGGTACGACGCCATGCGACTTCCGTCGTACCTTTCGGCGGCGATCGCGTAACGGCGTGGGCCACGGCCAGTAATTCCCATAGTTGCAAATCTAATTTCGATTTCCTTGCACGCTCGTAAAGCTCTTTGTGATTCTCAGTCGTATTCTGCTTTGTACTGGCAAGAGTTATATCCGGGACCCGATACCTTCCCCTCGTGTTGGTCGATAATTTCTAGAAATACAAAAAGTAAAAGAAAAAATGAAACAAATAATTAAAGATTGAAATAGTAAAAGAACTGTAAAATGGGTAAAAAGCTTTAGGCTCACAGAGAAAGCTAAAGAAACTTAGGACTAAACCACTGAAAAGTTAAAACCTTTTTTTTAAGTATTGCAATAAAACGTTTCGAGAAAGAACGTTTCGAAAGTTAAAAAACAAGGAAAAAACTTGCTGAATACGTATTAAAAACATATAAGTTGCAACCAGAAACTTGAAATCTAGAAAAACTTACACACTGCATGTGCATATAAAAGTTAAATTAGAGAAGTAAGCGGTTTAAACTGTTTCAATTGGTAGTTTCACAAAAGCTTTGACGTTAAGGCGTTTTTTCACACGTTAAGATAGGAAAATCGCCCTTATGGCACTAACACTTTCGGTAAGGCTCCTTTTCGCTTGTTAAATCATAGCAAAATGAGCTTTAGCGACATGGCTTGACTGTTTCGCAAGTTTGAGCTGTCGTCGGTGTTTAGTATCTTCTTCGTCAATTTCTGTAAACCTTGTCTTCGCCTTAGAGCATTGTAGAAACGTAAAAAATTAAGAAAAGGTAACACTTCAAACAGTACAACATTAGAACTAAACACACCCAAAAAATAAAAGTCAAAGAAACTTTCAAATCGGGAACTTAAGAATTAAAAGGACACAAAAACTATAAGAACGAAATTCCGGACTTCCCTAAAATAGAAACTCTAAAAGGCGTTCAATACAGATGTAATTAAATGTAATTTATAAAATAACTTTGAATCTAAATGTTAAGAACAAAACCCTTTGACATCTTTACAAATAATAAAGTTAAAAAGTAAAGTTAAAAAGTAAAAACTATGAAAACACGATAAAAAGGTCTTAAATGTATTTTAATTACCTGTGCATTGCTCGCCGGTAGTACTCGCTCACTAGATCCCCAATAAGACTCCTGGTACTGCGAATGAACTGCCTACAAATGAACGTCATTAATGTAACACTCGTAAAACTGTCGAAAATACGTAATTTGACTGAATGTCGCCGTACCTGAACGCCCATTGTCACAATCACGACCCACAACACCTTTTGAACGCGATTGAGCCGCATTGGACGGCTATTGTGTGTCACTTTGCACATATCCTCAGTTCTTCACGCTAAAACGACACATGTGTAACTTTTCCAACTTGACCAAGTGTTGACTCCTCTTCGATCTTCGGTCCTCAACTGTCCCGTCCGGTACTTCTTCCTCGACTATTTATCAACGAGTTACCAAAAGGGTTCGGGCCCAACCCTCTCCTGGGCCCTTTCAGCACACATGTGATTTTCGGGTAGGGATTTCTTGGCTCACGCACTTCCTGAACTACAAAACGCGGTCTACCAGTGTCCATTCGGGGCCATAAAGTGCCCTAATTCATTTAAAAGTCCGTGGTTTCCCCTTTTTTCCTTTATGGCTTGGTCCCATTCGCAGAAAAACGACGACGACGGCAGCTGTTCGGTGACGGAAACACAAAAAAGTTGGCGATCGCTTGCGAATCAGGGAAAATGGTTGCTCGTTAAACAGTAAGGAAGTCAGTCAGTAAGTTAGGAGAGCTTGGGTTTATCCGTTGCTGGGACGAAACCGCTGCACAGCGTGAGAAAACCACGTAACAGAGAAAGGGTTGGCTTCGTTAGCCCAAGTAGGAATTAGTTTACACCGTTTTTCCCGTGTTAACACCTATAAGGCGGTTTAATTTTCCCCTGTTTACTTTTCTGTCTGCCTTTTTTAAACGTTTTTAGGAACTTCTAAGTATTCTGAAGCATTGCTAAGTATTTTAAAGAGTTTCCGAGTATTTGTAAGAGTTTCTATGTATATTTTTATAAATTTAAAAGTATGTCAGATCATCATCGCGAAGTTGAGTGATATTGAACTAAACCTCTGAGCAATAGTATGTCTGACTGCAGCTGACTACTTAAAGTCACCCACAACCTGACAAGCTAGCTAAGATCATTTTTTCTGTTTTAACAAGCGAAAAAGGGCCATAAGGGTGATTTTCCTATCTTACTGCAAAGAAAAATCGCCTTTAATGTTCAAAAGGTCGGTTTTCCTATCTTTACTCGACAGAAAATCGCTTTTAGGTCACAGCATTTGTGAAATGACTTTTACAGCAAAACTTAACTTGATAAGTTGTCCTTGTCTACCGTTACACACTGAAAAGTCGAGATTCGTGGTTGTAAGGGTAATTTTCGCATCTTAAAACACGAAAAAAATCGGAGCATTTTAAAATTGGAAAACAATTATAATAAAAGCACCAAAATTTCGCTGACTTATCTGCGTTATTGAAGAATAGTACGTGCAATACCTTTAAGATGAAGAATTCCCAGAAAATTGGACATAAGCGCAACAAGAACAACCGTACGTTAGTCCTGGGTACTGAGTACGTCCGTTAGGATCATTTTCCTACCCTTTAACATGTAACAATCACCCTTAATAAAAGCGCAGTTTTGATAAGTGCGATTTTTCGATGTATCAGATAGGAAAATAACCCTTAACCCTTTCGTTGAGGATTGCTTTCCTATATTTTAGCATATAAAAATGATCCTTAACGAAATCGTGCGCGCCGTAAGGACGATTTCCGATCTTCATACAGAAAAAATCGCCCTTATGTTCCCAACAGCGAATTTAACGGAAAATGGCCTTCGCGGTATAGCATTCCTGAAACTTTATCTTCAAGCAATGCTTGTACATAAGAATTAAGTTTCCCAACTCTATCTATTTTCTCTTCAAATTCCGACTATTCATATGAATTCAAGGAAAATTTGAATCACAAAGGTTCATTTTTGTGCCGTAATATAAGGAAAAGCAACTTGACATAATATTGCTCTTAAATTACACTAAAACGACAAAAGTTTTCGCTTTATTTATTCTACTCCTTCACAAGCATAGCTCTCACAATGAAACTCAAATACCAATGTTCCAAAAAAGTTGAACACAACTAGAAAATTGATTAGGTCCATAAGGATCCTTTTGCTATCCTTTATCACGCTAAAATTACCCTTATGGACACTTCTAGCTCCATAACTTTACTTATTTATTGTTTTCTTGCAAGCGTGAACTTCCGAAGTACTCAGGTTTAAGATTTTGGTTCGCACTTGAATTTGCAATTCAAGCTCACCCTTTTTACAGTTACAGGTGTTTTGGGTGCAAATAGCGTTTAAATGCCTTCTGAATAATTATAAGAATACTCTTGCGGGGAAGGCAACCTCAAAGTTCAGAAAAGGCATTTTAGTAAAACGGAAGAGTTATGCGTCAACAAAAAGTTGTTGTGGTTGTTCCTAAACCCAAAGGGTAGAGGGGTACAAACCGTAGCCATGCCCAGCGGGGCTCGCGTTCCCACACAACAGTAACGGTCATCTGCGCACCCATAGAATTACCTCATATGGGTGAAAGCGGATGTCACATATTTATGTGGGAACTTTACATTATTTATATGTACCAAAATATATAAAAATACGGTAACCTGAAAAAGAAAAAAACAAGAATGTTGAGTATCCCTAACCTACAGCCCATGGCGTTCAAAAAGTTCGCCACATTAGGAACTTATCCGCTAAATAAAAGGCGAACTCATGACTTCCGACGAGCTGTGGCTTAACTACACCAAAACTTTCGAAAACTGTACTAAATTCATAAAAAAACATAGGAATGTTGCTGAAGATAATTTTACTGTGCTTCAACATGTGAAAATGACCCTTACCGAACGTATTGGCTCCACATGGGTGATTTTTCTATCTTAATAAACGAAGATAAAACGCCTTTACCTTCAGAAGGCCGATTTTCCTATCTTAACTCAGCAAAAATAAATTTAAAAAATCGCCCGCACGCGACAACGCTCATATTACCACAAAATTTCGGAATGTTTTCATCGTTTGGTTTTTCTTTCCATTTTTATGTCTATGTCACATCTCGATGACATTTTTTTGTCGAATCGTTATTTGTGGCGAATAAAATATAAGATGTTGACTGAAAAAAAAATGCCATAAATTGAGTAAAAAATATTGCCAAAATTTTTTAAAAAGAGACAAACGACATTATTTATTAAAGCAAGGAAAACATAAATCTTTTTTCATAAATGCGTCACTTTCCAACTGTGTCACCTCGGAAATGACGTACCACCCCAAAAGGTACGGCGAAACACACAATATCCACATTCTGGGACTTTCTTTACAACCACGGATGCCATGCTGGATCCATACGACACAAATTGTCCGGACTCGTCGCGGTCGCTACCAATGACACAACCTAAATAACGAAGGCATGAAAAATTCAATATATGCATAAAATGTACACATTTTGACGCTTTCGGTCATCAAACCTAACCTTTTCTACTTAAAATCGTTTTCCTATCTTTCAAAACATAAAAATCCTTAACGAAAGTTTAGTCTTCGTAAAGCCGATCTTCCAGTGTGTTTAGGCTATGATGCCCCTAAGCGTGGTACAGGGGAAACACATGCTAAACAGCGTCACCGATTTTCTTAAAACTACTCAGTATTTCATTAAACAATTTCAACAGTTAAGTTTTGGATTGTAATATCTAGTGTAAGAAGCAAATCAAATAGAAATTTTTGGGAGAAAAAGCTTTTTTGACACGATACGGCCTCAAGGTACACTCAAGAATCGTTTGGCTAGTTTACTGGCGAAAATAGAATTCAAATCCGACGGTTAGTTTCTGATTTATCACTAAATAGTTTTCTGAGATTTCCTGTGACAACTCCCAAACTAAATGTGGGATATAAATTATGGTTTCGGTAAAGGAATACTTTTAAGTGGCTCTAGTGAATCTTGTGATCGAGTGTACGGAATTGCTTTTCTGTAAAAACCTGCAAATTGATTTGCTTTGTACAAATTTACGAAGAAGTTTTGAAAGAAAATCTCGACGACGTACACTAGACAATACTACTCAAAACTTTACTGTCGAGATTATTTAATGAAATACTGAGTAGTTTCCGCGAAATCGCTGACGCCGTTTAGCATGTGGTTCCTCATACCAATCCCTTACCTTCACAAGAGCGACTCTTTTTTATTTATTTATTACAAGACGTACGCTTTCGCCTGTTGTTTTTCTATCCATATTATAAACAGGTAAATGCTTACATAAACGGAGCGAGTGGGTTACAACAACAAGAGCGACTTTCCTATGTATTAGCACGGAAAAATCGCCCTTATCAACACTACGCTTTCGTTAAAGATCCTTTTCCTATCTTTTAACATGTGAAAATGACCCTTAACGAAAGCGTAGTCTTCGTAAGGGCGATTTTCCTATCTTAATACCGAGAAAAAGCGTCCTTACGTTCACAGAAGCGATTTTCCCATGGAAAATGACCCTTAACGAAAGGCGTAGCTTCCATAACGCCGATTTTCTTTCTACAATATCCAGATTTATTTTAATTACCTTGCTATCGGCACCGTCGAAGACCGCCAAACTCTGCAGACGGCTCAAAATAGCCGCAACCGCTTTGTTCACCGCGTTGACCAACTGCTCCCCTTCGCCTTGACTTCCGCTGTGGCTTTCCCGGTCATCCAATTTCTAGAAACGCACGAAATTTTTTTAATTAACGCCCAAAGCTTGACTTAACAGATATGGACAAAGTTACAAGAAAGGGGACTAATTTCCCTCTTAATGAAGAGAGGTAAAAAATTAGAAAATACTAGTAATAAAAAAAAGAAAATGGAAATTAGGAAAAAACGTTTCAAGTGACTAAACATAAACAAAAAGAAATGAACCTTTTTTTGCCACGTGATCATCTCATCTCGCAGGATAGCTTTGGAGATTGCCACCAGTTTCATGGACGGTTGCGCCAAGCAGCGGGCGGCGGCTACCAAATTGGCGGTAAAGGGACCCGATACCCCGATGGGCGCCAAAAATTCCGCAATATTCGGCGTAAGTCGGAAAGGTACCGGACGATTGGCATCTAACTCTCCTATGGCGGAAATAACACAATTTTAAGCGTTACACAATCACGAAAATGACTGTGCCCCCTTTCTCCAATACGAGGGCGGGGCGAAACGAGGTCCGCCTACCTGTGAGATCATCGACGTCGAACTTGAAGTACGCCACGTTGACAAAACCCGAGTCTTGATGAATGTACAACATGTCTGGGTTCACGCGAGTCAAATGGAAGACGTACTCCATAAGGCACATCATCGCCATCTGCTGTGTAAACTAAGAAACACAAAAAAGACTCCAATTAGACGGAATTACAATAATAATACGACAACTATATGAATTACAATGATAATGGAAACAATATACAAGGGAATTACACGGATAAAAGTTGGGATGATGACATTTGGCTAATCACGGGAAATCATTGTAATTTTTACCATTTTCCGGAATGTCCAATAACAGGTAGCCGAAGGGAAGACGGACAACGCCCAGTCTTTGAATAACGTACTGGGAACAACCGCGCTTTGTACTTCTTTGAAAATGTCTCTCAACACTTGGTGACTCGTCTGTATACTCCGCGCCTGCGCAAATAAATAATTCCATTATTCAAAAACATTTTTTCCCAAAAAAAGCCAGTATAAACATAAATAAATATCTGTAACTAAATAAATGAGAGAAGTAAGTAATGAACATATAGTAATACGGTAAAGAAACAAGAAAACGCTAAAAGCGAATAACGAAACGCACTGAGTTTTTTGCTGAAAGAAAAGCCTACACGATAAAATAACGAACAACGACAACTAAAAAAAAAGAAATGAATACGGAACAGATCGACATTAAGTTTATTAACCTGAATTGTTATTAAACGCACAAAAAAAGAAGAATATCACTACGAAATGAATTGCAACATTTAAATAAAAAAATAAGAAATAAATTACAATCAAAATAAGAAAATATATATACCTGAATACCGGCAATCCGTTCATAATACCGGGAAACGGGCATATCATACTCCAGCGACAGTTTCATGCAACGCTGTCGGTAAATTTCCAACAAAGGCAGTCCGGAAGAGCAATCTTCTACGAGACGCATCTGCGGCGACACGGCCACGACCTTGGGGACGGTCAAGTGCAGCTGGCGACGCGACGTTCCCTGCGAAAACAGAGCAAAATGTATCAAAAACGGCTTCTCCGTGCTAACAAAGAAAGAAACTTGACTACTTGTACCTTATCTTTGTCCAAATAGTGGTTCAACATCCTAAACAGCTGCAAAATGCGCTCTTCTCGCCGGGCGTCGCCTAATCCTGCGTCGTTGACCACCAAATAGGGGTAAATTTTGCCATTGTGTCCACGAATGTACAATCGTCGGGCAGCTGTATTGTGTTTTTGAACAATTTCCACCCTGGGTAAGAATCGCGCGATCCGGACGTAGTAGTGTGCGTGCTGTGATGAAATAAAACAACTTCATTATTCACATTCTTTTACATCATTGTCTACCATTGAAAACTAAAATTGGCAAATATATCGAACAGGGGTAAAATAGTAACAGTAAGAAAAATGGGGAAAATGAATACGTAAAATGAACGCACTAAAGTAAAACAAGAATACAAACTAAAAAACAGTAACTAGAATGTAGCTCACTGTCTTGATGCAATCAACACTGTTTCTTTAATTGAAGCACACTGAAAAAATCTCCTCAATGAGAACTCGAACAGTAAGAACTCAGATCTTATCAGCTAAAAGGCATCAGCGGAGCTCAACACACGAAGTGGAGCGTCCTCACCCTTGGGTAAGTGATCATCATCGTTCTCCATTCCATTCCTTCCCACCCGTTTCCCCCTCAACTTACTTTCGGTAGCAGAAATTCCCCCGGCAGCTCGACTTCGGCTGTCTGGATGTTGAAATTGCTGAGGAAACGACATTTCTCTTCAATCAGGAATGATCTAGTCCAAAATAAAAGCATTAATTTTACTAAAATCCAGGAAATGACGTCAACGTCTCATATACAGCTGTAAAAAGCCTTACTTGGGGAGTAATTTCGTTTTGGTCTCGAGGATTTTGATCCACTTCTTCAGTTTATGGATCAGGTTATGCAATTTCATAGCGCCGGGTAAGCTGAAATCGAAATCCGTCGAGAACTGCGTTTTCATGCGTTGGAATACTGGATCCTGCGCTGTCGCCTGCGCTCGCCGGGCAATACTTTCCGACGCCGCGCTGCTGAAAGCACCCGTGGCTGAACTAGCAATGTTTTCTACAAGAAAATTTCCATGCAAGTTCTGTTTCCAACTTGATTGACCTTCCATTTGAGTTTACCAATGCCAATACCGAAGGTGGCCACAAGTTTCTTGACGAAACTCAACGTGTGGGGCGTGATGGTCGCTTCCGTCACTGCATTCCTGCTCTCGAACGCCACCGCGTGACATTTCGTCAATCCTTGCCGCAGCTGGCGCAAAACTTCCTCGTACCAATTCTCACGGAACCAGACCATCTACGAAAAAGTAAAAATAAGTAAATAAACCAGCCCATAAAACATTAAAATAAGAAAATAATCATGTTGGTCTCTTTCTAGATCCGGTTCATTTGTTTAAGTGATCACTGACGTTAATTCTGGTGATCTAGTGAATTCAACGTTTAAGCGACTGATTCCTGCGATTTAATCACGGATTCTTGCTTTCTCAGGCGCTTATTGCTACTTGACGATTGAATCTCGTGATCTAAGAATCAATTCTTGCAACCTAGCGAGCTTGTGACCTAACGACCAATTCTTCCGTTCAACGGTTCGTTTCTTGCGATTTAACGAACTTTTAATGATTTAACGATTGATTCTCGCCTTGAAACGGTGATTTCTCTACTCCTAACCGGAAGTAATCAGTTTGGCCATTTAACAAGACTTTTTCGGACTTTTCGAGATTAATCAATTACGCTAAGCTTTACTTGATCAACAATGCCTTCCAAGGACGACAGAATCGTCGGGTGCAGGTCGCGTTGCATATGCATAATACGCGAACAGCGCCACATGGGCGCCGTAGCCCGGATCGGCCCACCTACTACATTCTCCCCTTGGCTGGCAGACGGCGTGGACGTCGCGGAACCCTGTGAACCAGTAGTACTGGCTGTCTGTGACGCTGGAGTCTCCGTCACTGCAGTACCGGCCGCATCTACAACACATTATCATGAATTTCCTTTAACATACCATTTCTCGTCATGGTCTCATAAGCAACGACGCAAATTCGGAAGAAAACTAGCTTATTACCATTGGACGGTTGCGCAGCGGCAGTGGACGTTTCCTATAAAAAAAAGAAAATACAAATTAATAAAGGAAATAAACAAATAAATTAATCCAAACTAAAACTAAAACAAATACGCTAAGAAATGAGTACAGAAATACCGACAATAAGAGCCTACGTAGAGAATTGCATTATTCTTTAAATAAAAATAGGTATCTGATGCTAGAAATACATAATGTTGTAAACTGATCTACATAAAAATAAGAAAAAATCGTTAAAAGCAAAGAAAAGCAAACGGATATTACTTGCTGGCTAGTAGACGCCGCCAACTCGCCGGCTTTGTACTTTTCGCGTTGTTCGATCTTCAGGGTGAGGTAGAGCGTACGGATCGGGAAATAGACCGCCTGAGGGTACATTTTGCCCACCTAAAGTTGGAAATAAGAAAACTATAGTTAAACCACCCAAAATCCATAAGCTAGCGACTCAAACAAAGTACTTGTGCTTCGAAATAACGAATGTATACCTGACTGATGAGATTGAGGATAAGTTTGCCTTCATTGCGCACCAGACACGTCAGCAGCTGCGGAATCCACGCTAGCCACAAGAGCGGTGGCACGCCCATCGAGTACTTGTCCACCGCCTCGGTGAGGAACAGCTTCTCGTCGTCGTACGTCAAGAGCCACAACACTTTGGCGATATACTTCCGGGCCTTGGGCTCGTTCTGGTGGCGGCAGGCGTGTAGGAAGCAGGTGATGACTTCCACGCCCACTTTGTGATTCCGCGGCTCGCTGACAAACACTTGCTCCAAGTACTCGCCCCACAGCGCCCAGGCCTTGCCTAAGGTGTCGTGGAGCTGCACAGCGGCCGAAAACGCTTTGTTGGCGTCGTCCGAGCGGCCCAGCTGCGCCAAGAGCATGCCTTTCAGCGCGTACAGCTCCGCCGTCATCTCTTTGGTGAAGTACTTCAGGTTGGTTGATTCGATCACGTCCAGGCCTTCCTGCAGCTCGTTCTTGCCGCCCGTGGCCGCCATTTGCAAGTAGCACTTGACTTGCTGCCGAATCTTCTGGAAGCAGTCCACGATCGGCACGCTGGGAATCGAGTAAATCCGCGACAACGTCTCCAAACACACTGTTGGTAATCCATGCTTCCGCGCCACTTTCCCGAAATGGATTATCGCCTGGTAAAGAAACAAAAAACCACAAAATTATTAGAGCTGTTTTCATTTTACAAAAACAAAACACTAGAGTTTAACGTTAAAAGTAAAATAAACCTTAAATGTAAAGCATAATAAAATCTATGGAACTAAAAATCTGAAAAACAAGAACAAATGGAACTTTTCAGAAAAATCACCAAATTAAGGAAAGGTGAGAAAAAACAACTGCATATTAAATCACCAAATTACTATATGTTCTTCAATAGATAAACATAAAATTCAACGAAAGCTGTAAATCATGAGTGTAATAAAACACAAAACCAAAATTTCTCAAAAAACGAGCAATACTGAAAAAAATAACAAATGAAACTATGCAGAAATTGAATTTAAGAAAGGAGAGCAAAAGCAAATGACAATAAAAATCGTGAAAAGAAATGTTTTTCAATAAACCAAAACAAAACTCAACTATGTATATAAACCTAACGCATCATAAAACAAAACTAAAATGTACGAAAAAATTCACAAATGAATTTTTTAACAAAATAAATTTAAAACTAAAAAAAGGTGAAAAAAATTAAAAACAAAGAAATAAAGGCTCGACGCTTAAAAAAGCGTTCTAACTCACTTGGGCGGAGGCGTGGACGCCCAACATGCCTTGGTTACTGACTTGCTGGTCGCCCATTTGTTCAAAGTGCGACACGATGACTTGGTAATGGTGTTGCCGCCACGAGAAGATGTCGCTCCAGTGCGACAGGTCGTCAGCGATGACTGGGAGGCGATTGCGCCACGTTTTCACCGTCGCTTTCAGGTCATGCAAGGATGTGGCGGCCGTGGGCGGCGCGCCGCCCACTCCGCCGCCCCGGTTGGCCACGGCGTGGGCCAATCCTTGCCGGATCTGCACCGCTTCCTGCAGCTCCACCACTTGCTGAGCGGCCTGGAGCAGCGGCAGATGCACATTTGAAACAACAGCCGGTAGACGGCGCCACTCACGAATACATAAAGTATTCGCCAGCTCCACATGTCGCTCCACGTGCGCCAACTGCTGCTCTTCGGGGTGACAGAGCGAGACCAGGCCGCGGAAGAGGTTGAGCTTCCACGCTTGCTCGCGCGGACACGCCAATTCCACTTGCGTCAGTGCATCGCGCATCAAAGTCCAGTTCGGAATCCGCCAGGCGGCTTCCACCAACAGTTGGGGATTATCCGCCACCGCCGCTTCTCCGTAGTCTTGCAGCAAGTCCCACTGGTTCAGTTCCTTGGTGCAGCGGATCCAGTGATCTTCCAACAGCTTCAACTCGCTCTGGAAGCCGGTAGGGGCGCTGTTGTCGTTATAGTCTTGGCGGACTTTGTTGAGCGCCAGCTCGTAGGTGCCTTGCGCCTGCTCAAAGAGGCCGTGCTGCTCGCAGGCCACCGCAATGGCGGTTTCGCTGTACGCCGAGCGCTTCTGCCACAGCCCCGCCCACAGATCCTCCTCCTTGAGCAGGTAATACATCTCCGCCAGGGCGTCCAGGACTTGCTGCGGGAGCACGACCATCGGCGACGGGTTGTCGAGGTCCAGCGGCGGCTCGGGGGCGTCCTTGCGGAGTTTGGCGTGCTGCAGCGCCGCCGAGTCGAGCGTCATCTGCTCGAGGAGCAGCGTGGCCCGGTGCCAGGCGTTGTGCGACTTGCCCAAGTACTTGAGGAGGGCGGGCGCGAGTGGTACCGACGGCTGGCAGCGCGACAACGCCTCCAGGAACGTGTTCAGCGCCGACAGGTGGCAATCCTTCTGGATCACGTGCGCGCCGCTGCACAAAAAGGGCGACAGTTCCGCCCCTAGGGCCTGCTGCTGTCGTTCGCTGAGCAGTTTCCACAGCCGGGGGAAGAGGTCGAGCCACACCGTCTCGGCCAGAGCGGTATCGGCATGGCAGAGCTGCGCTACCGAGTCCATGAACCGCGCCGTGTCGATTTCTTGCACTGACTCGAGGAATTTCAGGTGGCGCGAAAGCACCAGGCTCAGCTTCGGCTTGGAAACGCCTACAGATGGCCCAGGGGCGCCACTCTCAAACATGCGACAGCTGTCGGACGACGCCGTTCCCAAATCGACCTCCATATCCTCCTGAAAAGTAAAAAGAAGTTAGATTTTTTAAAAAATTATCTTAAAACGTATAAAGAGAAATTTCAAATACGTGGGATGCAATTTTTTTAAATAAATAAAAACGCGCAAAATTTTAAACTGAATAAAAATAAATAAAAACGCATAAAATAGTTGACAATAATTCTCATAACATTTTAATCGGGAATACTCTACAATGCTCTAATACATAAAAAAAAACTTAAGAGGAAAATGAAGGGCAGAAAGCGGACAGTTTCCTTAACAAACGGAAAAGGAGTCTTAACGAAAGTGTTGGTTCCATAAGGGCGATTTTCTTCTAGTTTCGCGAAGGAAAAACACTTTTACGTTCATTAGATCAATTTTTCTATCTTAACTTTAAAGAAAAATGCCTTCGTGTAGCAGATTTTGTGATAATACCATTCCAAACCGAACTAATTTGTACACGTAGCGTTCCTTACATGTTACCTTCTACTTTAATAGACTAAAACACGGAATTTTCCGTCACGACGGTCATTTTCGCATCTCAAGGCCAAAAATATGCATGAAACTTTTCATATGGGTGAAAAAATCCACAAAAATCATCGAAAATTCTCTAAATTGTTTTTTTTACACTGTGCTTAAAGACTTTAAGATCTCTAGATACAATTTTTCTATTATTCAACACTTGAATTTAGTCCTTAAAATTAATCCTTGAAATTTATCTTAAAAACAGTGCTTGTGTCTAAAAGCAGGATGCCTAGATATTTTGATTCTTAAGCAAAATAAAAATAAAACACGAGTCGAAAAGGGTCATTTTTGTACCTCAATATAAGAGAAAGCAAATTGACGCAATAATGCTCTGAAAATACATTAAAACACCTACAACTTCGCTATATTACTCGTCTCTTTCGTAAAAAGGTTCTTAACATCCCGATGTAAATTTCCCAGAAATTTAAACAACAGCAATGAAGGCTGATAAAGTTCATAAGGATCATTTTGCTATGCTTGGTCATGCTAAAAAAGCCTTATGGCCACTTTTAGGCTCCGAAAGGGCGATTTCTTGAAACTTTACCGACTTATTGAATATTTTTTACAAGTGTGATTTGCTTAATGCTTTCAACGCTTTCAAAGTTTTGTAAACTTTAATTTGCGAATCAAGATCAGCCTTTTTACACTTAAAAGTGTTTTAGTTGGTCAGGTTCTGTTTGATTGCAACAGGACGACGACTAAAAATGCCAATCGGAGGAAATTTAAGAAAGAAATGGGACAGTTTACTTCTTTCTCGGTAGATGGTTCTGGTAGCAGGTCGGGTTCTTCCTTCAAGGTGGCGCTGGTGATGAAGGTGGCTCGTTCGTTGGGATCGGCCAGGCGGAGGACGTGAGTCACGTTGGGCAGCAAAATGGTCTCGGGCGTGATTTGGAGGCCCGTGCCTTTGACCACCGCGGCGGTGACGAGTTCGATGCACTGTTTGACCCAGTAATGCGCCCCGATGGCTTCCCAGTTTTGGGAGCAGACAATGTACATGAGCCGGTCGTGCAGCCGCCGCTTCATGCTCGCGTCAAAGACCTGGAAGAATTTGGCCCGGGTGGCCAATTGGGCGCACCTTAGGCCCGCCATGAAGGCGGGTTCCAGTTTGGAGGCCAAGTCCGACGTGCGCAGCATTTCTTCTTGGTAAATGTACAGGACCACCTCCAGGAAGCTGATATTGAGCTCCAAATCGTCTGGGTAGCGCTTTTCCACGAATTGCATCAGTTTGACCAACAAAATCGACTTTTCCCGTAAGCTCGGACCCTGTCAACAGAAAAACGCCATGACAGTTATCATTGGACTCTGTTATCTCCGCACGAAAGTCTGGAAAAGTACTTGATTGATGGCAATCGGGCTCTTGGTCCGCATCCAGCCGTCAATGATCTGGATGATGGCGCGGACCACTTTGGCGTCGGGTGATTTTTCGATGAGGCCCACCAAAATGGAGCCGATGAAGGCTTTGCGCATCTCCAGGCCCATGACGCCCACGCGATTGCGCACCAACTCCAAGCACATGATGAGCAATTCGCTGCCGACACTGGCATTCTCCCCGTTCGAGAGCAGGTGCTCCCGCGTCAGCCGATGCAGAACGCGCATAAACGTAGTGATAAGCCGGTCAATGTAGCACGAATTGTTCGCACACGCTGCCTGTACAAACCAACGCAAAAATTAATCCATGCGTCACAACTTAACGATAAACACAAATAAAAAAACCAATGAAAAATAAATAAATGCAAAGTAAATAAGAAAAATATAGATAATTAAGAAAATTATGAAACAAATAGGGTTCAACTAAAAATGTATGAATTAGGGAGTAAGGTAACTAACAATGGGAGCAAGCCTACGTTGCAAACGCAAAAAGAAATATTGTTTATGTAAGCTTCTAAGCAAAAAGTTCACAAAAATGAATCATGGAAAAATAATAAATAAAATATACCGCAAGTAAGTGAGATAAGCTATTATAAAGAGACCAAATCCAAAACTTACACCTTAAATAAGAAACCAAAAAATTCCCTCATAAAAGATAATGAATGAGTGAGTGAAATAACTATCAATTAATAAATGCGTAATATCCTATCCTTACTTTAAGCATCAAAACCGTGCCGAGAATAGAAGAAGGCGTGGCGCTGGCGTTCTTTTCATACGCCGCAAAGCCTTCGTAGATCGCTTTGCCCACCGCCGCGTACAACCCGTCCAGTTCCTCGTACTTCGAGGCCACGCTCGAATTCGTCGGCTCGGTAGGAAACAGCGTCATCAGTTTCGCCAGCAGCTGGTGAGCGTGGCGCAGAATTTTCGGGTTGGCACTCGTAATCAGCGCCGTCATGCCGCGCTGCAAGTTCTTGAACCCGGCCAGGATCTGTTCCTTCCGCAACACGCCCAACAAGAACGTGAGCAGCTCCAGCGCCGTGGTAATATTAGTCAAATTCGGCTGGCCCCCTGGCGGCTGACTCGCCGCGCTCGCTCCCGCCCCACCAGCCGTCCCCGCCGCCGGCGCCGCGCTCGTCGCGCCCCCCGTGGCCGGCGTGGCCGTGTCCATCGTCAAGAAGAGCCGATCGAACCAACCAAGCTTGAGATCGCACTGCGGCCACACGTCCGGTTTCAGCACCTTCTTCAGCATCCCCACGCAGCGCCGCGAGAGCTGGTCGCCCTGGGCGGAGCCTCCGTTCCCCGCCGAGCTCTCGTTCACCTGGCACGCCAACCTCAGCAAGAAATTCGCGATGGCGTCGCAGTGTTTCTTCTCAATCGGCTTGTTGAGCTCCGATACCGGCCGGCTCGTACTCGTACTCGTACCGCCGGTACTATGCAACCGCAAGCGCTTGGCTTCCGACGGCCCCGTACTACTGGTACTGCCGCTAAACGACCGCTTCGAATCCACATCACTATCTCCCAACTCGCCCACGCCGCTGGCCGCGGCTGGTGACGCCCAATTCCCCTCGCTGCTGTCGTCGTCCATCCGCTGCAACTCCCACTTCAACACCACTTCCGCCAGGTCCACCGCCAGCTTCTTGTGCTCCACCGTCGCCGTGGGCGTAAAGCCCAGCCGTTGGATGGACGTCACCATGTACTGGACCAGGTGGTGGCGCACCGGGTAGTAGACTTTGTAATGGCGGACGACGAGCTGCAGAATGTGCACCAGCTGGGCGATGGTGTGGCCCTCTTCCACGATAATCTTCTTGGTCCAGTGCGTGAGCATCGTGTTGCCGTCCTCCATGCGCAGCGGCATGGCCGGCGTCAGTACTTCCAGCGCTTGGCGGACCACGCCCCGCGCTTCCACCGCGTGGGCTTTGAGCAGGCTGTGGAAGACTTGCAGCACGATGCGTTTGTGGATGGCGAACTTGGCGATGATGTGCGAGAGCAGCAGGTGGCCGTGGTAGCGGGTGGTGGGGTCGACGCAGTTCTTGGAGAGGAGGCAGGGCCAGGCGAAGGTCATCAGGCGGCGCAGTTTGTTGCCCTGCCGCTTGTTGGCGGCGTCGTGGATGTGGGGCGAGGCTTGTTCCACCAGCAGGCAGGAGAACTGGAGCAGCAGGATGCGCACGGCGTCGGCGGTGGCGTAGGGGTTGTCCGGGTCGATGACTTTGTTGATGAAGACGGAGACGACGTTCTCGTTGCAGTCCTGCTCGGGCGCCGCCGGACTGCCCACCAGGCGGTCGCCTTCGCCGCGCTCGAAGCTGACGGAGAAGCAGGGGATGAGGACGTACTGGAGGACTTTGGCGCTGAGCTCTTGGCTGGTGTTGGGGTCGCGGAACATTTCGACGAAGGCGAAGAAGGCGGAGCGTTTCCACTCGGGGGCGTGGCTGTGGGCCACGGTGGTCTCCAGGAATTCCTTGAGGCTCTGGAAGTCGGCCACGGTGCGCACGCAGAGGGCGCGCAGCAAGTGGAACAGCATGTGGATTTCTTCCGGGTGCGCGCGCACGTACTGGAGCAGCAGGTCGCAAATGAGCTGGTACTCGTACCACCGCGGCGCCACCATGTCGTCCATCAGCACCGAGACCTGATCCTAAGAGAAATCCATGAATAAGGCCAGAAACAGTAGAAATGCTGCCAGACGCTGTAAAGAGTCCGTTGCTGCAGCATTAAGGGAGTAGGAGCGCAGAAATGGTTCAGTGATACTGGCTTTTAGTAAAGTTAAAGGGCAATGGACACCAAAAACGAAAGTAGAGTTTTTGATGGATTATTATACTAATCATTCTTCTAAAAATAAAGCAGTTTGTTTCCATTTTTTCTAACCACCAGTTCTGAAGATATTTATTTCCAAAGTTAGGCCTTTTCCCGCCATTGAGAAGCGTGACGTCACGTGTGGGAAAATCTGAATTTCAGATTTCTTATTTCCTAAATATCTTCGTTATTATTTCGCATCTGGGAAAAAGAAACAGATATCTGGAAACTAGATTTTTTGCTCTTTTTTATAAAACAAAGTTGCTTTTAGGTGTCTCTTGCTCTTTAAGTTAAAAATGTCATTACTTGGTATTCGTTGCAGGAGAAAATCTGGAAGAGCAAGCCGATCAAGTCTTGCTGACCGACGATCCAGGGCGCGTTGTGGCACACCAGTTGTTTAATCAGGTTCAGGGCGTGGCTTAAGACATGCGAGCGTGTCGGCGCGGCTGGCGTCGTGGCGCTATCTAGCGACGTCCGGTAACTGTTGATGAGATTCACAATCCGCTGCGGATCCGCGTACAACACGCTGCGGATCGCTTCGCCGTCCGGTTCTTGGATCATGTACAGCAAGTACCGGCTCCAGTGCCCGTCCTAAATCAGAAAAAGAACCAAACTCTGTTAACTCAGTTAAAATTAATTTTTGAAACCCAATTCGCTAACGAACCTCATTTCAAAGCTAAATCCATAACTAGATTAAGAAAAAGAGAAAAGTTGCCGTACTTACGAGCAAAATATCGTCGCGAAGGAAGACTTGGAGCGATTCATCGGGGTACCGGACCAGGAATTTCATCAAAGGCGTGCGGAACGGCGATCCGAGCTCCATGACCAAAGCTTTTTCCGTCTGGAAGACCAACTTGCACAAGATTTCAATAAACCGGGCCGAGGCGGCCGGTATGTGCTGGTACAAGCCCACAATATCTGCCGCTGTCTTCAGCTCGGTACTGGAATGCACGTGGCTGCCGCCGCTATTCTGATTGGTGGTCGACGTGGACCCCGGGGCCGTGCTCCTGGCGGCTGCCACGGCCGACTTGTACGAGAAGATGCACAATTCCAGCCACTTGCGGAG
This sequence comes from Triops cancriformis, assembly GCA_020615345.1. Lineage (NCBI taxonomy): Eukaryota > Metazoa > Arthropoda > Branchiopoda > Notostraca > Triopsidae > Triops > Triops cancriformis. Next base: position 297,368 of record JAHZNP010000010.1, on the reverse strand, counting down.
ATGCTGCAGCAATTGCTCGCAGAACTTTTCGTTGAAGACGTTGGGGAAGAGTTGCGTGGTGTAAGACAGCCGGGTGATGACGTTGGTGGTCAAACCCCGGTAATCGCCCATCTGGAGCAGCAACGGCCGCATGGCAGCGTGAATCTATCATCCGATCATTAAAATAAGTTTTAGTTTCTTTTTTATTTCCACTTTTTCTAAAAAAAAAGTAATTCCTGACACTTTAGCATCTTTAATAAAAAATAGATTTTGTTTTACGTTTAGTGTTCACAATTACTAGTAGGCTATTTTTTCCGTAATTATGTCCTTTTTTATAATTTTGACAAGTTGTAATAATGTTGGCAATTTTTCACACTTTAGTGATGTTTTCAAATTTTCGTACTTTTTTGGCTTTAGTAATTTTTCTTCTTATAATATTTTTTTAAATGTTAGTCATTTTTCTCAAACTTTTACTACTTTTTCCACCTAGTAATTTTCCCAAATGTTAGTAATTTTTCAACTTTTCATTGATGATAGCCTTTTTATAATAAATTACCATTTCCATCTCGACTTGGCAACCCGCCAAGAATTTCTTCATGCAGCTGAAGCCGACTTGCTGCAATTCCACGTTACTCGAATTCAGCGCCTTGTTAATCACCGCAAAGATCTTGTCCCGGCACTGCGGGATGTAATAACACGCCGCCAACGCCTGCAGCGCCGACCGCCGCAGCGGAATCAAATTCGTCACGGACTTGTAGCAGGGCAGTTTCAACAGAACCTGATCTTCCGCCTCGCACAGCGACAGCAACTCGGTGAAGAACACCTTATGCTCGACTATGGCGACATCTAGACCCAAAAAAAGAAAATTAACTCGTCCGTCCAAAAAATCAGTGTGTGTACCAATGGTGAAGAGGCGGGGCTGCAACGTGGTACAAAAGGTATTGCCCTCCATGAGTCCCACTTGGGCGTTGACGGGTTGGTGCCGCAGCAAATGCTTCTTGGGCGGGATCATGTCGACCAGTACTTCCTTATGCGGCTCCATGAGCGTCGTCGCGTTCTGATGGGTCAGCGTGGCCAGCAGCTGGATCGAGTGCATGGCCTGCTGCCGCACCACCGCATTGGGGCTCGTCACCTGGCGGACCAGTTCATGGGTGACGTCATGCAAGCTTTTCTTCTGCGCCGCCAGCAATTCGGGCTGGTCGGCGGTACTGGCCGGACTGGCACAGAGCGTCAGCAGCTTCTCCAGGTTGGCTTTGGCCATCTCCACCGCACCACTCGACACTTCGCCGGTCAAGTCCATCATGATGAAGAGCAGTGCCTTGACAAAGACGAATTGGTGGTCCAGGACCCACTTGAGCGCCATCTTCTCGAAGAGGAAGCGGATGGCCATGCAGCCGCCCAGCTTGGCGTACCAGGCGCGCTCGTAGCACAGGCCGCACAGCTTCTCGACCAGGTACTCCATCAGCGGCAGCTTGCAGGCGCGTTCCTTGGAGCCGACTACCGCTTGGGCCGTTTCCAACATCAAAACCAACGCCAGGTGGCCCGGTTTGCACAGTTCTTTCTCTTCGTGGCCGATCACGGTGGCCAGGGCGTCCACCAGCACCAGCGGGTCCATGCCGTGGGCGCGGGAGGAGCGGCCGGGCACGAACAAGGGGAAGGGCCCGGTTTGCTGCGCGATGGCCACCAAAGTGTAGTGGCGGACGATGGAGACCATGGCGGGCAGCACGTACTGGCGGAGATCTTTGATGGCGGCGGCGGCGAACATACCGGCCAGGGCTTGTTGGAGGACCGGCCGGGCGGGTTTGTCGCAGCACCAGAGGGCCGGGTTCTGGACCGAGGGCACGGGACCTTCCCGGAAGGAGGCGTGGCTCACGAGCTTGGGCAAGAGGACGCCTTGGTCTTCGCTTTGCATGGAGGCCATGATGTAGCAGCGTAAGACTTCCCAGCAGTGCTTGCGGTGGAAGGCCTCGGTGTGGCTCGACTTTAAGGCGGTGCAGGCGGCGTCGATCACGCGCTCTAGCGGCAAATTCACCGGTGTTTTGTAATCCTGCAAGAATTTCGAGTTAAATGTGGGAAATAATAAATTTCGCAAAGTTAGTGACGCAAAACTCTGACATTCTCGGTGAAACGGATGTAAATTTAGCAACATAGGACCCGGATGTAAGAGACGTGTCATTCAACTGACACGTCTCTTACATCCATACTTATATCCGGGTTCTACACTGAAGAACTTCACGAAAGAGAGTAAAGAGGCCAAAAGCGCCACCTGGAAGTAGAGACTGGCAAAAGGCCCCGCCTCTTTGTCGCAGTACTCGAGTTTCTGGGGCTCGAACATCATCTTCCGGTTGCCGCCCCCAAACTTGCCCAGCACGCGGAACGCCACGTGGGCGATCTGGTCGTTGGGGTTGCGTAGGGTGCGCCACAAGGCTTGCATCAGCTCGGCGCGTACCGGCTGGATGTGCTCGTACAAGAAGTCGGGCTGGAGGTTGTCCACGCAGAGCTCCAGCGTCCGCAAGCCTTGGCTGACCAAAGTACTGGACCCGTTCAGGGCCGATACCAGCGGGTCCATCAGCATGGGCAAGTAGGGGAGGAGCGAGGAGAGCCGCACCGGTACCGTCAGGCACAGTTCCACGAACAAGTCCTTCATATGTTGCTTGTGCAGGCTGCTTTGCAAGCCGTTCAAGCCTTGCAGCAGACTCGGCAAGAGCGGCAGAAATTCCTGGTACAGCAGATCGTGGCTCCCTCCCCCGATGGAGCGGAACAACGCCCTTAACAGCAGGAAGTAGTTGTATGGCTCCTTGGCACTCAACGCCAGCTCCATTGACCTACACGAACGTAAAAATTAAACAATTAAGTGAATTAATATAAAATTATTACTAAATCGAATAAAAAATACTATTAATTCAAATAAAAATTCAGATAAATAACTAAACTAAACTTAATGATAAAAGGTTTATCAAAGTTTGTGGGAAGAAAGCGTACCGGTTGACGATACTGGGCAAATGGGGGCGGAGCATCTGCTCGTTCTCGGCCGCGAAGAGCGATACGGAGCCAAAGACGAGTTTGAACAGTTTCAGGTACAAATTAGAGCGTTCCACGTTGGAACCCATGTCTTCCATCCGCTCGAGGAGGAACTCCACCAAAATGGTGGCAAAGATGGCCGACGTGGAGGGATTGGCCAAGAACGAATTGGCGATCACTTGCAACGCGTTGTTGTGGTAAATCCGCTCGACCACCACGTCAATGGCGGCGGTAAACACTTCTTTGAACGTCTGCTGTTGCATCAGTGCAAACTAGTTCAGAAATCATTCAAAACATTTTCATTAACAAATTAAAAATAAAAACAAAATCAAAAACTTGAGCTTACCACGCCGGCAAAGTGTTCCAGTACTTCTTTCTCTTCTTTGGTGCGCAAAGTTTGCTGTAACGGTTGGCGAGTCGCTCCATTGGGACCCCCGGTGCCGCCAGCAGACAAATTGCCAGTACTACCGGCCAAAATGGCGGCATTCGGCGCACTAATGGAGTACACGCCCAACGCCTGCATGGCCCATTTAACCAAGCGGACAAAAACCAGTGTTTCTTTCGAATGGAAACTGCGCACCGTCACCGTTTGGCCCTGCGCTCCCCCGCCGGCTCCTCCCCCCGCTGCCTCGGTCACCGTCTAAAATTTCACATCGTTAATTTCACATTTCTTCCTCTTTTCCTTATTCAGGAAATTACTTATTCTAGTATATTAATTTTAATTTATTAAATTATATTTATTAAACTGCTCTAAAATCATTTTACGTCGTTGTCCTAAATTTCAAGCAATGATACTTAAATAATCTTTTAAAAAGTGCTGAGACCAAAACTAACCCAAAATATTTTTTAAAGTCATTAAATACGAATTCACATGAAAAAAAGGTCACAAAAAGCTAAAATGTCTCACTTTGCGAGAAGTACACGCCCACGTGATGGTTTTCACGCCGCACACCAAAGTTTTGACCAAATTGCGGCAATCCACCACGTTATAACTACTGGCTTGGGAGGACGGGAACGAGAATCGGGATTTCTCCTTGTCGACTTTGGCTCCGCCTATGCCCGTACTGGCTTCGCCGCCTCCTAACCCGGCTTTCGTGTCTTCAACTTGAGAGGCAGGGCTCGGCCAAGACAAATTCTCGCTCGTAGATGTCGCCCCCGGCGTGTTGGTGGCTTGCGACGCTGTGGCACTTGATGCAGAGGAGGAAGGTCCAGTAGGGGGCGTGCCACTGCCAGTACTTGTGTCCGTACCCTGCCCAGCGTCTTGTTTCCTGGGAAAATTGGAGAAAATTATTAAAATGCATTCGAAAACCATCCTATTTTGACGAAAAATAGTAAGTAAAAATACAAATTAATATCTAAAATAAAAAAATTAGAAAAAATACTAAATAAAAATAAAAAATAAAATAATGAACGAAGAATTAAAACATTAATATTTAAAAAGAAAACAAATAGAACAAAAATCTTGTAAAATCTGCAAACAAAGCTAGAACTAGTGACGGTAGACTTTTAAATAGTTAAGAGTAATATTCCACATCACGAAACTTACGCTTTAGCCAAAAGTACCGGCAACTGGAGCTTCACAAACGTCTTAAACTTGAGTACCAGCACATCCAACATGGCCATCATGATTTCCCTCCCTTGGCCGTTCTCCACGTCACTCCGGTGACGCACACATTCCACCAAATTGAGTAATAACTTGCACGACATGGTCTGGATACTGTAAAAAAAAATCAATCCATTTGGAGTTAGATTATTTTTCTTTTAAACCTAATTACTTAACTAATTTATTATTCTGGCATAATTCTAACACTTTCTCACTCTGACACTGAAGTACTTTGATATTTCCTATTAAAGAAGTTTCTGTCAAAACTTGTCAAAAGTACGAGAAACTTTAGATACAAAACAAATAGAGAAAAATGAATAAAGAAAACGAAGAAAAACGTTAAATACCTTTTTTTTACCTTCATAACTCTACAAAAATCAAGAAAATTCTTTTAATAATGCTACGGTCTTCAGACAGTACAAATTTAAATGTAATAAATCTGGAATTGTTATCTTTCAATTTACTTAACTAACTACTGTTCATTTTTCAGACATAATCAGTTATTTTGGCTTAATTCTAACAATTTCTCATTCTAAAATTCATTTACATACCTTACAGAAGAATTTTGTGAAAAAACTTATGTTAAAACGTCCCAACAAAACAATATTACGTGAAGTTACGGGAAATTTTAATTCATCAGAAAAAAAAACTATATCCTAAAAAAACCCTAAAAATAAATAATAAAATGTTCTCTGGACTATAACTATACCAGCTTTAAAAAAATCCATAAAATTCTTTCATTAAAGGCCGTTTGACGTAGAAATCGTGGATTTACCTCGTAGGGAGCGCTTCATCGTGCACATTCCGCGAAAACAAGCGGACGGCTTGGGTCAAGTCCGCCAGCGGCAAATGCTGGCGAATATGGTGCACTAAATCGGCCAAAGTACTGTACGCCAGGGGGCGTAGCGTCTCATGGGTGGTCCAGCCTTGTCCCAGCAGCAAATTTTCATCAAACAATTGCTCCATAAAGGGTAAGAAATGGATTCTCAACTCCGTGGCCAAAATATGTCTTGTCGCAATTAACAATTCCTTCCGCAAATGCGCCACTTCAGAGGGACAGTGCGCCAACAGGCCCAAAATGCCTTGTACCATCGCTGTCGCATGATTGGCCACCACTTCTTGGTAAATCCGGATAATGTACGCCAGGAACGACAACGTTTTGATTTGAGCGCCGATGAAATCCACGTAAACTTCGCGGTTGAACGATGGACTCGCCCTTAAAGCACAAAAAATTATTCATCTGACGGATACAAACTACTTGGACGAGAAAAAAATGGGAAAAGAAAGGGAAATAAATATAAAAAGGGCGAAAATGACCAGGAAATGACACCTTTGTTCAGCGCTAGGATGCAATCCAATCGTTTCCATGATTAACGGAATGAATTCTGAGACTTCGGTGTGGATATTTTGTTTATAGAGCTGGTACATGAGGACGACGATGATGGGCAGTTCTTGCAAGACCTTGAGCGACATGACGGCTTTGGGGATGAGGTTGTAGGTGATGTTGTTGCCGTCGGAAGAGCGGGATTCCGACACGATGGTGAAGGTGCAGCACGTTTCTTGCAGTAATGTGTCCATGTTCAAGTCGCTGAGGTCTTTGACGCGGACGGGCGACTTGGTTTCCAGCATCGTTTGCATATGGTGGGGCAAGCGGCGGTAAATGTCCTTGACCAGCTGCAGAAAGTGCTGGATCTCGGGGTTGAAGGCCGGCCGGTACTGTTTATGCAGCTCGAAGACGATCCGCAAACAAATGATGACGTTTTCTTCGTTTTCCGTCTCCAGCAGCTTGAACATGAGCGAGAGGAGGGGCTTGACGTACGGCCGGAGCAGGTCGTTGGTCGGCAGGCGGTGAATGATCTCCAGGATCAGTTTTCGAACTTGCTGGATGTTGTACTCGGCTATGAAATGAGCTTCGCCGTCTTGTAAAATCTTCATCAAGTTTTTGATCGCGTGATCCAGGAAGGCTGGGTACTGGGCGGAGTTTATGATCACCTGTTGGTTGTACGCAGAGAAAGTAAGTGCTCTTGAGAATAGTTTACACCTTTACTGGCCGTTTTCAAGTAAGCTACAGCAACATTAATTACAAAGTGGTACAAGTACAACGGATACTAGGTCTCACTCGTACTCGTTTTTACGGGATAATTACAAAAAGCCCTATTTGCGGTTTAAAAAGGTAACTAAGACAGTGAATGGAATCATGGTGAGTTAAAAAAAACGGAAAACGGGTGTTACCTCGAGGTTTTCGCTGAGTTCTTGCGCCGCTTTGAGTTTACTTTCATCTTTGGCGCTTGGATCCCCGAGCATGGATACAAAAGATTGATATGTATTCATTTGCGTGAACGAATCCATTATTACGCTGGGATTATAATGACATAGAGACAACTAAGCCTGTTTTAGGTACCCAGTTGGGGGAAATGGGGTTTTATTTCACGGGAGTATAAGAAAAATGCATGTTTTCTCGCTGTTTTTAGATTTGTTTCGCACACACAAGAGCATACTGTATGGTAGGATGACTTTAATTGTAAAAGCCCTGTTGAAAGTCACCCAAGTCGGAGCTTGACCCATGTGGCGTCCTCACGCAATAATATTGCGCAGTTATGCAGTAAGTAGGAAGGAAGTTGTGTTGAACCACTCCACACTCTCGACGCCATCAGACGGCCAATAGTGTAACCTAGCCGGGATAGGGCTATCAAGTGCAGTCATCTATGAGAGGAATAATTCATGTGGGGAATAAAACAAATACAAATAATTGCACAGCGCAAAAATCTCGTTTTTCTTGAAATAAGCAAGTAATAAGCATGACAAATACGAGTCCTCCGACGGCCTTAATCGCTAAGGCCTTAAAGCTACAGAACTTGTTGCTAGAAACCATTCGTCTTCACAAGGTAAACATTTAATTTGGATTTTCTCACGTCAGTTCGGGATCCTCGCATTTCCTCCCTTAAGTCTATTAACTATTATACTTCTGACATCATTTCGTTGCAGAAAGCGTGGGAAGACTCGTCTGGCTGTCCAGAAGTAAAACATCGCACTATTGGTTACATTTCAAAAGGACTAAGCAATTTGATTCGTTTCTAGGAGACTACCGAAGGAAAAGAAACTCTTCAACAATTGAGAACAAAAATCTATCTGTACGATAAGGAATTAAAAGCCGTCTTGCAAGAAATCCAAACCAGTGTCCCGCAAGGCAGCGGAAATCGTGAAGGTAAAATTCGCACCTTTTTCGAGACAAAAATTACAATTCAGGTATAATATTCCTTCCCAGTCTCTCCGGAGCGAATCCCAAGCCTGAAGGCCAGTAATCCAGCCGATACTTGCAAGCCTCCTTGTTTAAAACGTGAAGGCAATCAGGATTCCAATGGACCGTCTTCCCCTCAGTAGATAAATCATAAAATTCTTTTTAAAAAATCTTAAATAAAAAAAACAATCCAAAAATGCCCTCTGTTTCGTGCAGGAAACTGCCAAAAAGCTCGGAATTGGATTCCGAAGAGGCTGAACGACGTCTAGCGGGTCGGGTCGACTTTATGACCGCCTTAGGTACACATCTTCCTATACAACTGTACCGATTTTCGTCATTTCTTTGTTGTATTGCGTTTCTGTAGCGTTAGTGAGCGTGGAGACGAGCCAATCAGCAACCAGTACCGCCGGTACTTCCCATTCAAGTTCCATAAGTGGCGAAACCGGCCCCGGCGACCATTTTCCGTCCCTTGAACCTGCTTTAGAAATTTCTTTACAGTCTTACAAGCCAGTTGCCACCAAATATTTAGGTGATGTCATGATTTCAGCCCCCAGAATTGAAATTTTGACTAAGAATCTGTTGTTGTTTTTACGTTTGGTGTGATAGAAGCCAACTTAATTTACTCGATTGTGGACCAAAGTCGCGCATTAGTGGCGGGAGCGCGGGACCGGAAGTTGAGCGAAGGCTCGGCGGCCAAAATTTTGTCTTCCACCGCCGATTTCCTGAGCGAGAAACTTTGTAACAGCAACGTGAATCTCTTGAAACGCAAAAGATCGGGAAACAACCTGAGAACCACAACGCTAACGTTAAGTTCCCCGTTTAAGCGTGTGAAAGCAACCGGCGCTAACGCCACCGATGCCAAATCCCCGCCGCGGGCGGTATTCACGTCCAATATGGCGGAGGTGACGTCGCCTGTACATATAAAACGCGTGAAAGAGAACAGGGACATGAAATACGTGGACATTCGGGTGCCGGTTGAGTAACACAACGAAATTCCTTGCAGAAAAGATTGCATATGTTGTAACAAAATGAATGGAACAAATTAACATTAATATTTCTAAATCATTGCCTGCTGAATAAATAATCGAATCCTAAACAAATCGATTATAACTCTACTAGATAACTAGAATAATGAACTCGCGCAGGAAATATTGTCTACTGAAAGGAAACGTTCGAATTTAAAGCTCCCGCCCTCAGCAAATCTTACCGCGGTTAAACGACGCCATTTTGTTTACAGATGATTCGAATTACCTATGAATTGGAAATAAAGGAGCCCTAATCAGGAATACAACCACGAATTTTCACAGTAAATACCGTCTGCTGAACGGAAACGTTCGAATTCCAAAGGCAATACCACTGAGCAAATCTTAGCGGTTAAACGACGCCATTTTGTCTCCAACATGGCGGCGAGGGAAAGCTCGTTGAATGGAATACAATTATATTTATAGAATCTTCAAAATGAACAGTTGCATACACGACTCTTTCTTATATAGATCTCACAGACGAAGCTTTGTTTTTGTTTCTTTGCACAAGAAGCGGATCAAGTGATATCCGGAAACAGAAGCTAATGCGCTTGTCGCATGGGGTAACTTGAACACAAGGCTGCGACAAACAAACCAGACAGTCCCAGTAGCGCTAGTGTCGTAGCGGCTGAGAAATATATGGCATGGAAACATCGGCAATACCACAGGATGCCTAACCCCGCCCCTAGCAGAGGAAAAAGCAAGAATCCTACGTCTAAAGTACTCTCTGGTCCGTTTGCGCCACGCCGCTGTGACCCGACGCCAGCGCCATCAAGTGGTCGATCGTTAGACCTTGGAACCTAATTTTTTCATGCATTATTTTCTTTTCAAGTCTTAATGGAACGAAACAAACAATAGAATAAAAAGGAACTCTTACTGATTGACGAACGGTATCAGGATTTTCGGAAGATCGGTCGCGATGGATTAAACAATGGATTACACAATCGTTGACAAAGCCCAGTTCTCTCAGCGTAGCGTTAGCTTCTCGTAAAACTCGACCGTTGCTGATTAAACGCACAATCTTGTTTTCTCTCAAATCTTGCCCAAAATGCGCTCTGAAGACAAGAAAAATTCAAATCAACGGTATACACACAGTAACAAGATTTTAATAACAAGTACTTTTTAAAATCGGTTAATGTTTGAGTTAATTTCGCTTTAACGCTACGGTGTGTGTCGTCTAAGAACTTTAATCGAACATCGATAGTTCCAGCGTTTGAATCAGTGGAATCGTTCGAGGGTTCTCCGCTATTTTCTCCGGCCTAAAGAAACAAATATAAAAACAAACATTTATAAAAAATCTAGAAATTATAACAATGTTTTAACGTTTTATTAATCGGCTTACTTGTTCAGTAGCGGGAGCAGAAGACACAACAGAAGGAATTTCTTCAGTAGATGTTGAAGGATTTTCGGGAACATTTTCAGTGGCTTGATTCTCTGAACTAATAGTCCCAGTACTTGCGATACTCCCAGTACTGGAATTGCCAGCTTGATTAATTGTGTTAGGAACAGTACTGGCTGGCCGGCTAGCCGATACCACAGGCGTGAACCTTGTTATAGTAATAACGGTGTGTGTATTGGCTCTGTTTACCTACCAAACCAAAAAAGAACATACTTAAATTCCTTTCTATTGCGTTCGTTTTTAAGATGCCTACTTCTGTGGACCACCAGCCAATCAAAATAACAAGAAGTGCAACTACAATACCCAAGAAGATTGTAACTTCGTCCCCTAGACCTTCGATGTACATTTTGTGGGTGAGAGTGTTAAGATAAGAAAATGTAAACAACACAGACGAGCAGAAATATGGATGTTTGTAACCAAGTAGTTTGCGTCGTCTCTGATAGATGGCTATTCAAGTCACTCAAAACTTCGGAACGGGAATTAAAAAAACGAGAAAAGCCTTCGACAAAGATGAAGGAGAAGAAGACCAGAAGAATGAGGAGACAAGAAATAAAGAACAAACGAGGACAAGAAGAAAAGACGGGAAAGAAAATACGAAAAGTTTACGTAACGAAAATGTAGAGACGAGACGAAGAATGGAAGAGAATGGGAGCGAAGGTAAGGAAAAATGGAAGAAAAGGAAAGCGAATTCGGAAAATGATCATTACATTACATTACTAACTATCTATCATTCTAGTATATCCAACGGTGGAATAAAATTACTTGTCGGATATGTGGGCTTTGTAATTAACCGAGTTGGCGTAATAGGAGGTTGTCTCGATGCTAGTGAAACGGGACTTGAGACTGTCAAGTCGTTTGGAAAAGAATTTTTATTGAGTTATTGCAATTCATCTCGAGTATTTAATCAGAATTTCACAAATATAACTTAAATAAAGTACGAGTATGGCAAGTTAGTTAAACCGTAATTGCCGATCAGGGCCCCAGTACACGCTAGAAAACTGTTTTTATTCAAATAGCTGAAGAGATTTGTTTATTTTACTGTCATTTTATTTCAACCCTATTTTTCCGTTTACTTGTCATTTTATTTCAAATAATGGTCTAGCATTCCTTACTTCATGACGTCGCGCTATGGTTGAACGCCGCCATTTTACCAAGAAAACGAATAAGAGGTAACAGTTTTTTCGACTTTTTTCTTGTTAAAAATTGCGAAAAAAGAATGGGTAATACATTTTCGTCTTTTCCTGTACCGTTACCCCCAATCACGAATGAGACGGCAACCATGCTGCTTTGTCAAGTCCGATAGATGGCGTTCACGCTAGCCACGTGTCATAACGGAAATAGTTTGAAATTTTATTCGTTCGTCTTGAATCAGGATTCAGAACTACAGTCATGTTTATAACAACATTGTACTAAACCGTGGTTACCCTTTTACATAACATTATTCTCCGTGCAAGTTGAAAAGTTTAGCTACTTCAGCTAAATCGCGGTGTTGTACACTTTCTTTAATGACCTGAAACACAAAACAATCATCATTGAAACACCAAACCCTTACGCAACCCTTATGTGTCAAAACTTACTTTGCGAGCCACGGGCATCCTGTTAAAAACGTTCCACAGTACAATGCCCACGACAACGTCGTTCTGTAGGTAGAAGACCACGCCCTTACCGAAATTTTCACCTTCTTGGGGAGCGTGAGGTACGCTAGCGCCTAGCATAAGTTTTCCAGCTTCCGAGGCCTACATTACACGAAAAAAAAACCCTCAGTTATACAAAACTACACAGTAATTTGCCGGAAATACCCCTTCTGTCTCGGAACGAAGCCCCTCTCCTGTGGCTTCAACGACCGCCTTGGGCGTGTCTTTCTCCGACGCTTTGGCGAAAACGCCAAACGTGGGTAACGAGGAGTCTACAATACCAATAGCTTCGAAACCTACTTCAGGGCCCAAATCAGACCAGAACATGGACTGATGCCAGTATGGTTTTCCTTTTTGTCAAAATAAATTCAAAAAAATTTAAATAAATAAATCAGAATTCGTTTGTACAACATTTCTCTGTCTTTTACCTGCGCCAGTCATGTTTTCACCCGCTAGGCGACCCGAGACCACCGCGTGATCATGATGCTCCACTCGTCTCCTTCCCAATTTCACGTCATAGAAGGAAGAAGCGTCGCCAGCCTTTTTGGAAACAAATGAATCCAATTAATCTTGTCTTCTTTTTTATACCAACTCAACTAGCGTAAAGGTATACAAAATTATACTAAAAGCTTAAAAGAAACTATTACAGAATAACTAAAAAAACGAGATTAGAACATACTATTAAGTGGGGCCAACCCGCGTAAAACGAGTCTCGCCATGTAAAACCTACAGGGCAAGTACCGCGTAAGACGAGAGCTTGCTTCTAAGAGCAACAATTTTCTACGAAAACCACCACTTACCACCCAAAGGTTGGACCGGGCCTCTAATTCGGCGTTAACCCTGAATCCTCCAAACTTCTCATCGACTTCCAAGCCTGACGTTTGGGCGAGATCGGTATTGGGTTCCAAACCCACAGCGACGATCACGTGATCCGCTACTACCTACGATAATAAACCGAAGTTATTGATTCGAAAGATATCGACAAGGTAAAGATAGCTAACAACAAAGCTGACCCACCTCAGTAGCATCCTGGAGTCCTAGGACAACTTTGCCGTCCTGCAAGGCAGCTCCTTTGACTTGTGAATGGGGAACAACTTTCACGCCCTCTGCTTTGACTTTTTCTGTCGTCCATGCGCTCAGATATTCGGGCAAAACGCGACCCAAGTTACCTTTCTCAGGAAAAAGTTGCACGACTTCCAATCCGGTGCTTTTGCCTTAAAAAATAAATAAAAAATAACGTAAAAATTGTTAGAAAATAAGTTTGATTTATAAGAAAACGAGTAAAAACTTAAAAACTAAACGTTAAACTAAATAGTACTTCACGGAGTGACTTTCAATTATTGGAAAATAAATATAAATATAGTACTAATCTACGAAAGTATAACAAAATACACTTTTATAAAAAAAATCTTTAAATTATGACGAAATATTTTGTTTACAAATTCACGTAAATCATGAGAAAATTCATAAACTACAACTAAATCATAAAATACTATTAAAAATTAAGTTAATTTTTTCTTAAGTTTAACTTACTTAACACTTACCAAAGAAAAGTTATCATTATTATTAATAATAAAGCGTTCCTTACTGCGCTTGCCTAACGCGCATGCCAATTCGCTGCCTAAGAAGCCTCCGCCCACAACGGCGACCGTTTTCACATTCTTGGTGATCTCATCCAACCGCCGGAAGTCGTCCACCGTGCGGAAGAGTGTCACCTTGTCCCCCATTTCCTTGCTGGCTAACATGGGCAAATTTTTGGGTCGTCCACCTTACATTAAAAATGCAAAATGTTGATTTTCCAGCTTTTTTATACAGTTTTTTTTAAAAAAAAATTATTAATTTTGTTTCTCAAAAAAATTACCAGTAGCAAGCAAGCATTTGTCGTAAGTAACTTCATGGCCGTTATCCAAGACCGCTTTGCGACTGGTGACGTCTAATTTGACGACACGGTGACCCTTGACGACGGCCACGCCCCCGTTTTCGCGCTCGACCAATTCTTGGGGCGAGCAGTAAAACTCGTCTTGTTCGTAAAACAAGCTGCGTTCCTTGCCGTTCCATTGCTTGAAGCGCAGATTTTTGACGGCTTCCTCGTCATCCGCGAACCACAACTCCTTCGACAAGGGCGGCCGCATGTACGGCAAGTAATCTTCCTCACCAATCACCAAAACCTGAACAAAAACATTCAATTACCTGTATAGTAAGTATAATAGTAAATATTTAGATAAACAAATGTCTAATAGTTCAATATCTATATAACTAAATGTCTAATGTAACATATTTGCATAAGCCAATGTCTAAGGCTGTGGTCCCACTAGCCGAATAACCATGGTTATAATAACCTTTTCCTTGGAAATCTCTCACGTTTCCTATCCCTGGGGCAGCGATTTCCAAAGAAAAGGTTATAGTAATCATGGTTATTCGGCTAGTGGGACCGCAGCCTAACAGTGAAATGTTAATGTAAGCAAATTATAACAGTAAAATAACCTGTATAGCTTAAGTATTACTATACATTATGCAACTAAAATTTTAAAATTATGCATGACTACTCACTAACTAGATTTCTTTTATTATTTAACTACAGTTTTAATAATAGGGACTTTTTATTTTCTGCTACTTTCCTTCTATTCTGCAAATTTAACCGTCTGACTAAATCATTTCTATAAAATGATACCATTACAATAAGAAATTATTTAACTGCCATAATTATTCACATTTAACTGATTTAATGATTTAGATTTAAATGATATAACTGTAACAATTATTTAAATGATTTAACTGTAATAATTATTCACATTTAGCTAAATATGTAACAATGGGTTAATATTCGAATCCAAACAGTAATCGAATTAGTAAGAGAAATCGTATCTTGTTAATTATCTCACCCTAATTTCGCTAGATTATAATTAACGATCCTCAGGGCTAATTACGCATGAAAACTTAAGACAATTCTGAATACTTCTTTCCTTATTATTCTCTTCCTTTTTAAGGCTTATTTCCTCATTACTAACTTTTCTTCCAATTGCAAAGAATTATTCCCACTTTTGTCATTTGTTGACTTTCAAGTGTCTTGAATCTAATTACGCAAATTTTTCCGTCGCAATAGATGTGCTGAGGTGATTTTAATTATCATATCGTTTACTTTGGCTTTGGCGTCACGTGATTTGATGGCCCGGAAGGCGGCGAAAGAGGCTGTTCCCGCCCCCACCAACAAATACGGCACGTGAGTGGGTAGTCCCTCCACAATCTGGGCGTGGCTAGCAGCTAAGACAAGAAAAGACCATTTAGATCATCTCAAACACACTAACCACGTTCTTGTCTTTCACCTTTTCATTACTTTTGCATTATTCATGATTTATCCCATTCTTTATTCATCACACAAGCTCATAAACGCGAAAAACGTGCTCAGCCACTGAAATCCAACATTCTCTTTCTTTTTTTCACTTTTTTCTTCCTTATTTTATTGCACAACCAAACAAGCTAAAAGCCATTACAGAGGGTGTGGTCATTCGCTACTTTTTTTCTAGAAAAAGCTAAACATCCACTAAACAAAGGACAAAAGGCCAAAGCTGGTGGGGAAGGGGCGGAGCTGATCTGCTGCAGGCCACGCAAAAACGAAGGAGAAGAACAAAAACGCATCCAAACCACACTTGTTTGGATTACTTACCGACAGGCTCAGCCGGAGCAAAGGGGGCGGGGTCGGAAGCGGGAGCAGTTTCAGCGTTGTCCGCTACTTGAGCGGCTACCGACAGTTCGTTTGAATCGGAGGTGGGTTCGGCCACAGGCGTCGCTGCGACTGCGCCGTATTTCGGACCCGAGACTTTGCTAATGTCCGGTCCAGGATTCAAATAAAAGGCGCCAGTTTTGTAGCCCTAATGACAAAAAGAATATTATTTTGTACATCTCTCGTTTCAATAGTTGATACTTATAGATACAATTTTTTTTAAAGCAGAAAAATTAAATAAGTTGTGAAATAATGTCGGAAATAATTGAGAGATGGGAGCAAATAAAATTTTCTGAACGATTTTCAAGTGAATTTTATGCAGGTCTTCCTGGAAAATTGAAAGAAAACTGTTTATGATTCCCTTTTTTACGCTTTTTAGCTCAAAGCTGACACGAAACTTCGAAAAAGTTCTTCAGATTCGTTTCAGAAATTGTTAATGCCAAAAATTCTGCTGAAAACAGAAGTGAATGGTATTTTTGACGCGATTTGATGCAGAAAGACGTAAAAATCTTCAAAATTTTCAAGCCTCAAGGGTTTTATCGACCAAATTCTGCACAAGAAAGCATAAATTATGTCTTTAATTTCATACTAGGAGCCGAAACTCGGACTGAAAAGTAGAAACTCATTCTAGCAAGTCGTTTGTCCCATATTCTGCTAACACTAAACAATTATCATTAAATTAAAAATTTCAAGGCTTGTGGGGTGTGATCATCGGACGAAGTAACGGACTAACGTACCACAAAGCCCGTGAAAGCCGTAAAAGCGATGCCGAGGGCCAAATGCAAGTTGTATCTTTTCTGGGTGGCGGCGTAGTCTTTGGCCCAAGAACCTTGCGGTACCGGCATTTCGTTCATTGTGGGCTTTTTGAAGGCCGGTACTTTGTAATGGCCATGGCCGGATGCATAACGAATTCCCGCGCCTGGAATATAATAAAAACGTATTTAATTAATATGCACCAAAAGCACAAATTACGGCTGAAATGGGCTTAAACTGGCATATTGCGCTTGAAAGATGTTGTCCTATTGATTAGTTAGTCAAATAACTAAAAATGGAGCGTAAAATCTGCTTACTTTGAGGTTAATACGGAAAACAGGTGAGCAATAGTGAAAGCAACAAGAAATTTGGTTTCTGAAGGAAAACAGACGCTAGGATTTTCGGAGATTTTATTTACCAGTTCGGAAGATGGAGGGAATGCGCAAAGTGGTAGATTCCAAAGCTAATTTCCAGGGATACATCTTAAGGGGTAAAGAATTAAAGCTTATATTTTCAACGTGTCACACGACAACTTTACGTTCTCCCCATCCGACGGTAAAAAGAATGCTCAAGAATGGTCAGATCCGGGCTATAGCAGCGATGTGACCTGCAGCGGGAGTAAGAGAAACTGGGAATCTGTTAAACCCCGAACCGTTGCTTCACTCATATATGAAACGCGAAACACTGGCATGTGTTTCGCTTTTCAAGGTGCAACTCGACTGTGAACTCGACTTGCACGGGCTGCTGCTGCGCCGCTCAATGTATACCGCGCATAGAGATACCATAGGTAAAGAGATGACAAGCCTGTATGAGGCCTGTACAAGCCTGTACGAGGCTTGTCCGAGGGAAATTGAAGGAAAAGGAAGTCTTTCTGAGTGGAAAATTAGAAAAGTTTCTGATTGGCTGAAACCAGGCTGAAGTGCGCATGCGCAAGTGGTAAGAGCTAGGCATAGAGGTACCATCCTTTGGTATCTCTATGGTTTTCGTAGTTCCCGCGATGTGGAAGGCAGGACTCCCACAGCTCTGGAACAGCCCATTCCTCCCGAGAGACCAGCCTGGAGGCTCAGAAAGCTCGGACAAGAAGGCCATAAGAAAGTGATCTTTTGTCATCTCTATAGGATAGTGCCTCTATGATACCGCGTAAAGCGAGAGTGTACTGTACGCCAACTTGAAGCGCACCGCTTTGGGAACCTTTAGGAAAACAGGCAACGAGATAAAAGTTACCGTTAGTCACTTGGTATTCACCGAATCGATTTCCATGAAGAAAACGATACGTAAAGCAAGGAAAAATCAAAACATTACCGGGAAAACCTTGAAACGCACAAATTATCCAAAATGCCGAAAAGAAAAGCCGTAAAAAGGAAACGGGCTACTACAGAAGGTAAACACACACTATTAAATTACTTAATGTACGTTTATCATTTTATTCATGTTGAAGACGATGAAACAATGAAGCCCGAAGAAGAAATAGTTACGACCGTTAGCAAGTCAGTGGTGATCAAAGGCAAAGCCCCCGTTGATATCGAGTGTCCTGTAGCGGCCCAATACCACATTTATTATGACGGAGAGGATATATGGGACTGTATGCTGAACCAAGTAATGTTACCAATTTTCTTCTTCGTTTTTCTTGACCAAATTCTCACATTTATTTATTTTTTAATTCTTTGTAGACCAATCTTGCCTTTAATAACAACAAGTTTTACTTAATCCAACTTCTGAAACGAGACACAACCAATGCATATGCGGTTTGGATGCGTTGGGGCCGCGTCGGGTACAAAGGTCAAATGAAATTGTTGCCTTGTTCGTCTTTGGATGAAGCTAAAAGCATTTTCACGACGAAGTAAGTCTCCTTTGTTCATCTTCAAACTGCAACAGCTTAAATGTCCTTCAAATATCTGAACAGAGATCACTAAATTGTAATTCCGTTTCAGGTTCTATGACAAAACGCACAACGAGTGGGAAAATCGTCAAAACTTCGAGAAAATACTCAATAAGTACGATCTCTTACAAATGGATTATGGAACCACCGAGAAAAACCAAGAAAACGGCGACAAACCGTCCGAACCAGAGACAAAGCTCGTGAAGAAACCATGTTCCTTAAATGACAGCATTCAAGAGCTCGTGAAATTGATTTGCGACATCAAAGAGATGCAAAACGCTGTCCTGGAAATGAAGTACGATCCGAAAAAGGTTCCGTTGGGTATGTTCCGCACCTTTTTACATAATTTTCCTGTTACAATTTCCTTATGCAATTGCAGGTAAATTGACTTCGAAGCAAATCCTTGCCGGTTTTACAGCTTTAAAACGCATTTCGGAGATGATACAGAACCAGAAAAAGGGCAGAGTGCTCTCAGAAGCTTGCAGCAGTTACTATACACGTATTCCGCACGATTTTGGGTAATGTATTCTCTTAAAAACGCTTAAAACGAAAAATAACAGTAGGACATCATAAAATAAGAAGAAATACAAATAAAATGTCAAGAAAAAGAAAAGCAAGATATCGTAAATCTCCAAGGTAATGAGGACATGAAGAACGTTTTCCTTGCGTAGGTTTCGAGTTCCGCCAGTTTTGTACACTTTACAAGAAGTTCAGCGGGAAGTGGAACTATTAGAAATGCTGGGTGACATAAACGTCGCGTTAGTTTTGCAAGAAAGCGAACAAGATTTGACTTTACATCCGTTAGATCGCCAGTATAAAGCTTTGCATTGCGGACTACGCGCTTTGGAACCTAAACAGCAAACTTTCAAAGTATTTTCATTCTCCTTTCTTTATTGATAAATTTAGAATAGGTTATTAATCATGAAAGAAAAGTATGGCATTAGAAGTCTTAAATATCGATTTTCTTTCACTTGGCATAAACAGTTAATAAGTCAGTATGTGGCAACAACCCACGGCACCACCCACTCCAATTATGACATGGAAGTGGGAACAATTTATGAATGCGACAAAAAAACGGAATTTGCGGACTGTGGCAACAACTTTTTGCTGTGGCACGGATCGAGGTTAAGTAATTGGGCGGGCATTATTGGTCAGGGATTGAAAATTGCACCGCCCGAAGCGCCGTCAACGGGCTATATGGTAACTAACTTAGCGTCTCTTGGCCGCCATCTTGGACATTGATGTTTCTACACTTCTTGAAATGTTTCCGCGATGTTCTTAATGTTCTTTAAAACATTTCTTATCTATTGCATTATAAGTAAATTAAATGACGAAGGAACCACCAGTGAGGTTTAAGTAATTTTGAAAGAGAAATAAAACGATAAACAAAGAGGCGCCATCTTGGAAACATGGCGTCACTTTTCCATTTCGGCGTCTCGTGTTACTTTGTTTTTCCTTGTAAGTTCATGTATCTATGTAAATTGTAAATTTTCCTGAAGATCGATAGTTCTTTCAAGACTTTCACGTCGTTGCGTCATTAATCAGCGAATAGTGCTGCTGAAATCGCGCTTTGTCATTCCCCGTGTTTTCAATGTCCCAAGCACCTAAAGCTCGTAATATTAATTTCGTTTGTTTTCAATAGTTCGGGAAAGGTATCTACTTCGCGGACGTTTGCAGCAAAAGTGCGAATTACTGCCACGCGACCCGGAACAAAAACGTTGGATTGCTGGCTTTGTGCCAAGTCTCGTTAGGACAAAGCCACCCGGTCACGGAAGCCAAGTCTTACGACGATAAACTGCCTAAAGGCACCCATAGTTTGAAAGGTTTGGGCAAAACGGCCTCCAAGTCGTCCAACTACGTCACGCTGTACGTATTGATAGGCACTCGAGCTCGCATTTCTGGCCTTGATATCACTTTATAGGCGCTTTACGACTTATCCAACCGTATATTTTTTCTCCCCTGAATTTTCAGCTACTCCCTAACAACCTTTGTCTCGTCTTTTTCGTTCTTTTAGAAACGACGGAACGATCATACCCATGGGGCCTTTGGAGCCAGTACCGGATTCCGGCCACTTTGCCTTACAATACAACGAATTCGTGGTCTACAACGCGAAACAAGTGCGGCTACGGTATTTGGTCCGTATTAACTTCCACTTCAAATGATTTTCCATTCCTGCCTTTGCACAGTGTATACCACTTTAAAGTGAATTTGTGATGATTTCACCCTGAAATACACTATTTTTCGTGTTACTGACTATTTCACCAAATGGGATTTATGGTTTTCGCACTTCTCCCAAAGTTCACTATAGTAATTTTCTCAAGTGTTCGACGTTCAATTTTTTTCTGTATATTTATTTCGTCTGTTCCGCCAGTTAGGCTTTCAGGCGATTCTGCATTTACTACTCAATGTTTCTCAAAATAGTCTTGACAGTAAAGTTTGAGTTGATAAACCCTAGAATCTTACAAAGAGACACCATTCAGAAAAAGGCAAAAATAATTTACAATTCTTCAAGGAATTTGTCCGTTTTTTCCGGAGTTCTGAATTTCGAAAATTTATCCACGTTACATTCTAGGTATTATTAATTTCAAAATTTGGATGGAAACATTTACGAAAAATATGCAACAATTCCGCAAAAATCGTCCACGCAATTTTTCTCTTTTTTACCGCCATTCAGCCAACGTAAAGTAAGAGAAACGGTATACACTGGTCTTAAAACAGCCCAAATTAGGTTTCTACGCTACTTTGGTTATTAACGCCAGATAATAATCCGTTGAGGAAGGTATGAAGGATCCTTTTCCGTAATCAAACTTGTATTCGTGAGAAAAGCTGTCGCGTGTTGGGGCCTTGACAGGGGAAGCTATTGTTCGCGTTTACAAGCGTGGGAATTGACTTTTATTGTCACGAATCCTCCGCTGGTCATTATCGAACGGTGTACAAGGGGTCGGTACCTGGACTGAAGGCGGTACTTCGTTGAATCGAAGGGCACTTGGTTACCAACCTTCACCTCGCCAAACCGGCAAACGCAGGCGTGCCACGTCTGCCCACAACGTTCTCCAAAGTCTTCGGGTCACAAGTCATCAAGTCACCATGTTCAGTCAGCCATTGTCTTACCTCGTGTGACCAATGTTCCATGGAAGCCAAAGACGAGAAATGTATCTGTCAAATTTGCACATGCGGGTAAACAAGCCTACGATCTGCAATATTAACTCTCTAGTTTAGTATTCCTTAAATATTAGCATTTTTCCTGCTAATAATGCATTCGTAAGTCGTCATATTTTCTTAATAATTACACGTGTTTGTCCCTTGTTTCCAGGCGCCACCGCTGTCCGCGTCACCCAGGCCTTTCAAGATTCTCCAACACCGCTTCATTATCTGAAAGTTGGCCCGGAATTCGCGCTCGGCAACAAGGCTCCAAAGTACTGCCTCTGAACGGTACTTTCCGGGGGCTTACCACCAATCATGAAGATTATCAAGAACACGGCCCGTTTCCACGTGGCGTCGGCTCGCGTGCCAGGAGTAATTTACGCCTGGAAGGCGAGTTCCAGGGCCGATCGCGTGCGAAGGAAGATTTTCTGGGTGGGAAGGGAGGGAAGCGGAGTTTGTATCGGCTGATAGACCATTTGCAGCCGGGCGAAGGCGGCATTGATCACCAAACAACGGTGCAAGGCGATTATCGGGAGCACCCGACCTATGGTAGGCAGTTGGCCTCCCGGCCGCGAGATGGCATGGGAGCGGGTGAGGGGGAAATGGCGAAAACCACCAGCGTCATGGATGACTACAGGAAGTTTGACGTGAACCGCCACGTGGCGAAAAAAGGGCAAGAATCGCTGCAAACTGGGGGCGGGGCGTTTGAGGGGGAGACGACCTTGGCTGCGGATTACAAAGAACACGAAAATTATGTTCGACCGACTGGCAATCGATTGAGGAGTAGTTTGAAGCTCGAGGGCGACATGGGCGGCGTATCACACCAGAAAGAAGACTACAAAGAACTGAAAGGCGAACGCATAGTTCCGAAGAAATTACAAGACAACTTGAAGGCCGGTAGTGGGGATTTTAATTACGAAACGACCTTGGGGAACGATTACAAAGAACATGAAAACTATGTTCGACCTACTGGCCATCGGTTGAAAAGCAGCTTGGGAATGCCCGAAGGCGATATAACCGGTATTTCTAACATGAAAGATGATTATAAGGAGTTTAAACCTGAGCGGCCAGTAGTGAAGAAGCACTCAGAATCATTGGGACTGGCCGAAGGGAAATTTCAGGATGAAACGACGCTGGCGAGTGATTATAAAGGACATGAGAAGTATGTTCGGCCTACTGGCAGTCGTGTGAAGAGTAGTCTAAGATTGGAGGGGGACCTGGCCGGTACCTCCCAGTCGAAAGAGGATTTTCAGGAGCAACGAGCGGAGCGACCGGTGGTTAAGAAATTGCAGGCCAATTTGGGACCGGCCGACGGCAACTTTCAAAGCGAAACTACAGTTTCGAACGATTATAAAGAACACGACAAGTACGTCCGGCCTACTGGCCAGCGAGTGAAAAGCAGTTTGCGCCTGCCGGAAGGGGATCATACCGGTACTTCGAACATGAGAGACGATTACAAGGAATTTAAGCCTGAGCGGCCAGTAGTGAAAAAGCATCAAGAATCGTTGGGACCGGCAGAAGGTACGTTCCAAACTGAAACTACCCTTTCGAACGATTACAAAGAGCACGAAAATTATATTCGACCTACTGGCCACCGTCTCAAGAGCAGTTTACGCCAGGAAGGTGAATTAGGCGGTATTTCCAATATGAAAGATGACTATAAAGAATTCAAAGCAGAGAAGCGCGTACCGCACAAGCAGCAAGATACTCTCGGTGCCGGCGAAGGCGATTTTCAGCACCAAACCACCTCGCAGGATAATTACACAGAACACGCCCACTATGGTCGGCAATCGCTCCAAAGGCCGAAAGACAGCCTAGGTGGCGCTGAAGGCGAAATGGCCAGTTCTACCAATAACACGGACGATTTCAAAGAATTTGCTATAGACCGGCAGCTAGGCAAAAAGCTATCCGAATCGCTCGCAGTGGGCGGAGGCGCTTTCCAAGGTGCTACCACGCTATCTAGCGACTACAAAGGGCACGAAAATTATGTTCGCCCTATTGGACAGCGTTTAAAGAGTAGTTTACGCATGGAGGGTGACTTAGCCGGTACTTCCCAAGCACATGACGACTATAAAGAGTTCAAACCCGAGCGACCAGTAGTCAAGAAGCAGCCAGAAAGCCTCGGACCGGCAGAAGGCAACTTTCAAGATCAAACAACGCTATCTAGCGACTATAAAGCGCACGAAAACTACACAAGACCTACTGGCCACCGCTTAAAGAGCAGTTTACGCCAGGAAGGTGAATTAGCCGGTATTTCCAATATGAAAGATGACTACCAAGAATTCAAACCGGAACGGCCAGTAGTGAAAAAGCATAAAGAATCGTTAGGACGGGCAGAAGGCAAGTTCCAGGACGAAACGACTCTCTCGAACGATTTCAAAGAACACGACAAGTACGTGCGACCTACTGGCCAGCGAGTGAAAAGCAGTCTGCGCCTGCCGGAAGGTGATCATACCGGTATTTCCAACATGAAAGACGATTATAAAGAGTTTAAACCAGAGCGGCCAGTAGTGAAAAAGCATCAAGAATCTCTAGGACCGGCAGAAGGTACTTTCCAGAGTGAAACGACGCTTTCCAATGATTTCAAAGAACACGACAAGTACGTGCGACCTACTGGCCAGCGAGTGAAAAGCAGTCTGCGCCTGCCGGAAGGTGATCATACCGGTACTTCGAACATGAAAGACGATTACAAGGAATTTAAGCCCGAGCGGCCAGTAGTTACAAAGCATAAAGACACTTTAGGACCTTCTGAAGGCCAATTTCAACGTGAAACGACACTATCGAACGATTTTAAAGAGCATGAGAACTACGTTCGACCTGCCGGAAACCGTCTCAAGAGTAGTTTACGCCAAGAAGGTGATTTAGCCGGTATTTCCAATATGAAAGACGACTACAAGGAGTTCAAGCCCGAAAGACCAGTAGTGAAAAAGCATTCAGAATCCTTAGGACTCGCCGAAGGAAATTTCCAAAGTGAAACGACTGCGTTGAACGATTACAAAGAACACGAGAACTACGCTCGACCGACTGGCCACCGCTTAAAAAGCAGTTTACGTTTAGAGGGCGACTTGTCCGGTATTTCCCACGTCAAAGACGATTTTAAAGAGTTCAAGTCTGAACGCCAGTTGCCCTTCAAGCAACAAGATTTCTTGAAAGCCGCCGCCGGTGGCGAATTCCAACACCAAACCACTGTGAACGACGATTTCAAAGAACCTGCTCCTTCCCAGTACGCCCGCGCGAATCTGGCGAAGCCCAAGGACAGTTTAGGTAACGCTGACGGCGAGATGACGAAAACCACCAACAATATGGAGGACTTCAAACGACCCAGTTCCAAACTTTTGAAAGACACCCGGACGATTTTGCAGCCCATTGGCTCCTTGGGTCGGGTTACGTCCGGCGGCAGTAATACTGAGAACCGGAGTCGTACCCGGCGCGAGACTTTCTCCAAGACAGGCAGAGCCATCTTGGGACAGGATGGCAACGCGTCTCAGGGCAATACTTCGCTTTACCAAGACACTTTTACCTTACCCCCAGTGGAGTATTGTCCCGCAGAAAAGCTGCATCAGCCTGAGAAATCGGGTTATGTCTTCGTGAGAAAGGACGAGAATCACCATTTCTACTTGCCTGTGATATCAACGTAAGATAAAAAGTGTAACGGCTCCGTCTTCTTTGTTAGGGTTTTATCACTTTAAAGTGTGCAAGAAAGTGTAACTGTCTAAAGCAATACAATATGATTATGAATAACGAAGGAAGAAAGGGATATTACTTATTTTTAATGATTTAGTACGCCGTTAATCCTTTAAAATGGAAGGCTTCGGTGTGAGAGACTCGCATGTAAGAAACGTAAGCGATTTGGTCTTAGACCCCGGTACAATTTACTTCTTGATATTTCATTGACAACTGGTTCTTGACGGTAAACTAGGCATGTGAATACAGTCGAACCCGGACGTAAGAGACATAGGGAAAAGGATTTTCTCTTATATCTGGGTTCAGTATTATTTTCTTGGCTTGTCTCTCACCAGCTGGTCCTTGACAGTGAAAAAAGGACGTGAAAACAGTCAAACTCGGGTGTAAGAGACATGCAGTTAAGGGAAGTTTCTTTTACATCCGGGTTCTCTGCCCTTATCGGGTTTATCCCACTAGCTGCATTTTTCTATACAATCCTATTTTTTTATTCATATTTAACCGATAAAATGGTGGCACATGCTGTACTGGAGAAACTCCACACTTTAATCGAACTCAGGGGTATTATACAACGGCAGAAAACACAACGGCATAAACAACGGCCAATACAAACTGGCCCAAAAATCAGTTTGTATTGGCCGTTGTATAATACTCCTGAGTTCGATTAAAGTGGTTAGTCTCCTCCATTATTGATGACTTTTACAAATCAGCTTGAGGCCAAACCTTGGTTCCATGCATTTTCTACCAAAGAAGCAAAGCGATTACTGCTTACTCTTTTCTGGAAATGTTAATTCTTTCCGAAGATAGCGCTACGCATCTTTCGAAGTTGAGAGATAAATAATGAAAAAAATGATTAAGAAGACTTTGTCTCGCTTTGTTAATCCGCATTACAGGAAGTATTAGTTCATCCCCATTACGAAACCAGTAGACTACGCAATCGCTTTGCTTCTTTGGTAGAAAATGCAACCAAGGGGTGGGCCTCAAGCAGATTTGTAAAAATCATCAATAATAGAGGTTACTCCACATGTTGGTCAAACTCCGGAGTATGACACAACGGAGACAACAGAAGGGCAAAAATACAACAACAAAATACAACGGCAAAACTACAACAGCAAAATACAACGGCAAAAATACAACGGCAAACACTAACTGGCCTAAAAACGAGCTGCATTGGTGCACTTTCAACCAAAGCAACGTAACCAAGGTATAAGGCCTTAAGCGGTATTGTAAAAGTCATCAATAACGGTGGCGAGGTCCTCGTGCAGTCCCAAACTTTCTCCTGTGAAACGCAAAAAGAAATACCTTATCCAATGATCGCTGAGAAATAGCTTGATTTGCGTTACCGAGTTTACGAATGTTTCCATCCACAACCCTCTGGCAACACTCAATTCGCTGCGAAACTTTGGCAGTCATATTGTCTATTTCGCGACTGGCTAATTCCAATTCTTCCAAGACTTTCTCCTGCCGGCTAACCAGCGTGTCATAATCGGGCTTGCCTTTCAGGAATTGCTGATAATGCTCGGGTAAATGAGCTCGTTGTTCGTTTGTAATGACTGTGATCCCATTCACTACGTTTTTATACTCCCTAAAGCCAAACAAATTGCAATTAAGTGCAAATTTACTTTATTAGCTCTTATTAGTCTTTTATTAGATTTTATTAGTCTTTATTTATTTTTTTCAAAAGCAGATTTTTACTTATGTTTACTTTCGAGCCTCGTCGTGGGCTAAGCGGACTTGCAATTTGGCTTCATTCCAAGCTTGAGACTCTTGCTTGTATATCTTCGCTTTCTGTAAGGGCTGGTTGTCTTCCACAACGTCCGTGGGATTACCACAAGCCTGACTTCGCCGCCAGTGTTCGAAAAGTGCTGAAGTTCTGAAGCTTTTCAGTAATTTAGGGAGACTGACTCGTACTTTGCTAGAAAACGCATCAATTGTGTTCTCGTCAGCTTCAGATTTGTTCGTGACGGACTTCAAGGTATGGTAAAAGCTTGTCTCGAACATGAGGTTGAGCTTTCTTTCGACGGAACAGTCTGGCGGAATTCCCAGGCAAGCCGCTGTGGGAGATTGAAGTGATTTAAAGGGCAATGGACACCAAAAACGCAAATAGAGATTTTGATGGATTATTACAATACACATTCATCTAAGAATAAAGAATTTTGTTTCGATTTCTTCTAACCAGCCGTTCTGCAGATATTTCTTTCCAAAGTGTTGGCCATTTCCCGCCATGAGAAGCGTGACGTCACGCGTGGGAAAATTTGAATGTCAGATTTCTTATTTCCTAAATATTTTCGTTATTATTTCGTACCTGAGAAAAAGAAAATATATCCGGAAACTAGATTTCTTCTCTTTTTTATAAGAGCACAGCTTCCTTTCCGTACTTTTCGAGTTACTCCCAGAACGAATGGCGGACACGGTCAGCCAGCGGCAAAGTTGTTTTTTAGGTGTGTTTGCTCTTTAGTACGAAACTGTTAGATGCCGGAACAAGAAACCTTTTTAGCCTCATGCCCTTTTACTTTTGAAACATCTGACACAAAATGGCTCAGACGTGGTAATCAGAGGGACTATGGTAATAGTAAGCATTAGAAAACTAGTGATTACTTTTGATATCTTGGGAAAGATTGCTCAGGCTACTTCGACGCTTTAAGGCGACAGAAGTTCTTCTACGAGAGGAACTTGACGCAGCAACAACAGGCACTGGCGACGGTTCTCTATTACGCACATCCTTGGACTCGAACTGTTTGTCACTCATTGTTTTAGGTAACTAAGAGAAGAAGACGAAGACCAGAAGCTCAAAACCCACGAGTTTTCTGTTCAAACGCTGCAGGAGAACTACGCTTTTCGTTCTATCTCTTTTCCAACAAAGCTCTCGACAAGGTAGAAACAAAAAAACTCTCGACAATGTTAGAAAACTCCCAAAGAACATCCAACTTCCATAAAAAAAGGTACATCGCTTCGGGCAGTAGCGATGTCGCACACTACTAATGTAAAGAAAATGGATTCCCTGAATTTTTAATTTCGGTTAATGAAAAATACACTAGGAAACGGAAAGAAATCGTAGGAGTTCGGCAAGTAGAAATGTTTTAAAAATTGGAAGCTTTCAACATAAGCGAATGAAGAGTGGGAACACATTCGCGATTTGTGTGAAAGCGAAAACGGGACAGCACAAACTTTTTTGGTTCATACGATTTCAACGAAAATGCTTCCATTTATTTAGCAACAGAGCTTGCGTTCCAAACAGGCTGCAAACGCGCAGCAATTTCTTATACAATTCTTGCAACGATCCCTATTTATTTTTTATGAGCACATCGACACGAACTGGAGCGTTTACAGCTAGCTAGACACTACTTTGAACAGGAAAGAAAACGCAAGGAGTAGGTCTCCGCCTCCATCACTTTTTCAGTTTAACCCCCGCGTAAGTACGAAGCCATGCCAGGTCATAAACGAAAGCTTCGCCTCTATTCGAATCTCCGGAGGTGTGCAACGAGTTGCCTTTCCCGGGTGCCTTTTTTCTTAACTACGAAGATGTAAAATGTCTTCTTGAGTGGTTGCTGAGATTCGAAATGCAATATTAGAAAATTTTCCTGAAAGGCAATATGTCCCTAATGTTCCGTTAGTGCACAGTAAAAAAAATCCCCCACTTTTTGGTGGAAAAGGACCCCAAAAAGTGTGGGATACAGAATGGGGCTTCTTTGGCCCCCAAAACTGGAGGTCGGTCCCTCGCCCCAGAAAAAGGTACATACATTCCCCAAATACTGGTATACCGGACTAACAAGAAACTGGTGCTAACGTCCCCTAAGAATTGGTGACTTTTGTCCCCCTAAATTGGGTAGTACTGGACCAAATTTTAGCATTTAAATCATCCTTCTTACAGTGAAGAAGACCAAACTTTGGCAGACGAACGCGCTTAAACTTGTTATATCTCCATTTACTGACTGTTTTGGGCCCTAATACTTGGCAATTCGATCACCCATAAAGTAGTCAAACAGCTTCAAAATTAGTTGGCGAACACCCTTATTATAGAGAGTCATGTGTGAAAATTAGAAGTAAGCGCACATCACTTTTTACTTTCAAGCTTTTGTATTTTGGTAATATGCCAATCATCTTTGTAATGTAAGATTTCTTGATTACAAAAAAAATACATAAGTAAAAAAACACATTCACAGAAAATTTCATATTCATTCACATTTCAATTCACAGATTTGAATTTTTTCATTCTTCCATGTGCAATTCCACCAATTTAATACAGGGGCTAGATTTGTACTATTTGTATTAAGAGAAGTGTAGGGGAAATAGCTTTAGCATAAGCCATATTATACACATCATACGTGGCCATATTGCAAGCGACGGCTTCTTGGGTGTTTTGACACCCAAGTAAAAACTGTAACGTTACTCACATAAATAGGAGAATCGTATATTTCTAAAAATATCACACAAAAGCAGGCAGATAAAACGTTAAATTGTCCAAGGCAAAGGTAAAAACACTTAAAAAGGCACAAAACAGCTCAAAACACAAAATCAATCAATCGCACGTCTGTCTAACGTCACTATTCCTTTTCAACTAGTCGGTGGTCAGAAACATACAAAAAGCGTGCAAGGTCACTCGTCACAAGCCTCGAGCGCATGGTCAAGCCGAGGTCGCATAGAGTCACTCTTCGTTTCTAAGTAGTGAATACTAAATTTTGCAAGAAGTCCCAACATTCGGGAAGTGTTCCCAATAATTAAATAAATAATTCCCAAAAACTAGGGGTAATTGCCAAATTTGAGTACTTGCTACTAGTTTTTGGGGAGAGAATGCCCACATTGTCGGAGTTGCACACCATCTTGTGGCAGAGGTACAGTTTTTTGTTATCCACCTCCAAGTATAGGAAGGCAGAATACACTAGTTTCTGGTACCCTTTTTAACAGTGTGTTGCAGCTAAACTATCTCGTAAAATCTTAAGGATAGTCCCAAAGTTCCTTTGGAGTTTGAAGAATGGTTCTATCCCTCAAATATCAGCGTATAATTCCCACGGTGATTCTTCTCGCAGTCCTTTTCGATGGCTTAATTCTCGAGCTGAAAGTTGATAGGACTTGCTTGTATACATTCGAAATGTGAAAGTAACATCCAACAATACACAGTACCAAAAGAGAGAATACAAAGTTGTTTAATTGCAATTTTTCGACGAGTATTTTCAGATGTAGCTTCGATTTGTCAATGAACTCCCGCGTCACGTTTTTAAACTAATAGCGAATTTAGCTGGTAGTGTCGGTGTTGCACTAGGAACTGAGGTTTCTTGCCCTGTGACATCACGGGACGCTCGCTAGAGTGCAAGGTACCCTGCTGTTTACTTTCATAGTGGCGGCAATTTAGAAGCTCGGCCAAGGAGTTGTACGCACATATGGGTTTTGCTATGGGATGTAAGCCCACAATTTTTGTTTTAAACTGCAGTAAGTCTTTTATTGCAACACTTTGGCCATGGGGTAAAGATAGTGTAGGCTTGACATCTCACAAAATGCCACAACAGTAAATATGGCTTCATTGACCACATCCTATACTTTTTACGCAATGAAAACGGTGATTTCCAAGATGGGCAACGATTTCTTCTAAGTAGTTGTGAATAGAACGGATCTTAAGATTTTGATTTATAAATTTATAATATAAACCCACCGAATAAAAATATTCGGTAGAACTAGCAAGTGCTTTGAAATTTTCTTCTATTTGGTAATTTTACCGTAGTAACTTTGGAAACGTAAACTGTTATTTCAGTTATTTCACCGTTGTCACTTCCACTACTGAAATCCTAAGATAGTAGTATATCCTGCAAAAGAGAAGAAACTGTCTCTATCAACTCAAATTGGGCGCCTTTAACTAACAGCACTCGAAACCGACACTGCCAAAAAGGAGAGTGCAGCGAAAGTTGCCCTGCGTCGCACTGGCGAGTGTGCACTTTCCCAGTTGATCATCCGTAGTGCTACTGCACTCCCAGTTGAAGACAGGAACTGGCACTCAGTGCCAAAAGTGCAGCACCGGGTTGACCAGCTGAAAACGCTATAAGTGAATTACAATACCATCTTCCGTGTGCGGCGCAAACTACGTACTGATAAACATTCGATTTTCCCTATTGGACCTCGCTTGTCTTGTTTACCTTTTAAACACGATACCACGAGGAATCAAACCTGTCAACAATGAGCAGAAAGCAGAAACTCGTGGAATTGGAAGAATATGCCAAAAATTTGGAACAAGAGTATTTAGCGGCCTATGAAGCTGAGCAGAAGAAGAAGAGGGAAGCTGAAAATATGAAACGCAAGATGCGTTATCATGCTTCAAAGAAAGGTCCAACTTTTTCTGTTTACACAAAGACTGGTCTCCTACAACGGAGCTCGAAGCCATCACGGAATCCCAAAGGCCAAGAAACAAATCCTGAGAAAGATAATCCGAGTGCATCAGCCGGAACAGATCTACCTACAATTTCTCAGACAGGTAAGCCCAAAGAGAACATACTTTCCCCTATTGATTTGATATGAGTTATATCCCCGCTCTCTGCTAACGTAGGTGAACCTGACAGCGTGCCAGAGATTGTGGAAGAAACCGTTAGTTTAGTAGAGGAACCTGTGACAAAGCGCCCTTGCCCAACATCGGATGAACGTAGAGAGAAACGGGCATTAAAATGGGAAGACTTGAGACCACGTATTTTTGCCTCCATGCAGAAAGAAGAATCCCCTGTGAACGGTTCCAGAGCTCAATGTGCTGTGTGTAACAACAATTTAGCTCTAATCAGGTACTAATACTTGTATAATGGATCTTTAGTTAACGATGTGCGCTTTTAGATGTAGTGACGGCTGTGGCGATGTGTGCATTTCTTGTGATGCTCGAAAACATAAGTTTCTGGCAACGCATTTGCGCCAGACGTGGGTTTTTGGCCATAAAATACCGCTGCATCCTTGCCAAACCGTGGAAAGAAGCGAAGGCGGATCGTATGTCCAGGGCAATGACGGTATTGCTAGAACATTTCATTTAACAAATGTTCACTCCAGACATTTTTGTCATCACCGCAGGCGCAGAATGATTTTTCACCAAGAATAGCTGAAGAATCATTCGGTGAAATGTTCAAATTTTAAGAAATTTTTGTTTCCAAATTTATTGTCATGCTTCCAATTTATTATTATTATTGTTTATAATTGACCTAGGCTTTTGCCTGTTGCCCTATCATTATGTTAAGTTTTTCTTAACGCATACAGAACAGAATAATAAATTATTGTGTTTTTTTTCGTAATTATAAAGGCCACACCATTATTAAATAAAAGAAAGACTTATTTGTTTTACTTTAGATCGCGCCATACCTGTACGAATGGACAAAGTGTGTCGAGCATGTGGATCTGGAGATATGAAAGAAATCATTGGAATTCCGTGCGTTTTCGTCTCCCTTCGAGGTAAACATGCACCGTCGAGGGGTAATTGTTATTAACGCCTAGTTTTAGGTCGGTATGACGTATTTCTTCCGGCTCTTGCGTGCCAGAGTCAGACCTGCTCTTCCATTACCACAGTAGAAGTGGAGGATCTGATTTCGTCCAACTACTTTCCGGCCTCTCCCAGCATTCACGATGGTAAACTTGTCCGTTAAGAATACTTAATTTCAAACACTTCTTCTGAATTCTCTTTCATCTTACAGGCTGTTATATTTACGACGTGGAAGTGTTGCGCACGTTCCACCATCTTAAAATGTCAAGTCCGGACACTTCGGCCATATCTTTTCGCACATCGTTGGAGCGGAAATCGACAATGTTTGTGGTCAATGTAACTATGCCTTGTATTAACGATACGTGTTCAATGCTTCTGTCCGGTTTCTTCTCTTGTAGGAAACCAAAATTTGTCCCGCTTCGTTCAGTGACGCTCTGGAAGAATGGGCACGTTGTATCGGTTCGATGACGTAAATAACATCCCCTTCGTGACCTTCCAATCGCGGAATCTCCAACACCTACGTCCGCGGAATATCATTTTCATAAATAACCGCGCTATAACTCCCAATGGCTAGTTTGATTACCACATTCTGTTCTTGATGTTCTATTTCAAAGTACTTCAGCTCCACGTCATCCTAAAATTCGCGAATTAAGAATTGGGCGAAAAAATGAACTATTTTAAGGGCAATACCTGATTTTCTGTTGGTTCATGACTCGGTGGATCGCTAATATCTTGCGCACTAATTTTTTCATCGATACTTGTATCCTCGGAACAATCGCTCATCTACACATTTTAATGTTCAAACAAGCCACTGTATACCGCCCTTCTCTTATAGACGATTCGATCAAAAGTTGCATGGACGATTTTGCATTCCCCACTCAAATGTTTCTCGTATTAAACTTGACGGTAAAGTTTTAGTTAATCATCCCTAGAATCTTATGTGGAGATATCTTGGGAAAAATACAAAGATAATTTAAAATTCTTCAAGAAATTTGTACGCTTTCTTTCCACAATTCTGAATTTTGAAAATTCCTCCACGTTAGATTCTAGGTATGATTATTTTTACCATATTGGTCGAAAAATTATCGAAAAATACGCAGCAATAGTGAAAAATCGTCCACGCAATTTTCTCGTTTCTGTCATTCACTCAACGTAAAATAAGAGAAAAGGTACACAGTAGCCTTGAGCGACTTTTCACAAAGATAAATTCGTGATTATGATACCTACCATGTTTCTATTAATGTTCAGTTGGCAATCGTCTACTAGTTTTTGTTTCTTGGCTTCTTTTCCTGTTAAACGGTAAGATGCATGAATACAAGTTATTACACAAGTATCTCCGTTATTACATAACGTACTTTTTGCTAAATTCCCACTCGCTGAGGGTGCATCTTTTCCCACTGTTTTCCCGAGTTCCGCAATAGTTTCCTAGAACACCGAAAGTAAATTTCAGATGTCAGTTACTTTTCGGCGTTCCTTTTACTTCCATACCTTGAATAAACGAACGTCACTCAAATCAATGTCCGTATTCACTCGCGTAATTCCCGTTGCAGTTTTGACAAGCGGCACAGTTTTCTCCTAAGACGCTATTCTAGATCAGAGACTATTTAAAGTTCACTGTTGTACTTTCTCTGCTCTTTTCTGCTTCGTCTGAGTAATCGCTGCACAACTTTGGACTTGAACTTCAGGTAAAACCTAGTTGAATTTTTTTAGGGGTCTTCGTACCATGTTTCTTCGCAGTTACCGTCTCTGTCCCGTTTTGCTCCCCATTCTTACTGGCTACTTTTCGTTTTGGCCCTCTTTTTCCTAAAAAGGTGCCAATTTGGATATAAAAGTATTTCAGGCAAAAACATTACGCGAATTACCTTTCGGCAGATCCGTTCTAATTACGGCCGTCTCGGGAACCTGAGATTCAGAGGGTGTTTCAATTGTTGCTTGAATTTCAGGAGTTTCAGCTGCTGTTGCAGCAGTATCTTGTGCCGTTGTACTTTGCGACTCGGGATTATCACTACACATAGCGAAATTGCTCGAAATAAAGGAACTGAATGAAATACCTTTCCATCGCTGACACGTAATCGTTTTTTAACTTCAAGAGCATTCCTTTTCCTTCCCTGGACAGTACTCTTACGCCTGTGGCACTGGTTTCGTGAAACATGCGATCCAGCGTATCATTGAAGGTTAGCATGCTGGTCCGGAATTGGGGCTCTTTTCCAATTACCAGCAACACGCAGGCATTTCCTGTGCCCTCCAACTTTGCCATCTGTAATGGAGAGTGTACCCATAAGTAGTCTAGTTTCCTTACTGGTCGATTACAGTTACACTTACGTATTTCAGTAGGCTTTTCTTTATGGAGTTAACATTGCTACGTTTGCCGGACGCTGTTTTGCTCTTCACAAAATGCGTTTGCAGCAGTACCTGGCGCTTTTGTTCCATTTCTTCCCGGAAAGGTAAGTCATGACCACATTTGATGCAAGTTTTGCGCATAAAGTGTTGCACTGCTTGGCAAAACGGGCAGGCTCGCTTGGTGTGGGCGATCCAACTCATGTTTCGAAGGAGGTTTAAATATCTGCAACGACAATTGCGTTATTGTGGGTGTTTTTGTGTGACTAGTTTTGCCAACTTTGACTCGGCTTACACGCAAAGTTTGGGACGGTAATTGCAAAATTTTCAAACGAAGTTTGCTTTGTTGTCAATTTGGTTGCGACTTCAAAACACGGAGGCGTGACTGGCGCGAAGGGTTTGAACGAATGGCTACAAAGAGGAAACCGCGAAATATGAAAGCTGCGCTATTTTCGATTTATAGTAAATAAACTCATTTTAATTTGAGCAGTATTGTTGTTTTAAAAATAATTTCAAAGTTAAACGAAAAATCTCTAAGCTTTTCCGAATAAAATGATTGATTAGTGCAAAATTATGAAAGAAACATTTCCAGAAAAATCTCAATCGCATTGAAAAAATGGGCGATGTGCAGCTCTGGCTACGACGTTACATGATTATCATGGCAAGGGGAGTACTAATTTTTCTACTCATGCTACGTTCGAGAGATTATTCGTTCTAAATTGCTTGCTACCACTGACCAAACACGTGACTATGCCAACTTACGATTCGCCTTTCCTGATCTGTTTCGCGGACTGCGGTTTGAGTTCCAGTTGCCTCACGAACGCGGGTTCTGTTTTGGTTTGTGGATGAAACCATGAGTTCTAATAATCCGCAATCGAAATGGCAAGAAAAAATTGCGCTCCTTTATTACAAACATGGAATTTTGTGCTCTTCGTATCCCTGGCGAACCATATTATTGTCTTCCCTAGTCGTCATGCTTTGTTGGTGCGTCAATTTTCTTCAAACCTGGCTCCAGTCATGATCACTATTTATTTCGTCTTTTATTCTGACATAGTTATCCACTGCTCAACCTTCCACTGCCCGGAAATGCACCCCGGGAAGTCTTCCAACCATTTATTTGTCCATCTAATGAGAATCAAGCCCAAGAGGCAACTAGTGCGCCCGATTTCAACGCCCATCCGTTCACATACATCCAACAAGTACGCTATTGTTCATAAAAATGGGGTACGCCCCATTGGGCGTGTTCCATAGCGACAGTACCCTTTTTTTCTGGTACATTTCTGGATTCCCTTAGCTTTTTTCACACTTTGAATGCTTTCTAATGGTTACAAAGTACTGTTTGTTATTAAATTTGCACATTTCTTCTTAAAGGTCATTGTCAGAGCCGCTGTCCATCCATGGACGTCTCAACTCCAAACGTTGGACGCGTTTCGAGCGCCTTTGGCGCAAGTTTTTTCCCTAGTTGAACACATCAACAACTTTCAAAGCACCAAGTAACTTACTTCAACTACACTCCCTAAAAACTGCTTCATTATTGTAGTTTTACTCTGAAAAGAACATAAGTGATGGCTGAAGGCCGCATTGGGCTGCAAATAGGGCAAATAACAGAATAATTTGGAAAGAAGACCAGTAGTCCCTTACTCTACAAAGAATGCTTCGTTTCTTGTCAGGAACAAAACCCTAAACGATGTTTGCGTGCACGTGGAAGGAATCCAAGCAGGATTATCGCCCAAATTTCCCGAATTCAATTGTCTTGCCGTTTCACCTGCCAATCTCTGGGATCAGGAACTCACCATCTTCAAAGACGACACTCAGTTTCTTGAAACGCTCCTCAAATGCCAGGTTTTACTCCTTTTTCCCTTCTATAAGTCGCATAACCTTATTTAACATTCATAACATTGTCTGTTCCTCCTTCAAGAAATCCCATACGGGCGGCTCCTGCTTAGCGGAACTCATTCTCGGTGTACCAGTCCAGGATTCGGGCATCAAACGCTTTCCTTTCCGCTCCCGGTCACGCGCCATCACTTACGCCATCACTTTAGCCTTTAAAACCTGCAGTGAAGAGTAAAAACCTGCTTAAATCCCTGAATTCCTTTGTATTTATATATTTTTTAAATATTTTCTAGTCTTATTCTTTTTTACGGTTTTATTTCTGTTTTATTCCGTTTTTAATACTTTTGTTTACCGTTCTGTTCTTTTTTATTGTTTATTTTCCGTTTTGTTCTTTTACTGTTGTTTTATTCAGTCCTTTTTATTTATATTTTTACTGTTTTATTCTTTTTTATCGTTTTATTTACTCTTTTTTATTATTTGCTATATTATTCTTCCTTTCTTTCTTGTTTTCTTTCTGTTCTATTCCGTTTTTTAGTTTTATTTAATGTTTATTCTTTTTTATTGTTTTATTTTCTTTTTTTATTCTTGTACTATTGTTTTTATTTACTCTTTTTATTCCATTTTTACATTTTCATTTTTTTCACCGTTTTGTTTACTCTTCTTTTATTATTTGCTGTTTTATTCTTTCTTTGTTGTTTTATTTACTCTTTTTTATTCATT
This sequence comes from Triops cancriformis, assembly GCA_020615345.1. Lineage (NCBI taxonomy): Eukaryota > Metazoa > Arthropoda > Branchiopoda > Notostraca > Triopsidae > Triops > Triops cancriformis. Next base: position 259,966 of record JAHZNP010000010.1, on the reverse strand, counting down.
TTTTACTGTTTCAATCATTTTTATCGTTTTATTTACTCTTTTTTTATTATTTGCTGTTTTATTCTTTCCTTATTGTCTTTTTTTTATTGAGTATCCGGCGTAGGCTCGCGCTATTGCCGCTCATTATATTTCGAGCATACGATTGTACATATGTTGTCAATAATCCCAGCACAAGGGTCGCGTGCAGGGTAGTACTCAAGATACTGTTTGTACTTATTGACTGTTTTATTGTTTGTTATTCTTGATTGTTTAGATTTGTGGATGATTTAGCAGCGAAATTGTACAAACTGCACCCGTTGTACAGCGACACCGAGGTTTCAGAGCGCGAAACGCGTCCTATGCTGCTCATCACCTTCCCGGAGCGTTTTAGCATCGTGGAATTCCTCCCATTAATCTTCGTTTACGTCATTCTCTTCTTATATATCTACTTCTCGGTCTGTAAGATCGAAATGGTCAAATCCAAAGCTGGGATGGCGCTGAGCGCGGTGGTGACTGTCATTGCGTCACTAGCGATGTCAATGGGGATTTGCACTGCTATGGGGATCCGGTGTACGTTGCTGGGCCGGGAGATTTTTCCCTACCTGGTGGCTGTGATCGGTTTAGAGAACATTTTGGTCTTGACTCGGTCCGTTGTGTCCACGCCCACGCACCTGGATGTGAAAATCCGGGTGGCACAAGGCTTGAGCAAAGAAGGGTGGAGCATCACGAAGAACCTGATCATCGAAGTAGGCGTCCTCATCGTAGGCTTCCTGACGTTCGTTCCGGCCTTTCAGGAATTTTGTCTCTTCGCCCTCGTCGGCCTGTTGTCCGACTACTTCCTGCAAATGTGTTTCTTCGCCACGGTTTTGTCTATCGATATTCTCAGGATGGAGAGATCCGAAATGCATCGGCATCAGCGCAAAAAACTCCAAGGTTAATATATTTAATCTTCGTTTTCTTTGGATTTAAGGCACCAACATTAAATTTAGGTCATAAGTACTTAAAAGTCATGAGATTGGCCACGATTTTTGCCACAGTCATTTGAGATAGCGCACGTTTTCTAACCTCCTGCCGTCTGACGTGCGTTTTTGTCAAATAAATCGCATGAAAGTCGAATATGAATATTTTTTATTTTTAAAAAAATTTGGATGACGTCGTAGGCTGCAGCCTGTTGACGTTCCTGGGTTTATTGACTATATTTGATTCTATTTTCAAATATAGTCCTTAAACCCAGGAACGTCAACAGGCTGCAGCCTATGACGTCATCCAATTAGTATTTTTTTAATCATATAAAAATATGAATATTAACTGATTTGTTTGCTACCGGAATAAAATCTTCTTTCTTTCTTTGTGTCTTGAGCAGGTCAGGATCGACCGGGAAGTACAGGGAAGTATCCCACCGTGGTGTTGTCGCGTACCGGCACGAGTCATTTGATGATCAAGCTGCCCAAACGCTTACGCGTGGTGTATTTCTGGGCGCGGACGCGTTTTTTCCAGCGTGTTCTAGTCTTGGGGGTCGTATCTTGGATCGCCATCTTTATTTACCGGTGCGGCTTGTTCGGACACCTCTTAAACCAGCCTGAGAGCGCGAATACCACTTTCAGAGCGTTTTCCAACTCGTATTTGGCTTCGCTGCCGGTATGGGAAGGTTGGGGCGACGCCCAAAGCAAATATCTCGAAGAAGACGCGCAGGTTTTCCATTTATTTGTTTGAAAAATGGATCTTAGTGAATTAGCAGCAGGGTCTAAAGAATATTTCTTGGGCAGATTCACAAACCGAGCTCGGATTTGCTGCTACACGCGTTGCAGCACGGGGAACCGGACGTTTTCCCGAGATTGTCGTACCAACACTGGCCGGATCTCTTTTCACTCTATAACATCTCGTTGAACAGCAAAACGCTGGCGATTCTGCCTCCCATTCGCTTGTCCATGGCCGTGAGCCCTGATGATGCCCTCAGGGTGAGAAACGTCAAAGATGCCCAACCGAAATTCCAGTGGCAGAACTTGGCGGCGTCTTTGCAAAGTATCAAAGGTTCGCACCATTTGACGTTTGTTTTCTAATTTTTTATTCAGTCCGTTTTTAGCAAATTTTTCATATAATTTTTATATATTTCGTACATATAATTTTTTATGTATTTCTTACATATATTTTTTATATATATTTTTATATTGTCACGTCAAAAATGCACGAGGTCAATTTTATACACGTGTATGCCTCTAACAATTACGAGGTCTTCTTTAATACAAAAAAAACAGGTCTCGCTTCAGAGCTCTCTCTCTCTCGCTTTTTCTAAACTCAGACCCCGGTTCTCGGGCTTACGTTGCCTTATATAACCTCTCGATAGTCGCTGACCTGAACAGGTGCAACGTGGCACCGCTCAGACCAGCGACGTCGAGACGGACAACTCAACACCCGAAGGGAGAAAGAGAGAGCCCCTTCACTGTGCTATTTTTAGCAGTAAATCTTTTTATAGCGTGACAATATATATTTCTTTGTTTTCTTACCTACTTCCAGTTTTTTCTTGGTGTTCACCGTTCTCTTTATTTAGCTGTGTTCTAAATTTTTATAGTTTATGTAGTCCACCTACTCCCATTTTTTTATTTTTTTGGTGTTCACCTTTCTCTTATAGTTTGTTTTGAGTGTTGTGAAATTGTGAACATTCCGAGATTTTAGAAACATGGCTCGACCTTAAGAACGTAGAGAGAAATGGGTTTGAAATGTTTTGTTTTTAAATAATTAATTTTCTGAATGTTTTTATTCTAAAGTTTGCACATTTTTAAATGTTTTATGAAGTTTGAACGTAAACTCAAAAACGCGGAAAGAAATGGATTAAAAGGAATTTTTTATCAGGGGAATTCATACTGGATGATGACTTTAACGACAGCGCGGCTCATAAGGTGGCAGCACTCAATCAAAAGTTTGCCGGTTCGCACGAGGTGGCGTTCTCAGCGGCGGTCGCCATAATAGTGTGAGTCTCCTATTTTTTACTCGTTTTTGTTTTTCTACATTAAAGGCTTTATTATTTTCAATAGGGTGTTTATCATTACGTACATTATTGTGGCGTTGTATCGCATCGTGTGCTCCAAAAATTACGCGGAATGGAGGACCAATTGGTGGAACACTGTGCGAACGCCATCTTTGGACTACTATTCTCAAGTAAATACCTTGAACATCCTTCAATACTGAAAACCAGTTACGTGGGAATAGCTTGACCCTAACGGATCGTCTTTCAGATCGTAGCGGAATCGATCCCGCTGATTCTTGACGGCCACAAACAGCCGGTGGAGTGTATTGCTGTGGACGAAGATCGAGTTGCCTCCATTTGCCTCGCGGGGCATTTATGGATTTGGGATTCGCAAACGGGCGAAGCGCACAGTCACATGGACCGCCCCAAGTACTTCGATTTCTCGTTTCTTTGCTTGTCAACCAAACTTACGGGACTATTTCTAAGGTATTTTGCCTCTTTTCTCTGTCGTACGAAGGCCGGTAGTCCCCCTTTGCCGGAATCTTGGAAAGAATCGTCGATTCGGTACAGCAAGTATTCAGACGACTTTGAATGTTTCTTCCGATTGTTTACTAATCGAATCCTTTTCGTTTCTACTGTAATTTTGCCTCCCGCATATTTTAACACTGTTCTAATTTATATTTTGTTTTCACTCTACGATTTTTCTTTTTAACTAGTATTACTTGTTATTTTGTATTTATTTGTTATTTTGTATTTATTTGTTCTTGAGAATTTTTTCAATTAATTCTAATTGTTTTTCATTTTAATGCTATTTATGCTTTTTTAATTCTTTTTGTCTGTTCTAAGCTTTGTTTAATTTCATAGCTCTTCAGTTTCGTTTTATCTCCTTTTTTTATAGTAACTTGAATTTTTGAATTATTATTCTAATTTCTTGTATTGTTTTTAGTTGTTTTTCTCTTCGGTTAATTGATTGATTTGCTTTTCACAGCGGAGAAGGGGATTTCCATGGTTATTTTCCTGGAGAAGACAGTTTACTGGAAGATTCTTTGAGCCACTCGAACAAGTCGCCGTCGACGAGTTTCAGTGCATCGTCCAACGCGACTTTCCTGCCCCGTACTTCGGCAGCGTCGCCCACGTCCTTCAACTCCGTCTTAAGTCCGGTGTCCCTGCCGAATTATCAAGGCTCCTCCCCTCCTTTGAGCCAGTCTCACCTCAGTTTCATGGAACAACCGAAACCTGCCGGAGAAAGCTATGACCTGCACGCCTTTAATGCGCCGGTACCGGCAGTTTGGTGTATGGAATGGTACCGTGGCCTCTTGTTGCTGGGTTGCGCCGACGGAAGATTGGAAGTGTGGGATGAAAGCGCCCTGAAAGTGAGTTTTGCTTTTCTCTGGAATATATTTTAAATTTTCCTTATAGTTTGTTCTTTTATTTTCTAAGTATTTTATTTCTGTAGTATTCTTTCTTTCTTTTATTTCTGATTCTTTTATTTCTGTAGTATTCTTTCTTTCTTTTATTTGTAATTCTTTTGTTTCTTTAATAATTTCTACGTTTCTAATTATGTTATTTTTTCGGTTTTGGGACGGAAAATGATGCAATTTGCAATAGTGCGCGTTTTGGGGAGACTGCAGGAACGGAATCACCAAGATCAGGATCAGCGGATCGCGGATTTGGCTCGCCAAGATGAATGGAGCCCTGGATGTGGTCCAGTTGTGCATTTCTGCTACGGGACAAGCGTACGTTTCCGTGGCAGACGCCTGCCACCTCGCACGCGGAGCGGAATACACGCCCCAAAGGTTGCTGCGTCGCACGAACGCCCTGCCGGAAAAGATCACGCCCTTCAGAAACGGCCCCGTAGGCGGAGTCAGTCCGCAGCCGTTGAGTATCGGTGCCGTGGCGTCCATACGAGCTCATATACAGCCCATCACGGTACTGGAAACGTGCAGTGGGCGGGTCGTCAGTGGCGCGATGGACCACACCCTAAAAGTAACCCAAAAGTTTCAACTTAGAATAGCAACTAATACATTCACATTAAGTTTTAACTTATGATTCGCACTTTTTTGTATTTATTTACATTTTTCTACTTTACTTCACAACTTGCTACGAAATATTTAGTTCTATTGGAATTTTCCGTTTGGTTTTGTTGTTCCTTTGTGTGTGTTTTTTCCAGTTCGGTCATTTAAAAACCTTCCTCTATTTTTAAAGAGTTTTGGTTGTTAAAATTGCTTGGAATCAATTTTTAGAGTAATTTTGATCATTAAATTTTTCATATTTCTACTTGCAGGTCATCGGATCGGAAGACTGCGCCATCTATTTTGCGCTGCATGGTCATTGTGGACCCATCAGCGCGTTATGTATAGACCAAGACACTCCTACGGCAGCCTCTGGTGGCCAAGATGGCATGCTTTGCTTATGGGACATCGGGACAGGTGAAATCTCATTGGATTGTCTGTTTTCGTGAAAGAATGTACGACTTAAAGGGTAAATCCCTCTTTTAGGAGCCTGTATGTACAGTTTACAAGCGCACGATGGCGCCATCGTCACAGTGACGTACACTGTCTCGTATCTCATTAGCCTCGGGGTGGACGAGGAGTTGCGAGTGTGGGAACGATTCCAGGGCCATCTGTTGCACGCGTTACCGATGGTAAACTTAATTTATTGTACAAGATTATTAAATTCTCTTCAGCATAGCATGATTCAGCTTGTGGCACGTGTTTCGCAGCTGTGTCTCAGATAACTTCAGCATTGTTTGAGAGTGGAGGTCAGTGCAGTAGAAACTTAAGTGAACCGAAAGAAATTGACGAAGTCGAAGTAAATTAGTGCGCCCGTACTGAATTACTGAAGCTAATATGTGGAAATGCTGCATATAGAGTTCGTACTGGATATTTTTGAGATCTTTCGGGAAAGATCCCAATCAGATCAGGTCATTTGACTGGATCGGCAGTACCTCGAAGATTTGCTAGGATCAGTTTTAGTTTTGTGAGGAAACCTCTCATCCAATCAGTCTTGAATAGAACAGTTTTTGATTCAGGAATAAGAAATTGATTCTATTGTACCCAAAATCGATGATTCGTTCATGTCTATCGCTGATATCGAGATTTCTTACGATTGAAGTGTGTGATCGGATCTTTGATCTGTGTTTCAGCAAAAAAAGGGGAAATGAGTTGCTTTTTACAAATTTACGAAGAACTTTTTAAAGAAAATTTCGATGGTGTGCAGTAGAGATTACAATCCAAAACTTTACTGCCGAGGGTATTTAGTGTAAAACTGAGAAGTTTTGGCAAAATCGCTGACAATGTTTAGCAAGTGATTCCCCTATACCACACGTTCAGATAGCCTTACACTACCAAATTTAGGAGAGTTTTTTTCGGCGCAATAATTAATCTTGAGTGAATCTCTAATTCGACTTTTGAAATGTTTATTTTTTAGTCACAAAATTACTGTGCCAGTATTGCAATGTTGTCACATCGGTTTTTAATCACGGGGAAGAAGGTAAGTTTGCTGTTTCTGCTTTCTTCTTATGATTATTATTCCTATTCCTTTTTTTCCTCTAATTATTTTTATTATTCTAATTTTGGGGGAATTTTTCTATCGAAAGTTTTTCTTCATTTTTCGCCAATAAAAATTGTGGCAAAATGAAAAAAATAAACTTGCGATAGGATTTAAACCCTTCAATTCTGTTGTAACATAGAATTATTGAATTGAATTATATTGAATTATTTTCTTTTCTTTCATGGAAACGAAGGGTTCGTTAGCGATCTGGGATGTGACTACTGGCGAGCCAGTACGGTTCGTGCGACTGGGAGAGTTGGATGAATGTACCTTTGTGCGCCAAATTGCGTATCGTGATAACACCATCGTATGCGACTACGGGACGCAGTTGAGAATTGTTAGGTTTCCTACCTTCTCGGCGGAGAAAAATGACTAGTGCTCGGGGAAAATACAATTTTAGTAAATCAAAGCTGAAATTCATTTCTCGTCGTTTTTTTTTTGACATTTTGAAAAAGGTTTTCAGGAATTCGCTCTCCTGGTACTTTCACAATACCAACTTTCACATGAATGTAATGTATTGGCAATGGAATTCTGGCCGTTTATAAAGATCTAGTGGCTGGTATACGTATTTAAACAAGTTTGTCGATGATACAAGTACTGGCACCGAAAGTGAACACGTTCTTAGCACCACAACGGCCCAGGTGGTTCTTGCTCTTGTAAGGGGCGTTGCCACCCAAAGTGCCAGTACAGGGTCCTTGCGAAATGTCGGCCTCCCAGCCGGATCCTGGAACAAATCCACAAATGGTATTAAAATTACGCGTTTCGAAGAATTTCAAGGTAAAAGCATGTACCAGCATTGGTCAAGAAAGCTTTAACTTCGAACCAGCCATTCTCCGTTTCCGAGCAATCCATATTGACGTCTATCATCCAGTAATGGTCGCCGTACCTAAATTTTATACAATTTTATGAAATTTTCAAAATTTATTTTATTTTATGGAAAAATCGTGAATTTTCAATAATAATATATTTTCAATTAATTGATTAATTGATATATTTTCGTATAATTGATGTATTAATAATAATAATATAATTGATTATTTTTCATATAATTGATATATTTTCAATAATAAAAAATCGCAATTATAAATGTTACAAATACAGAAAGTACTGGACTTACGTATTGAGCGGCTGGTATCCAGGTGAAGTGGATTGGCTACTGGTCCAGGCCAAGGGCGAACCGGAAGCTTGTTGGCTGGTGTACTTGCCTTGGCCAGATTCCGGCCCGTACCAGTCCAGTTTGGTATCGCCGACGCGCCAGGCGTTGTACTTGTCGTAGTGACTGGTCGTACCGAGACTGTTGTACTAAAGTACCGAAGAAAAAGAGAGTTAGGGGGTCTGGAAGTACCGGGAGGTACCAGTACCGTGATATCGATCGAACAACCAGAAGTGAGGTCATTGTCGACGCAGCTGGGGCGTTGCGCAAGGTCGATACCGCCACGGACGAAGAGATCTTGACCGGGATTGGTCTGTTTCTGCACGAAGATCACAGTACGTTGCATACCGACAGGTGGCGCAGTGGTGGGGCCAGTGTAAGGTTGAGTACTGGAAGCTTTGTAAGAAAAGTAATGAAGAAAATTCGAAAGAGATCGATAGAATAGATGATTAACTGTTGAAGAATCAATTAAAAGTACTGGAAGTCGTTGGACCGGCCGTCGGTCCCGAGCCGTCGCAGCCGACGCAGATGGCGAGAATGGGCTCTTCGTAGTTGTTGATCACAATATGGGCAGTACCGTCGCCGTTGACCGTCACCGACGTTTTGCACTCGTCAATGATGTTGCAGTAAGTACCAGCAGGCAAGCCTGACATAGCAGCGTTAGCAAGTTACTGGACGGTTGTTTACTATGGTTTAAAGTACCAGTTTGAAGCGTCTGATCCATGCTGCCATCTTTCGCCATGGCGAAGAAGCCTTTGTTGCCGCGAGAGAAGCCGACGGCGGCGCCGTTGTTCCAGTAGTTGGCAATGTCGGTACCGACCACCGCGTTACGGAATGTCACCATCTTGTAGTTAGGCTTCCAACGGTGCTCGCAAACCCAGCCATTACCACAGCTTCCATCTGCGTTAATAGTGACATCTAGCGTCCTATATAAGCAACAATAAATCATAAAATATTTAAGAATTTCGCATCTCACATGAAACAATGAAACATTAATATGAAACATCGCAACATAGTTCCTTATAGCAGCAATACGAAAGTGTCTGTTAGATAGGCTTTCTAATAGTTCAGTATCAGTTGATGATTCACTCACGAGAAGTCGTTAGCGTGCGGAGGGCCCTGGTCGCTGTTGTCGAAGTAGTAGCTACTCATAATTTTGGTAAAGCCGTAGGGATGGGCCAACATATATGAAGTGGCTTGTTTGTATTCTCTCGGCGTCTTGTACGTGATAACATCATCTAACGGCGAGAAATATTAGCTTCTGCAGAAGAAGTGAATGTCCTCTGTCGTTCTTACTTCCGCCGCCACGTTGGGTGTCGTGGTTGTCGACAAATACCAAAGCTTTGTCGTCTTGCGCCATTCCCCAGCCGTAGTCGATTAAACTTCCCAATTGGCTGTAATCCTTAACGCCCCAGGCTAATCTCATCGGGTACCTGAATTCCGTCACCCTACCTGTAAAATTTTGGAAAAAAATTCTTATGACAAGAAAACATGGTATAAGTAAGAAGTTTTCGCGATAGATAGCTCACCGGTATCGTAGTACTCTTTGACTGTAACGGCACCGTCGTTACGGTCAATTACTTCCTGGTACACGAACAAACGAGATCCAGCTTTGAAGCCGTGTTCGGTGGGAAGATCGGGAACGCGAGACAGCATATTGGCAATATCCTATGAAAAAGGCTCAAATCAGTTTCCCCAACGCTTTTTGGAAATCATTTTTTTTACCGCAGGCCACATGTGTTTGGCAGCGTCAATACGAATACCGGCAACACCGATTTGAGCCAAATGCGTCAAGTAACCGGCTACTTTCTCCCTGACGTAGTCCGTAGCTCCGTACAAGTCCGTTAAACCGACCAAGTAACAGTTGCGTACGTTATTAGGATCACCGTAATTGTTGACATTTCCTGTTTAAACAAAGAAAAAGTCCAGTACTTTTACTCGTATCTCTCCTTGGATCAGTAATTCTTCATGGGGGAACTAGCTGCAGCTTATAGTGTTACTAACCGTCGCCAGAGGGGCACATGCTACGCGGTGTGAAGTCGTTAGGTCCGAAAGGTACGCCGGGGAAGTCCAGTTTATCCGAATCGTAGGTGGAGCCAGCGTAGGAGGTTCCTATGCGGCCCAAGCCGGCCATGTGATTGATGACGGCGTCGACGTAAGTGCGGACGCCTACGGCGTTACAGCGTTTCACCATGTCAATGAACTCGTCTTCAGTACCGGAACGGGAGTATAGCTTGTAGCTGACGGGTTGGTACCGCTGCCACCAGGGTTGGTTGTCCGCCGGTAAGATGACGTGTTCCATGGGCGGGGACACTTGGAATCCGCAGAAGCCGGCGTCACTCAAGAATCGCTCGCATTCCAAGGCGATGTCGCTCCACTTCCATTCAAACAAGTGGACGATGACCTGCTTGCCGTCGCAGTTTGCGTCCCACTGGGCGTGGCTACCGCCCAAGAGGGCCAATAGGCTGATTAGACCTATGGCCAACATGTTGAATTAAGGCAATTTCTGATCCACACGTCCCTAACCTCTTTGAGTTCCAGTGTTGATGCGATTTCATTTTATAGCTTCGTTTCGGCCAGTCACAGGTGAGTTGATTCTCAGTTTATCAGCTTCTATATCCTTTTACTTGAAAAGAAAACAAGAACTGGAACAGTTCCCATGCCTTTAGATAAGAAAATATAACAGTCAATTATAAAAATACAAAGACAATATTGTTTAGAATTAGCAGTATTTGGTGGCCGTAGTTACATATACGACTATCAGCGTTTGTGAATGACGTAACCAATGAAAAATTCCGGCACATTTTGACCTTCTGGGGGTTGGAAAGCCACACCCCTTTCGGATCGAGGTGTGTCCTTGTTTTGTTATGAACTTCGACCACTATCTTAGACCGTTAATTATCGTACGTTGAAATTAGAATTTAAAGTCAAACAATTTGAACTTATGTCGGCGGTGTAGATTGAGTGTAAGAACCTAAGGCGGCTCTACACATCTCAAATTATAAGGCAAATTGTTTAAACCAAGCGCAAATCACTATAGGCGCTTGACCCACTTTGATTGGCTAGATTCGAATTTGGCAGTTGGGCTGTCTCCAGCGCTGCCGTTTACAAAATTGCTCTTAAATTCAGTTTATGTAACTAAATATTTCGCTTCGAAATATGTGAAAAATCATGGAAATGCCTATGGAATTTGTCTTGAATTGCCATGATGTTATATTATTTATTCTGTGGACATTAAAGTTTTCCGTTTTGTTCGGGCTTCTGTTTCTTGAGTACTACTACTGTGTATGAGTCACCGACATTTTGTAATTGGGTTTCAAAAGAAGCGTCCAAGAGAAAATGCGAGATATCACGTTCATTTAGCTCCATACATCGAGGTGTAGCTCATAGCGAACGTTGAAACAGTTCATTTCAAGTTCGTTTACATCTTCAGGTTGAACGTAATACACGAAAATAAAAGAGTAATATTCACTTATTGATTGTATTTCTATAGAACTTTGGCATAGGAAACAGGCAACTAATTATTACATCCAACACATATGGCCAAAATCGTTCCTTTCTCCGCATCGATTTGAACACGCGCTGTACCGTCACTCTCGACCGTCACTTGCGATTGGCAGTTATTCACAATGTTGCAGTAAGTACCGGCAGGCAAACCTACAATCATAAACCTTCGTAAATATATCCTTTTGCACTCGTAATCTTCCTTACCTGTTTGAAGAGTTTCATCCACAGTTCCGTCCTTGTTAACCAAGGCAAAGAAACCAAGATTGCCACGGGAGAAAGCGACGGCTTGACCGTTGTTCCAGTAGTTTTCAGTCAGAGTACCGGCAACCGCGTTACGGAATTGTACCATCTTCGAATTCGACAACCAACGGTGTTCGCAAACCCAACCGTTGCCGCAGCTTCCATCAGCGTTTGTCACGACATCCAAGGTACTAAAAATAAAATAAAATAGTAGTCAGAATCCTGACCCTTATTGGTTGTACAACAGAAACAAATGAAATCTGGTTTGTCCTTTGAAAATAAAGTTATTTCATTACGTGAAATTTCCGTCGCAAGGAGGTCCTTGGTCAACAGTATCAAAAGCGAAGCTGCTCATCACTTTGGTGAATCCGTAACCTTGCGCTAAGGTATAAGCCGTAGCTTGCTGGTACTCCAATGGCGTTTTGAACGTTACAACATCATCTAATCCATAAAATTAAGATAAGCTTTTGACGAATACTTCTTTTGACGAATACAGCCTTTTCGCTGTGCAAGCTTATTTCAATGAATAATTAAAAGATTTTCGTTACCAGGAGTTCCGTAACGCTGAGTATCGTGATTGTCAACAAAAATGAGCGCGCGGTCAGGCTGGGCAATGCTGTCGTCCACCAAGTTGTCAAACTGGCTAAAATCCTTAATCGCCCCGGCTAATCTCATCGGGAATCTAAATTCCGTGACCAAACCTATTCCAAAGTTTCTTTGCTTTGATTTCCCATCCTTTTTAATAGAAAAACGTTATGGAAGAACAAAAACTCACCGTTGCCGTAGTATTCGTCCACATGGACCGCATCGGTGCCATAATCGACCACTTCCTGGTAGATAAAGAGCCGCGAACCAGCCTTGAAGCCTTGAGACGTCGGAAGCTCGGGAACACGGGCGAAAATATCGGCCAAATCCTGGAAGCAATCTATTACTTTCTCGTTCTTTCACAATTTTCAAGAGAATTACCTCTGGCCACATGTGCTTGGCAGCGTCAACCCGCAAGCCAGCCACGCCCAATTCCGCCAAATGCTTCAAGTACCCGGCAATGTGGTCGCGTACCCACTCCGTGGCTGTGTACAAGTCGGTCAATCCGAGCAAGTAGCAATTGCGTACCTCAATGGGGTCGTTGTAGTTATTAATGTTACCTACAAAGTCACCAAAGCGTTAAGCGAGTCTGAAAAGTAGATTGGGGTTCGGTTACCGTCAGCGGAAGGACAAAGTTCACGGGGCGTGAAGTCGACGGCGTCGAAAGGTACGCCGGGGAACTCGAGGATATCGGCATCGTAGGTCGTCCCTTCGTACGACGTACCTTTGCGGCCCAAACCGGCCATATGGTTGATGACCGCGTCAACGTAAATGCGGACGCCCACAGCGTTACAACGTTTCACCATGTCAGCGAAGTCTTGTTCGGTACCAGAACGCGAGTGTAGGAGGTAACTGACTGGCTGGTACCGCTGCCACCAGGGCTGGTTTTCCGGTACTAGGATGACGTGTTCATTGGGGGGTGAAACTTGGACCCCGCAATACCCGGTTTGACTGAGGAATTGTTCGCATTCGTCCGCAATGTCTCTCCATTTCCATTCGAACAAGTGGACGATCACTTGCTTACCGTCGCAGTTGGCGTCGTACTGGGCGTGGCTAGCCCCGACGAACAATAAAACGCTCAGGAAAGTGAAAGCTAACATTCTTGTAACGCGGCTGCTGACCCAAGTAGGGGAATGTAAAATGGGAATGCCTTTTTATACAGTCTCCGCAACATGTTTGTTTGATACGATGTTTAGCAGGTGTGCCCGTTTCGGAGGGCGTTATCTCCCACATTTGGACTATCGGTCATAATTACGTAATGCTTCTCACGTGAGAACCCAATTAACTTTACCTTACGAAGCGTTATATAAGTTCGTTTGGAATAACGAACGTGTGTTTATATGCTTTGGCATTAGTTAAGATGTATTTAATTTTAAAAAAGCGCGTACCGTTCCTCCCCGAGGGGAACGTTCCCATGTAATCTTTAAGTTAGTTTTTTTTTATTGAATTGGCCCGCGTAGGCTTGCGCCTATTGACGGATTTAAGTTAGTTAAATTAATAGATACTGGCTGTTCATTTTTATGGCTTAATTTTCGAACAGGTGAACACGTGGTAAACAGCAGATATGCCCACGCTGGTAATTAGAGAAAAATGTGAGTCTTATTTCTAAAGCTCCAGATTCACAAGATTCGGTTAGTACGCTTGGGTAGGGTGCAATACACTCCCATGAATTTTTGTTTCAGTCGCACGATTGAAACTTGCACGGTAACCAGGAATAATATTGAGTCCATAGACAAGGTCTTGTGAGTACCTTCGAAATTCCCTCCTTCCACTATCCTCAACATATCATTTCCTAGCTTTACCCACCTCACCCCCTCACACAACTACAAAACCACAACAAATCTAACCCAACCACCAAACGCCACATCTAGACCCGCAAAACACATCCACAACTCAGGCACATAAAAAAAAGATCCACAACTTACACTGACTCCCTGGCTCAGCTTAGGCGACAGTAGTCAACCTTGCCGTCTGTGTCTATAATCTACCTCCAAAAAATGAACACCAGTCGTATTCCAAAGCCGGGTACAGGCAATCCATCAGGAAGGCCGCACTCAACAATGAACTTTTCCAAACGGACGGCTTCCGTATCGGACGTAACTGATGGGCCTATCGCTAAGCGTGCGAAAGACGGTACATTTTACTTTTACAAAAACTATTCTAATATAACTTAGATACGCTTTGGCTCAATTGACACGCAAATAGAGCTTCCGGTCCCGACCGCTTCAAGACCGGCTTCCAATCTCTGCCGATCTCAATCAACGCTTCACCTGGCGAAGCCTTCTGCTTCTGCTACTACTGCCTCCCGAGTTGCACAAAAGAGACCTCTTGCCACATCAACTCATATTCCTTCTGCCGCTGCAAGTAAGTCAAACTAGTCGTATAGGAGATCCCTAAAATTCATGAAAACTCATTTCGGCTGGCTTTGGGGTACTTTATATAAAGTACCCCAAAGCCAGCCGAAATGAGTTTTAATGAATTTTAGGGATTTCAATGGTCCTATATAGGACCACTGAACAGTTGGCTTCCTGCCGGTACCCACCCATTTGAGTCCCGAATGCATGACATGGAAGCCCGTCTGGCTGAATTGGAGAAGGCAAAAGTGTACAGTGACGGCCAGATCATTGCATTAGGTAGTAATAACCAGAAGCTCGAGGCTGAGTTAAAAGAGGGGGAGCTGTTGGCCGCTTCGTTGCGAGAACAGCTCGAGCAACTCAAAACTAAGCTCAGGTACGCAAGTGTAAGCTTTGTTTCTTAAAATTCGAGTTCACTAATCCATTGTGGCCCAAAGGACGCAAGCGGACGATAAAGAAGCAATCGAAGCGAAAGCTCAAAGCTTGGAGCATCAACTTTGGGTAGTAAGACGCCAGAACGAAAGCTTGGAAGGCGAAATTAGGGCATACCTGGCTGAAATTGGAGGACTCAAGGTAACTCTTGCTGGTAAAAAGAAAAAGAAATTAAAGCAACATTGATGAATCTGTCACAGATCACCGTGGCTGAATCGACTGTCGCTGAGCAAGAACTTAAAGTACGTTTGGAGAAAGCGGAGCACCGGAACGAAGAGTTGGAACACGTGCAAGCCACTTTAGAAGTGCAGGTCGCTTTGTTGAACGCCCGACTCGCGGAAGAAGAATCTCTACGCCGAAAGCTGCATAATTCTGTTCAGGAGCTGAAAGTATAATTTTTAGTAGTGTGAAAAGCGTCGTTTAAAACGTCACGTGTAGGGCAACATTCGCGTTTTCTGCCGCATTAGGCCCCTCCTATCTTTCGACACTGGTTCCGCCCTGTCCCACTTGAAAATTCAAAACCGGGCAGCAATTGAAATTACCAGGCCTGCCGGTAAACCCAAACCGTTATTATTTCCTGAACTATTATAGTTACACCGTCTGTCATCCTTTGATTGTGTGAAGGTGACAGCGCTAACGACAAGTCCAAGAACAACAAACTGGAATTCTCTTTTGATCGCGTATTCGGTCCCGCGTCCAGCCAAGCCGACGTTTTCGCTGAAATTTCCGAACTCGTTCAAGTCAGTCGAATGTTTTTCTAAAGTGAAAAAAATGGTGAGTACTAAAAGTCACCTTCTCGCCCTGTAGTCGGCGTTGGATGGGTACAACGTGTGCGTTTTTGCCTATGGGCAGACGGGTTCAGGCAAAACCCACACAATGGAAGGCGGTACCGCCGAGGGATCGGAAGGCATGATTCCGCGTGCCGTCCAATTAATTTTTCAACGTTTCGAGGAGCTGAAAAGCAAAGGCTGGAACTATAAAGCAGAAGCTTCCTTTTTAGAAATCTATAACGAACAAATTCGCGACTTGCTCGGTAATGAGAGAGACAACGTGCAGCATGACATCAGAACTGGGGAGAAGGGAAACGAAATGATTGTTACGAATCTCAAGGTAACGCAAGTCTTTTCTTGTGTGTGTAGCATTATACCTTATTGTAAGATTGATTGCAGATAGTCGAAGTGACAAACGCTGCCAAAGTGTACCGTCTTTTGAGCAAAGCTCAACAACAGCGCGCTGTAGCGGTTACAAAGTGCAGCGAGTGCTCTTCCAGATCGCACAGCGTTTTTCGCTTAAAAATCACAGGCAAGAACGACGGTACGAGCGAATCCTGTCAAAGTAGGTGTTGTCAATTGTGTCGCAAACAAAATTTTATAATTTTACTTCGTGTGTAGGTACCATGCATCTCGTTGACTTGGCGGGATCAGAGCGCTTGAAAGAGTCTGGAGCGACTGGAGCCCGTTTAACGGAAACCAAGAGCATTAATAAATCGCTGGCAAACCTCACCAACGTTATAATGGCTTTGGCAAGCAAGGTACTTCGACAATTTTCGGCGTATTTGAGTACTAAATTGATTTAAATTGATCATTTATATCGTTTTTAGCAAGATTACGTCCCCTACCGCAACTCCAAATTGACGCACTTGTTGCAGTGCTCTTTGGGCGGCAACTCCAAAACGCTTATGTTCGTGAATGTTTCGCCGAAAGACAGCTGCCTAAACGAAACAATTACTTCACTTCGGTTTGCCACGCAAGTGATAAGCTGTCACATCGGGACAGCTACAAAACGGATGGTTGCCGACCAGTAAATAACTCAAACTCAGAGCTTTTTATTCACTGTGATCCTCTTGAGAGCCCTTTTGCATTTAAATTTCTTTTAATATCCTGATTGTTCGAGTAAAAATATTCACTTCGCTGTCCTCATACTCAAAGCGACGGTTATTCAGATTGCTACTGTAAATATAATCGAGGATTTTTTTACTCTTTTCACCTCCTACTACCCATGAATTAGTCGTAAATGTACGGTATTTGTATCTGCATTGAATTCTTTAGGAATTCGTTGAATTTGAGCCATTTGTAGCCTTTATTCGCTCAATAAAATATTCGTAATTGTGCTGCGAATGGCCAATACGGCACTAACACAACAGCTCGCAGTTCTTCCGAGTTCGGAGTTCATTAGCCAAGGCTTGTGATTCTTATCCCTTGCCGCTCCGTGTTTATGTCGCCGCGTGCGTATTTCAGCCCGCTCGGTGAGTGCTATGTTGGCGTCTGTTTGGGCAACAATGGAAGCCGTTTGAAATTGGATCAGATCCCCTTACGCGCGCTACAAGTTTTTCGCCTTTGATTTTCTTAATTCGTTTACCAAATATTTGGGTGGTTTTAAACCCCTGCACTGCCTTTGAAAGTAATATAAACCCCTTAAATAGTCCGTAATTTTCTAACTTTTGTCCCTCTTCGCGCATTTCCAAGGTGTAAACGCCGAAAATAGATAAAAATGATATCTGAAATCGCTTCCATTTTATTCCATAAAGATGCCGGCGCTTATGGAGACGAATATCAAACGTTTTTAAAAGAATTACGCACTTTTCACGATGCAAGAGGGTAAAACTTTGAACCAAAACACCGACACGATTAATCCAAAACAATGTAATCTTCCGTATAGAACGTCTTTTAACAAATTGCCAAGGGTCCATGGCCGAGAAATCGATCTTTATTTACTTTACAC
The DNA here is from genome assembly GCA_020615345.1 of Triops cancriformis. NCBI lineage: Eukaryota > Metazoa > Arthropoda > Branchiopoda > Notostraca > Triopsidae > Triops > Triops cancriformis. Next base: position 242,478 of record JAHZNP010000010.1, on the reverse strand, counting down.
CCTCGTCACCACATCCGGAGGCTGGGAAAGGGTTCGTTTCTTCATTTTAATCTTATTTTAAAACTGGAAAACTGATCTAAATGATTTTAGGTTACTGCCAAAGATGATTGGGGGACTTTACTTCCGTATTTTGGAATCCCACGCGCATGTTCAAACGGCGATAGTGCGCTTAAACAAGTCTACGTCAGGTAATTTTAGTCCAGAAGCCTTATAATCGTGATTCGGCATGAAAATGGTGAAAAATCGTGAAAATAAGTATAGTTGGTCCCCAAGTGTCATTTGAAGTACGCGAAAGAGAGATATTACACAGAACTACACATCAGAAGAAGAAAAAAGGCAGACATTCAAGATGTACGTGTTTCCTCCCACAGATATTTGGATGTCTACGAGCGAATTCACTTTCTGGGCGAAGAAGTAGATCGCCGTGAATCGGAAATGCACGAAGAAGACGATTCCCGCAACAAACGGCGCAATTTACGTCTATTACACGCCTTACCCCTCTCCTACAACTACCAACAACATCAAGTCACAAGTATACCCTAATTTCTGAACATTAAACTAGGCACATTGGAGATATTTCTCCATGATTCTTTCGTACCATTACAATTTCAGTTTCTGTAGTTGAATTATGCCTTTTGAAACTTGAGTGACACCACTAATAATTGCGTCCATTTCAGGTTCGGTGCGAGAATACGCCGGGCTGTCGACCGAATTGGCCCAATTATCGCTCTACGAGCGAATCATGCTGTCTTTACTCAGTCCGTTACCTAATGAACAAGACTTTGCGGTCAATGTTTGCATTTTATTGGGCGGCGATGGCAAACACAAGCTTGTACTCGACCAGTGCCCCAAATTTGTTGACGTACTCCTCGCCCACGCCGGAGTTTTCGCCACCGGTAAACACCTTAAATCGTAAATCACCTGAAAACGTTAAAAAACCACGACAATCTAAACTTTAATGCGAAAAAACTATATTAATGGGAAAATTTAATGTGTTTAATGGGAAAAAACTATATAAATATTGAAAATATCAGTACCTACAAATAAAAACATAAAAATACAAAGAATAGGAGAAAATCTAAAAATCTTTAGAGATGTAAATGTATAAAACAAAAAAACAAAAAAATTCGAAAAGTATTTTGAAATCTTCGAATTTAGGAAAAAAGTTTTTTAAAAAATATTTGAAATTTGCTGGCTAAGCGCATAAAAATTAAGATTTTATAGGTCTTCAAAACGTAAAATACGTAAATTTACCAAATTTTACAAAGTTTGCAGAATTTGAACTTTAAGGATATAATAACCTTCAGGAAGTCTTTAAAAATCTATTAAAAAATATAAAACATAAAAATTATATAAAATACCATATAAAAACTATAAAAACTATATTAAAAACTAAATAAAATACTATATAAAAATTTGAAATACGAAAATAATTAAGGAAATTATCAAATGTAATTCCATTTTATGAAAATTTATAGAATTTTAACCAAAACTCCAAAGAATATTTAGAGATGGTCCGTCAAAATTATAAAATCGAACATTTACGAAGAATTTCGACAAACCTTACGTATTGAATTGTATTTGCTTTTCGTTATTTGTGAATTTTTTTTTTCGCAGTGGATTTGCGAAATTTGTTGGTAGAGACGTACCGGCAGGCGCGGCACATGAATTTGGAGCAATTTTGGCGCGACATAGTTGCCGATCCGCAGATTCGCGACTTGGTGTACCGGGACATTAGCCAAGAGTTGGACAAAGAAGAATTAAGTCTCTTAACCACAGAAGACCCGCCCTTTACGAGCCCCAGCGGCCGGGCCACGCCCGAAAGCGTCTTGGACGTCGATGTAGCGCCCTCCCAGGACCCATGCCCCTCCCCTAAGAAGCGCGTTCCGCCAGCTAGCTTCTGTGGCGGCACCGCTGTCGCTCTAGAGGGTAATTTCATCCCCGAAGTCGAACGCCTGGCGGCCAAAGCGAGAAACGAGGAAGAAACCGGGAGCCGCATGGAAGTGGAGCCCGAGGATCGCGATTTGTTCAATTTGGGTCGGGATTTGGGCGCCAAGGACGTCCTAGGCCAGCGCGTACTTCAGATTGCGATGCTGTTGCGGAATTTGAGCTTCGAGGAAGGCAACATGACGCCGTTGGCCAAGAATTCCACCGTTTTAAGGTTTTTGCTGCTCGGATGGCACAGCCAGTGGAATTCCTTGCCTCAATTGGCTTTGGACACGTTGAGTAACTTGGCCGGGGAAGTGGCGCTCAATGAACCGACGGACTGCGCCGTCTCCGCCATCTTTCTCGACGCGCTCACGAGAGGGCTCCAGGCCCAAGATCGCTTTGGGATCCTTTCCTGTATGGAAATCGTGACGAAACTCTGTGGGAAGGAAGAAAACGAACATATCTTATCAGCCACCCTGGACCAGACAGTAATTATAATATTTTAAGCCATTTTCGACGGAAAGAAGCGATAAATCCAAGAATTCCTTGGGAACCGGAAAGTAATTTTGATCTTAATAGGTTTTCGAGACGCTGTGCCGGTTGCTAACGGTGCCGGATATTATGCTCCTTATCTACACGCTCGAGTGTTTGTACGCGTTGTCGGATTTGGGGGAAACGGCTTGTAATAACATTCTCCGTTGCCAGGGAGCGCTAGATGTCTTGGTTTCCATGCTGACTGTCGAGGTGGGCACGTCGTTTTTCATTAGAGGCGGAATTCTCCTTCCAGTGCCCTCTTTTGATGACTCTACTTTTGTTAGCCACTAGAATTTTTGGTCTACGTAACTTATTTAGAGTTTATTATTCGTTCATTTAGTTCGAATTGATTAGTTTTTTGGTTACAATTCATTTATTAGCTATTTGATTACTTATTATCAAATATGTTAAGATCGGCAGGATTTATTAAAGTTTTGGTGATCATGAGGCGCAGAATCCGTGGATTTAAAGGATTTTGTTTATTAATTATCTATCTCCTGAATGTTTTTCCTTTTTCTTAAAACTGTATAGTTTACTTCTTGAGTATTTATTTTCATTTTTATTCGAAATTGATTCGTTAGTTAATAACGTACTTATTAACGACCCTATTAGGATCATCTGGCTCTTTAATCAATACATTATTAGGGATTTGCGTATTAGTTTTATTTTTATTTTTTTCCGCTACTGAAAAATTTATCATTTATTTACGAAGAATTTATTTACGTTTTTTTATTGAGAGTTTATTTGTTAGTTCTGCACGTATTTGTTAATGAATATAAGGATCATCAGGATATCTTAAATTTCTTATATATTTCAGGATAATTAGGGTTCACTAATGAGTTTCTGATCATTAGGCGCAGAGTTTCGGGTCCAAAGCCTGTATCTTGATGCGGGTGGTGGAAACGGCGGGCGAAAGCGATGCGCGCGCCTTAAACTTGAACGCCACCGCTTCGCTTGCCAGTACGACCATCACGCCCCTAGCGACAGCGGTGGCAACGCCTGTCCCGATAGCCACGGCTATGAGTGCGCCCAGTACCACGTTGAGCAAACCGGCGATCGTAACGCCCTCTACCTCCAAAACAATAAGTAATCTTGAAATAACCTGATTTACTTTCGAAATGTCGATTTTGTCGTTTTTGGATCCGCTAATTATGAAATTATGATTAAAAAGGTCGAACGGGCACGCCTGCTTCATCGGTGTCGACGCGCCCCGTGGCCAAATCCGCCACGACGGTGACAAAGGTGACCACCCCGGTGGTGGCCACGCCTTCAGCCTCCGCCCCAGCGTACTTACCCGCCGAGAAGGAGAAAGCGGCCATTGCGTGGCTGAAATCCATGTTTGAGATCTCGCTGGGCGCGCCGAGCCTGGAGCAAGGCGCGTTGTACCGGCTCTACTCGACGGCCATGACCCAAGCGGGCAACAAACTCATCCTGGCATCGTCCTCCTTTTACAGTGCTGTCAAGTACGCTTCATTGAGACTTTTTATTCTTTGAAATTATGTAAAGTATTAATTCAACGAGCTTGTGGTGTACAGACTCGCGTTTGGCGGCTCGGTGGGACCGTTTAGGAAGCAAGTCGGCCAAGTCGTCGAGTTTCACTACGAAAGTCTCAAACCCAAAGGCAATTTGGCCGTGGTCGCGCCCGAAGCGCCCTCCATACTTCAGGCGCATCTCAGCTCGCCGCCCAAAGTCCAAACCAAAAGAGAGCACGACAAAACTGTACGTACTTCTTTCCTTGAAGAAAAATCTTTTCTTAGAGCTATTAAATAGATATTTAACATTAAAATCCCAATAATTTTAAGTTTTTTTATTTTTCGTTAATTTATTGAAGCATTTACAAAAAATAGTAAACATTACCATTTAAATCTCAGTAAGTTAGGTGTGTTTTTATAAAAAGAATAAGCTTTTTAAAAAATGTGTGCAATTTATTCAAACATTTTAAAACGTAGTAAGAATTTAAGCACTTTAATTTAAATTTAATCTATATTTTTTCTTTGGTGGAAAATATATTGATATTTTGTGTCCTAACTGTATTTTCTTAATTAATTGAAATTGTCACTAGTAAAGGAGTTAGAAACTCCGTTAGTGTTCTGTTTTTAACAGGAACTTTAACTAAGAAAGGGACGTTAAGATGAAAAACAGAAGAAATAGGTTGGCCGGATGTTATGACGTGTTAGTGTTAGAATCGTGGTAAATTTCATAATCTGGGACGCAATTAGTATAGCAAACAGTCTTAGTATAGCAAACATCTACGTCCACATTTCCCTTCATTTTGGGTATTCCACCTTTGTCTTGTAATTTATTTCCCTGGAATGTTTCTTCTCTTCTCGTTTTTCCTAGTTTATTAGGTCGTTTCGATTATTTTCTGTTTTCGTTCATCTCCATAAGATTTTCCACGTATTTAATTTCGTATCGCAGTTTTTCATCTCGGTTGACAACTTTTTTTCTCCCTGTTGTTTCCGTGAAAGGATAAAAGGGCGGGGCTTAGCCTTGAGGGGCTCTTGGGTGTTCTTTTCTAGGTTTCGTTATGATTTTTGTTTATTTTTCTTTCCTTTTGTTTGGCGTATTGGGTTTCCTTTACGTTGGGGGTGCATAGTTCCCTCCCGCCACGCCCTCCACCAGTTCGGGGGACAACAAAGCGTCGACGAACTCGTTGCTCATCAAGTCCTTATTGGCTAATAAGGTAAACGAAAGCCCGCCGGCCCCTGCTACGTTGGTCCTCCGGGCTCAGCCGACCCCTTCTAGTATTAGCATGGATTTGAATGTAGTTTTGCCTGCGCCTGATGCGCCGCACGTACCAGTACCGCATGTTGTTGCATCCCCCCTCACGTCGCAGGTAAGTTGTCTTGAAACTCCACAAGAGTTTTTCTCCCTTTTTCTAGAGATCTTCAGCCATCCGAAGGAAAACCCAAAGTTGAGCTAGAAAGCACGTGAAAGGAGGAGAAAAGTACTGTCCTTGTAGAGCTGTTTCCAAGTTACCACTAGCGACATCTGCGACTAGTTTCATAGCGTTACAAGTATGAGCAGCGCTTATAAACAAACAGACAAGCAAATAGATCATGAATACCGAATATTTGGTTTAGAAGAAAACGATAACCTTTCCAACGTTTTTGACCCGCAACAAGGCTTCTTCACAGTGGCGTGGGCCGTTAGCACTAGGACGGTTTGTTTGGGTCGTTTTATGTGCCGAGTACCGTACATTGAACGACGATTCGCGATCAGAAGTTTTGAATCGGGAAGCACGGATCAGAATTCATGAGCTATTTAAAATACTTCCTGATCCGGGAAAGTTAATTCGTAAACGTAGATCACGCTCTTGGATCGTGATTCGTGAAACTGATCGTGGATCGCAGATCAAATCGTCCGTTGTGATTTCGCTTTTCATGTCTGATACCGCCCATCACTGGATCGTGATCCGTGAAACCGATCCGCCCATCACTAGGTGGATCAAACATGAAGAATGAGGGGAAAAGTAACTGTCAAAACTGATGAAGATGTATCACCGGAAGTTTAAGTAACGAAAGGTCGCATTTTCCTTTTTATTTGTGAAAGCGTCACTTCAAAAGTTCGACCCAGAATCTCCTCTGATTCTCAAGGCGAGCGAAGTTATGTTCTTTGGGTAATTTCCGTAATGAGATCTTTTTCGAGGCCCTCTTTATTTGAACTTGCAGAAAAGAACGCAAAAATCTGAGATTTGTGATACTTTAAGCTTTTACCCAGTAAAACAATGAAGCGAGAACCATATTTCCTTATTGTAAGTGCCAGAATGTGGGTGTTTTTTGGTGGATTCAACACTTCCTACCACCAGGTGGCTTCATTTGGAAACAACTCTATCACTTTACGCTTAAGTGTAATTTTGTTCAGTTTTTCATTCAATTGTAAAGAACAATTTAGTTTCTTTGGGCTGTTTATAATATATTTTGTCATTTTCATAATCCTATTTTTTATTTTTACTGCTTTCTTTAGGTTTTATTTGTTATCGTCTCCATGGGTTGTGAATTTATGTTTCCCTTGAATTTCTTTTAATTCTGTCATAGGATTTTTAGTACCTACATTGGTTATTATAACAGGTGTATTTTTTCCCCAGTTTTTATTGGTATTCCTTAGGAAGGGAAATTGTTCCAGGAGAGGAAAAGGTATAGAAGACAAAAAGGGAACAAGATTGTTTATTTCAAGGAGGCCAATTGGGGTCGTTTGACCTCTGGGAGAGCGCACCAGAGTAACAAGAATCGTAAATTATGCCCCGGGAGTTGAGTGGGGTGGAGGGTTGCTACTAATAAAGTCAAAGAGGCTCAGGAGTAAGGAACACGCCCACCTGAGCGAGAATCGAGAGAGAGAAAGATATTGGCTTGATATATGAAAAAAACAGGAATGTCGAGGAAAAGTTGGGGGATTGCTCCCGTTGATGCGGGTTGTATCGATTTGGGTTCGCTTTTTAGAGCGGAGAAACTGAGAAAGACGACTTGGCCCCAAAACGAATATTGATGCGCTCTAAAATGTCAAGCATACGTGTAAGACAAGTTGGGTCAGGTTTCAAGGCATGTGAAAGAATTTTGGCCATTAAGAGAGAGAGAGTATTATTGCTCTTTAAAAAAAAAGTTGGAAAGCATGAGAAAGTTGGAGAAATAGTTTGAGAACTAACCGAATGGAGTTGAATGACGTTAATTAACCTTTTGCTAGCATTAGACAAGTTTGGAGAATGAGCAAATTGAAATAAAAGACGGAATGTTGGGGTGATTTCGATCGCATTGATATTGGAAACTAAATTGAACCTGAGAGAGCGAAGGAAATGGAGTAAATTTCCATCTGGACGGAAAGCGGATTGTTTGGTTAAACTTTGCAAATTAACAGTTATATTAATTAACGGTTGACGACTCTTTGGTAATTAGTTACCCAGTTGGGGTAAACGAAATGGAGCCGAACAGACTGGCGAAAGTGAAAATGATCCGCATTTCGTTTTGGGGATCGCGCCTGCCATGATTTACTAACAAGGAAGAGTTAATTAAGACGTCAACAGCTGCTAATGACGAGTTAATTGCCTTTAGGTGGTCAAACGCCAGCAGCAACAGAAATTGCAACCCGTTTTGTCGAGCGACACGCCAGTTAATGGCGTCAAACTGGTAAACATGTCTTTTTGCGTCTTTGTCTCGTATTTTACTATTCTTTCGTATTTCTCTCTGCTTGCTGACTCAAATCCTTACATTTTTTCGTTGCTTTTTTCATGAATTTTCCCACGTACCAGTATTTTTCATAACTTTTTTTTCTTTCCTTCTTACTTTAATGCTTTATTCTTGTTTAGTTTTGCGCCTACAAATTCTTCCTTTCTTTTTCCGTGGAATTTCTCCTGAGTGTTTCCACCTTTTGATAATTTTATAACTTTTTTCTCTTTCCTTTTTAGTTTACGTTTTAATAACACTCGTTTTTGTTATTTTGTCTATTACCTCAAAGATTCCTGCATTATTCTTCCATTTCTTTCTCTTCATTACTTTAGTTTTCAGTATTTACGTTTTATCGGCATTTCAGTTTACTTTTCCTTGTATTTTCATTTTTCTTTCTATTTTTTTAGGAGTGTTTCCCCATTTTCCCTTACCTTTTCTTTCTATTTCTTATATATGTTGATTTTCGGTTGCTGTTAGTTGAAATCTTACGTTATTTCCATTTTTTCCTTGTTTTTTTTTTTTTTTTTTTTTTTTTTTTTTTTTTTTTTTTTTTTTTTTTTTTTTTTTTTTTTTTTTTTTTTTTTTTTTTTTTTTTTTTTTTTTTTTTTT
>JAHZNP010000010.1:0-234147 GCA_020615345.1 Triops cancriformis | reverse complement strand
TTCACTTCTTTCCTTTTTTAAAAATATTTTTGCATGCATGTTCATTTTTGGTGGCTGATAGTTGAAATCCTGATTTATTTCTATTTTTTTCCTGGGTTTGTGTTGATGGTTGATAGTTAATTGTTAAAAGTTTGATTTATTTCTATTTCCTTCGTTTTTTTTTCGTTTTTTTGCGCAATGATAGGAGAAGAACGACAAGTTGGAGGAAGCGGACGTGAAGCCCAACGAAATGGGCAAAGGTTTGTTGGCTAACCTACTGGAAAAGGAGATTCCGCGAGCGGATACTGTCAACGGCGGCCTAAGTACGGGCCGGGAGCTCCGGATTAGCGACAAAGGCTTGGAACTCGTGATTAATGCCGCCAACGAAGCGTCGCTTTCACCTTCTTCGACAGCCGCCACCGTACCAGTCACTACCACGACCACCACTACCACCGTCGACGGCGGCAAAGTGATTGCCCAAGTGGACGATGCTGGACACGTCCAGCTTCATCTCGAAGAAACGAGCGAAGCGCTTAGCAACGGACAAATGCTTTTAGATGCACTCGAGCAAGGCGAAATGCTCGCAGGGGGAGGGGAAATGGGAGGCGTCAAGGAGGAGGAGCCAGTCAAACGGAAGAGAGACGACGCGGCGGGGCCGGTACCGGCCAAAAAAGCCAAACAGGAAAACATTCTTGAAAAAGCCATGGAATTGGCCAAAATCGAAGACGAGGAACCCCAACCGGTAGCTCCGCCCCCACAGGCCTTCTCATCCACCTTAGCCCCGCCCCAAGTCACTTTGGGCCAAATGGTGTTGGTGGGCAACCAAGTTTTAGTCTCCTCCAGTACCTCGGCCAGTACCACGGTCGTCGCGAGCAACCAAAAGGACGTCCTGCACCACCAGCCACAGCAACAGGGGGGCGTGGCCGATACCAAAACGTTTTTCGTCGCCAACCAAGCCAACGCCAACAAAGCTTTCTTCATCTTGCAGCCCCAGGGCTCGCGGCTCATGCTCGGCGGGCCGCACAACCAGAAAATGCTCTTAACCTTGCGGCCCCAGACCCAGCCCCAGCAGCTGCCGATGCCGATGTCGAGTCCAGTACCGGCCAATCCGAGCCTGAGCCATAGTAATACCTTAGGGCCCGACAGTTCCACTGAAGGGATTGTCACCTTTTCGGGTGGGGCGGTCGCCATTCCGGCCAAGAATATTCCCAAGCCGTCCATACCGATGACAGTACGCGCCGGAGCGCCGGTACCGGTCGTCACGTCGGTGGCGATCCCGGGTATGGGGCCCGGTAATCCGTCTTCGGTCATTACGACGACCTGTACCTTGGTGACGCAGTCGCCGGTACCTTCCGTGGTCACGACCATGTCCCTGGGCGCCGGTGCCGGCATCGAAGTCAGCAACAGTACGGGGAATTCCGTCACCATCACGCCCGTCATTCCGCCCATGAAGAAATTGGAGAAGGAGGAGCTGGCGTATGTCTGCGAGTGGAAAGGCTGCGGGAAGTCGTGCAAATCGCCCGCGGAATTGTACCTCCATGCGTGCCACGTAAGTTTAGCGTCTTTTGGGCGGGAGTTTCTCAAGTACTGGCCAGGTTACAGTTCTCAATCAAGTCCCTGGGCTTGAAAACGAAGTTGGCTTTTGTCGTTTACCGGCGTAATTTTAAAGGGCAATGGCCACCAGAAACCCATATAGAGATTTTGATGGATTATTATAATATACATTATTGTAAGAGTAAAGAATTTTGTTTCGATTTTTTCTGGCCAGCCGCTCTGGAGATATTTATTTCCAAAGTTTTGGCCTTTTCCCGCCCATGAGAAGCGAGACGTCACGGAAGGGGAAATTTGAATTCCATGGACCATGGATACCAAAAACGCATATAGAGATTTTCATGGATTATTATACTACACATTATTCTAAGCATAGAGAATTTTGTTTCGATTTTTCCTGACCAGCCGTTCTGGAGATCGGATTGTCGTAGTACCGGAGAATGGCAATAATCGGATGGATTTATTTCGGAAATTTACGTTAAATATCAAACCATCTAGTGGTTCGGAACGTTCTTACTCTTTTTCGACGAGGTTGAATATTTCCGATTCTTTGTACAAATAATGTATAGTACTGTAATAATATATAGTACTACTTTAATTACATAGTGGTTTAATAATATATATATAGTAATATATATAAAAAAGAAACAGACTGATCAATACAAGCGGCAATGAGCCTAGCTCACGCCGGATGAAATTTTTAAAAAATATATGTAGTCATATCTACTATAATATAGTCATACCTATTAGTAACAGTTGACAATGATTTAGTTTATTTTTGGGTCGTATTACAACTTAGACCTTGGAACCTTTGGGGAAAAAATCGTGGTTTATACGAGTACAAATTGACACGTTTTTATTGAAAAATACGCATAGAAAACAGCAGGAAAACTATACCGAAAACCTAACCACGCCTTGTACAGTTTGTTTATTTTTAATTGTATTTACAGAAATAAGGAGACAATGCATCAGATGCTATTAGAAGAGTTACCTTCCTGATTTGGACCTAACTTATTGTTACTGGTACCTTCTTACTTTTAGTTTGGTACATTGCAATTAACAAATGCGTTTTGAATTTTCAATATAATTTTGTGAAGCATAATAGCACTTAAGTTTATTTATTATTTTTTCCATAAAAACGAAGGGATTAGGATTTAATCCCGTCTTTTTTTAACAGTTTTGAAATATTTGACGAATGTAAGTTTGCGAATGATCGAAAGTGATTAAAGATCCAACAAAAGAAAAGGTCATAAACACCGCTCCGAGTACTGGATTTGAATATGGAAGATTGGCGGAGTATTCCGAGGGAAAACTGGCCCCGATCCGAGGAACTTTTCCGAGTCATATCGTGATCGGTTTTGAAAGATCTTAAAGAGCCTTTTCAGTCAGGCCACCTCCATTACTCTAATTTGGTAGGCACATGTTAATCCCAAAGATGATTTTTTGCCTACGATTTAAGTCTTGGTCTAAATCTCATTGTAAATTTCCATTTCTGGATGAAATTTCGGTAGAAATATTTGAATTGCGAGGTTTGGGTGTATATTTTCATGTCTCAGGTGGTAGTTTCTCAAAATTGTATTTAAAAATGGTAGGTTCATTGCCCGCTGACGTTCGAGGAAGGTTTGTGTCAATGGGACAAGTGCGACACCCTGAAACGACGTCGGTTTTCTTTGATGACGCATCTCCAGGATCGCCACTGCAACGAAGAAGTCCAACGGGTTTTGGCTTTAAGACGACAGCAGCTGTCTGCCCTGGGGAAAACGGACATCCAACCCTTGCCCGTCCCGCCACCCCATCCGGGTTACGCCCCGCATGCAGCGCTACAAGCTATTAAGCGCCATGCCCTGGAGTACATGAATCAGAAAGATAGTCCGGTAACGATACCAAAAAATAAGATATATTAGTGTTTTTTTTTGAAAGGTTGTGAACGTCGTCGGCGTTTGTCTTTTGCCTTTCTTCTGATTTACGGAGCGTGAACGGCAATTAATCAAAGTTTTGTTGGAAGTAATAGTTCACACTAGGTAGAATCGTATCTGTCACGGAACAGTTAAAGTTTTCTGCTGTTTTCGAACAGTGAGCACTTTTGACCAGTGCATTGTTTTCAAACTGAAAGAACGCGAGTTTCAAACGTATGTTTTGGATTATTTTTTATTGATTTTTGTAAAAGAAAAAAAAGAGGTAAAAAAAGAAAATATATTTTAATTTTCTTTAATTTGAAAACAGTGAGTCTGTCGAAAATGATCAACTTCTGGGGCGAATTCAAGGAACGTGCCAGTCGGTGAATTCAATGCAAATTACGTCTCTTTTCAAGTCAGTTAGAAAGGAAAATGTTGGAAATATTCAATCCAGTGCGCTTCCCGAACTTTGGCAAATTAGTTTGAGACTTTTTCAAAGTTAAAAGCCAGCCAGAGTCAATTTCATTCGAATTCGTTCTGGTGAATTCAGAAAAGGAAGAAAAACTTTAATTTGGGGGTTTTTACTTTCGTGGATATTAATTTTTCGCGAAATTTAGTTCAAACTTTCATTTAGACAGAACTGAGTAATACGCAGGAATTAAGTCAAGCGAAAGGATTGTCGTTCCCTGGCATTGAATTGCTTTTAATGGCATTTCTATTTTGGTAGCCAATAGCGTAATTGAAAGCGGCCGGTAGCCTAGGGTGGTGCACGCTTTCTGCCGATACTTTCTCCACTTTTTCCGTAGTTTTTTTACATTTTTGGACAGTCTCTTGTTTTTCGAATCATTTTGAAGAAATCCTAGGACTTCAGCACTTAAACGTAAGAATAAATGGCAGACAATGTCAGTTGAGTAATTAGCTCGGCTTCTTTCCTATTTTTCACTATTTGGGACAGTTTCTGAGATAAATTCTTAGTTACTGACACGTTTCTTTCTTTACTACTGACTTCAGAGCTTTGAAGTCTGACAGTCATTCTGAATTAATGAATGCAGAATAGCTTAACATGACTGAATTACATTATTTATCATATTTTTCTTGCAGAAATAAATAAGCTCGTATTAACGATGGGTCAAAGTATAAAAGGTACGGGATAAGAATTTTCGCTGGATTTTCCTGGTAGTTCTAGAGAGAGATAGCCTCAATACTCCGATCACGCTCGGCGTTCTGCATTTTCATGACGATCTCGCGAAAGTGTATCTATTCTTCGCGTGCGAGACCGGCTACCGAATCCAGTTCTGCGGAAATGCTCTTTTATGAGAATCTACCCGGATTTTTACGATTAGAAAGGTCCTTTTGTGTTCGTTCTCAGGTTAATGCTGTTATTGTCCAGCCACGCTAGGTAAACTTACTAAAAATTGTTGGTCCAAGACCGTTTTGATGTCGGCTACATCTGAACTCGAATTTAGTCCGTTCGATCCGTACAAAGAAATGTGTCAAAGAAAGAATATTTTACCCTAAGTTTATGTACTTTCGGTTGGCTTGTTTGGATATTGTTAAATTTTCTGGAACTCTGAGCTGGTGCCTTTTTTTATTTATTTCCCTTCAAAATTTCCCCATCTTGTCCATCAGTGAAAAGAGATAAAAAAGAAATGGCGAAGTATCGATACCCACGAACGAGTTTTATGTGTTTGTAAACTCGGTTTTACGCCGGTGGCTAAAAGTAGGGGCGTTGATATCTTTTTGGCGATTTTCCTCTTCCATTTTTTTTTTCTTAAAAGCAAGAAAACGGAAGATAATTTTCGTTCATTTTTTTAGTAAAGGAATGTAGTTCTTTTCGTTCTTAAGGGGAAAGAAAAGAGAAAATATTTTCTTGGTAAGGATCTGGTTGGCACATCTTTTAAGATTCGTTTTTCGATGCTTTGGGGGTGAGAAAGATTGATCATTTTCTTGTGTCTCTTGTTTTCGGAAAAGATTCTTTAGGGTGTTCTTCATTTATTTTTTTCTCTCTGCCAGGAACTTTTTTTTATATAAGTAATGTTTCCGTAGCGAGGAAGTTTCCCCCGTCTTCTATTCGCCGCTTTTCAACCCTCCGGCAAAGCAAAGCTGGAAATGGAAATTGGATGTAATTTCTATCTTTTTTCTTCTCTCCCGTCCTGTTTTTTATGGGGATTTAGGAAGAGAAAGAGGGACCCGTCACGAAAAGCATTCGTCTGACTGCAGCTCTGATTTTGCGGAATCTGGTTATCTATTCCAGTTTGGGAAGAAGGTATCAATCTCTTTTTCTAATTCTATTGTCAAGATTACGAATAAGAGAACCAGGAAAAAAGAAGAAAGGAAATGAGGTTGAATGCAGGTAACAAAACTTGTCTAGCAAAATGGGCCTATCGACGAGAAAATCTGTTCTTTAAAAGTCAAAAAGCTGATTATCGTGCCATTTGATAACTTGGATTAACAGCTTTGTCTCTTTAGTGTTTTAAGTCTGGTTAGCATTAAAAGTCGAAAATTTTAACGTTTAAGAAATCCGGAATTTTGGAAGAGCTAGAAAATTGAAACGCACGAAATCGATAAAAGCTCGAAAGTTTGAAACAGACAAATTTTAAGAGAGCTGAAAATAAATGTCGACATTCCAAAACTTAAAGCGTGTGGATTAAAGAAAACTTTGGAAGATTTTCATATTTGATGAAATTCTAGAACTTCGAAAGAAGCTCAAAGAGCGTTGGAAAATTTAAAGGCTTTAAAACGCCCGAGATTGAATTAAAGCTGGGGCATTCGAACATTTTATGAAGTTCAGGAATTTTTCATGAAGGATGAAAAGTTACAAGTTAAAAGCTTTAAAACTAAAACGCGTTAAAACGGCAAAATATTGAGTTTGGCAATTTTTAAAAATTGTAATTAAACGATATATTTGTAATTCAAATTGTAATGAAGGACGAAAAGTTACAAGTTAAAAGCTTCTGAACTAAAACGCGTTAAAAGGAGAAAACATTGAGTTCGACCATTTAGAAAATTGCAATTAGTCAATAACGCTAGCAAAACGCGTAAAAGTTTTGGAAGTTTCATAGAAAGAAATTAGCCTGAAACCTTTTCCTGGTTTTTCCTGCCGTCATTTTCCCGACAGTAATTGATTGATTCGTTCAAAGGAAAGTTTTTCCTTGTGTTTCGTAAGACGGAAGCGTGTAATCAGCGGTAATGAATCTTTTTGTGTCTCTTGTTTTTCTCTCCTTTTTCCCTTCCTGGTGGATCGGGAAAAAAAGGTGTCTGCGGCGCTATGAACCGCTCCTCTGCGCGATCGCCTTAAGTCCAGTAGAATCGGCGCGTACCGTGTCCCAACTCCTTTACGACATGGCCAATCCCAACACGAACACCTCGGCTTTACCCTAGATATATTCCCTAGATACCAGGGAAGAGTGTGGGGGATAACCTCCGTCACCCTTTCAAAAGCGGAAGAGTTAAAGACAAAGACAGAAAAAGAGAAGGAAAAAAGTGCACCCGGAGAAGCGGCGGACGTTCAATAAAAGCCACGTTCACTGTTTTTCTCCTTTTACCCCCCACAGACATACAACAAACTTCTGTTCATCGTTCTGATTGAGCTTTCTCGCCGAAACTTCCTTTTCTGCAATATTTTCCTGGTAATTTTTTAACCCTCTTTTACACTACCATGCGACTGCACAGTGGGCGGGGCCATGAAGAGGTTTGAAGAAAGACAATTGGCCCCACGGAGATAACCAGCCCGAAGACAGACCAAAGTTGCCACGTGGAGGAGAAAACGGATGGGGAAAGAAGAAGTTGATAAGTTGCTGGTACTTCTGGCGTCTCGGGGCTCCGTACCGGCAGACCTTATTCTATGGAGAGATGATACTAAAAATATGAAATGTACAGATTTAACCGACCTTGAAGGGAGGGAAGAAAAAAGCGTGTTGGAAGAGAACTTGACATGGATGTCAGGAAGTTTCTTTTAAAGAAAGTGATGGTGGAATAGAAAGAAAATACAGTTTTCACCAACTTGGGTGTTATGAAACATTTATACCCACCTTTGGTGGAGGGGAAGAGGAAGATCTCTCCCCTTTGTAACAAGACCGTTGCATGAATATGAATGAATGAAACGAACCGTGCCACTTCGCTAAGCTTATAAATTCTTCGTAAGTATGGAGAGACGGGAAGCGTAGTTCTTTTGTCTATTAAACTGAGTTTCTCTGCAGCCGACAATGGAAATACGCGAAGTGACGCCATGTCTAAAGACAAGCTCCAGGCCTACGAGGAGTCGAATTACTGCATCACCCCTACATCATTACTCAAGGGTTAAGGCTACGGTGCACCTAAGCGTGGTGTAGGTGCATCACATGCTGAATGCCGTCAGCGATTCCGCCCAAAATTACTCAGTATTTCGTTAAACAATCTCGACAGTAAAGATTTGGAACGCAATATTGGCTCGGTGAAAGGTCAGTTAGGTAAAAGTAAAGGTCAGGAAGTAAGTAGGAGTAGAGCGTCTGTCCAGTTATCATCGTTTAGCATTTTGTACCACACTTATACAGTTAAATAAACGGAATCTTAGTAGAAGATTTAAGACTAAAAGTTATTCCCAATATCTAGTGCACATCGGCGAGATTTTCTTTAAAAAAGTTCTTCATAAATTTCTATCAAGCGAGTCAAATTTCAACTTGAATGAAAACGGAATTCAGATCCGACTTTTAGGTTTGGAGTTGTCTCCTAAGCAGTTTCAGGAAACTTTTTAGTGATTAATCCGAAACTAACCGACGGATTTGAATTCTGTTTTCTCTAATAAATGAGGGTAACGGTGTTTTAGTGTACCTTGAGGTCGTACATTTAAAATGCTTTAAAGAAGAAGTGTAAATTCGATTCGCCTTTCGCAAATTGACTAAAACATGTTTAAAGGAAAACTTGACGATTGTGCATTAAATATAATAATGCAAAGCTAACGGTTGCGATTTTCTTATGAAATACTGAGTGGTTTTTGGCAACATTCATAAGCCCGTTTAGTATGCGATTCTCCTGTTAGGTGCACCGTTGCCTTAAGATACAAAAAGCTTAGAGATAAGTCTAGTCAAATATTAGTAACTAGCCAGTTGGCATGACCACATCACACCGTGTAACTACTCTAGACTACACGACAATAAACCAGATCTTACACTTGACTTAATAGTAGAGTAGTTCCCATGCTTTGGTTTGATAGATTCATTAATATTATATCAACTCCAAAAGAGGGAAACTGCTGGTTTGAAAAAGATTCACGTCTAGTATTAAAAGCATTCTCATTTTCGCGAGCAAATGTCCGACGAGGCAATGTACCGGAATTAACTTCTCAGACGGTCCAGACTTCTGTAATTATAGAACTCGTGAACAGGACAGTGGAATGTAAAATTGCTTCTCATCGTAGATTCTGGCTTTTCTCTTGAATTTGAGCTCGTCAGCTAAGAGCTGAATTTCTCGGGGAAAATTGAGGATAAAATATGCTGTGTAACTCAGCGTCCCTACCAACTTCGCACTCCCGTGTCATTTTGGCTCGTGACAATGCCCTCGTACATCCTACATGACTCACCAACTTTTTCAGCATTGCAGTGAACCTAAAAATAATATCAGAAAACCCAAATTACCACAAAGGACATTCTGTGCGTAGTGGAACCTTTCCCGAATGGTGAAATATTTCAGAATGACGGATCCGCTGAACTCGCATATTTTCTCGGGGGTATAAAGGGATCGATCAGGGTGCGTCACGAGGAATTATTTGATAGACTCAACGAAAATCGTTACGGTAAAACACTGCGGTGCCCTTTGGTCCGTTATTGGAACCTTAGCCCTGCAATTATGCCATTATTCTAAAGTCGAACAAGGCTGACACCTCTTCTCCCCTGGGATGGACGTTTCACCCCCCCTAAAGTGGGTGGTGTCGGTGGGAGTAGGAGGGGGAGGTCGAACTAATGGTATAATAACTTTGAAAGTCTTGGATTAGCGGAAAAGGTTTTTAATTGGGTTTCTGTGCCTTTTCTTCCTTTTGGCGTTGATAAAAGTTGGGGGCTCCCAAGGTCGTTAACCGGCCCTGGTACTGGCAGTTTTACTGGCAAGGGGTGGGTGAGAAGTTATTTTCTGTTGGGCAAACTGCCACACAAAGGAAAAGAAGTGCTGAGAACCTGGCGGAAAGCTTCAATGCTTTCAAGAAGGTACTTAAATCTGTCAAAACCACCAATCGCTTAATTCAGCATCCACCAAATCTTTAGCGCTTGAGAGCTTTCCAGATCCTTTGCACCCTTTCTTGTCTTTTATCTCTACTCATGCCGTCAAAAAGAAGGACTTGTAAAACTAATGGCTCATTTATCTCCTTGCGGGTCCTCTTGGGCAGGATCTTTGCCAGTCTCACTATTGCCAGTAACGTGGCAACCCATTCAATCTGTTCGATCTCCCCTCCTCAAAGTTTTTAAGCGGATTACAACAGAAAAAGATGTTTATCAAGGAGGTTGGCGGAAGGGAGCAGGGTATTAAGGGGTGATTGTTGGCGTTCATAGGGGGTAGAAACAGTGAAAAAAGAAAATGAAGGGGAAGGCTGAGTTATTCATCAAGTAGAACTTTGATTTCTACGTATAAACCCCTTCTAGCCAGTTAAGACGTGGGTTTGTGGGGTGGAGTCAGGAGAGCAAGAGGGGGATGGCTGGTACTAGACATGCATTTCTTGGCAACGGCAGCGCGTAGCGACTGCGACGGATGTTCCGAGTGTTGTACTGCGGAAGCGAGGGAAGTAATTCGGTCAGTTGCTGGGACACCGAACGCGGACTAGGTTTCGTTTCATGCAGCACAAGGTTTGCGTCTTTGGTTTACTAGGACTGGGGATTAGTGGGTGGTGGCATTGACGGGTTCATTATCGAGGCAAATCAAAATCGTGTGTTGGGTGTTTTACTGGAAGGAAAAGCGTGAAATTGCAGTAATTGGTGATTCAAGTGCCCCAAGGGAATATCATACTTTGAAAACGGGTAAAACATTTCGTTACTTGCTCTATTGGGGACGAAACGTTTCCTGCATTTTAATAAGATACCGGCAAAAAATTTCTGCGCATCAAGCTCCCGGGGCAGGAATTGCTGCAGGAAAGGAAACGTGGATATTGCAGCACAGCAATTATGAACTATTCTTCGCGAATTTGAATCCTAAACGAGGACCGACGTAGGAATTTCTGCGACTGGACAAGAAATTTCTGCGCCAGACGTTGCAGAAGGATGTCGTGCCTGGTAGTTGAGCAGTAATTCCTTTTTTTTCTTGAGCCGAGGGAAATTAACGCGGAAAAATGACGCACATTGCTCGGAAGCAATGACGGGAGTAAATCAGTTATTTTTTTGTAGCAAGCTGAGGTACCAAATTTCTGCAGTAACCGTTTAGGAAAATTACTGTGCCGAAAGAACGTGACGCAGATTTACACATAGTATTTCGTAAAAAAGAAACTTCCGCCAATGCGAACCTGGATTGAGTGCTAGCAACCAGCATTTCTGCAGGCTGAATACCGGGAGGGGAATTACTACGAGGCAAGAAAGCGAAGATTGACGCGTAGTAATTTGCATCAGAATTTAAGGCCGATGGAGTACAAAGTTGGCCCAATGGAGTCGGGCTTTTAGTTTTGATTAACCATGTGCATTATCAGCCCTTCCTCCCGGCAGAAATAGAACAACTGTCAAAGTACAGGGCAGTAGTAGCCAGTAACAAGGCATAGGTAGAAATGTATCTAGTCTAGGTCACAGCCTCACAGGGTGCCAATTACCTTGAAAGGAAAGCGTCAGTGATCACGTGGGCAGTGCAGTAATATTACTAATAAAAGTACGAGCACAAACGGCCAGATTTCCTCCCCCGCTTTTCCTGTCCGTATTTCTTTATCTCTTTGTCTCCCACTGTCTGACAGATTTTACGACCAAGGTTAAAAAGCAAAAAGGGCTTTTGTCGAGCTAACTTTGGTGGGATCATTATTACTGCAGATTTCTGAAAGCACCCGTGTTCGTGACTCGTTTCATGGCCCCAGAAATGAACTGCGCTATAGCTGCTATGCATGCCAAAACGGCACCCCGCTATAAAAACCCTTCCCCTCCCCCTCCCGGTACCCTTCTCGTGGTGGAAGTTAACCTAATTTCGTTCTCTCTCCTCTGGGTATAAAAACAACCACCTACCAAAAAAAAAGTTGGAAAAGGAGCCTGGCAGTAACTTTGGGGAATATCGAAGATGTTCTTTGTTAGTTCTTTCTTTGGTGCCACTTTTTTTTCCTTCGGTAGAAAGCTCGGTGCCGGCATTGGGAATTGTTATTGTGCTTAAAGGCCTTCAGGCTGTAGTCTATTGTCGGATTGATCTGTGTTGTAAAACCGCCTGATTTTAACAGGCTGTCATGGCAACGTCCCACACACCTGTAGTATTGTTCCTGGCGGCGTCCAGCTAAGAAAAGGGGAAAAAATCACAAAAGAAGTGGCGAGAGGAAGGTGCGTGGGAATATTGGGGACGAAAGCAACATTCGTGGCTCTTGGTGATGCCCGCGTGTTGAAAATGTACGTGTGCTACTGGACATTGTGCTGGACCCTTATCTGGCAGACTATTCAGGTAAAAAGCTTTCTTTTTTAGGGTCTCATTAAGTGACGGGCCCCCAGGCAGAACTGAAAAGCCCGCCGTGGCCCCGGATATGTCTAACACGTGGCATTATGCTAAAGCGTTTTGGCGGGAAATCCCCCTGTCTGGCTTCTGTTGGTTTATTCATGACGGCCTTTGCATGGAAAAAGGCTCCCTGTAAACTAACTGCCGCACATTTTCCCTTCACGTCGTGACGGCACAAAGAATAGACGCTTATTTTGAACAATGAACGATGACTTGACTGACACGCCATCTATTTCCTCTCCCGTGGGCATTTTCACGTGCACGCTTACAGGAAAGATAAACTTTTGTGCGAAGTGAACTGAACTCGACATGCTTTGCTTTGTGAAATCTTTTACATACTATAGTGCAATTTACGTTCATTTTGTCCTTCAATTTACATTCGTTTCATAATTTGATGTTGTTGGCGCGAATTTTGAATCCAGGAAGCCACTCCTTTGGCCGTGAATAGTTCTCAAACGGCAAAATGGCACGTGCGTCACAATCACTGCTCTCCAGGAACCTACAATCGCCAACGGACATGTGTTCCGTGCTCAAGGTAATAATGAACCGCCCTTTACGGGGTTGCTTCATTAATTAACTTGCCTAATGCAATGACTGCCCTAACTTCCTTGTGTCCTGTACCACTTGGCGTCCTTTCCGTTTCCGGTTCTCTCTTTTTAGATGCGAAGCAGAGTCATTTGAAGTGTATCCGTGTTCATTACGAAGGGACACTGTGTGTCAAGCGTGTGGCGCGGTCGTCCAAGCGCCCAGCGTCGACTTCTTAATCAAGTGCCAAGTTAATCATAAGTATTACCAACGCCCGCCAGAAGCCAGCACCGTCATTACACCCCCTGAACCTCCCGCGCTTCACCTTCCCTTGCAAGCTGACGAATTCTCACCAGGTTTTACAGGTAAACCTTCATCCTTATGACGCCATCTTGAAAAACTGAACGTCGCCATCTTAAGTCTTGGATGATGTCCCAGTCCCCGCGTCCCCACGCTCTTCCGGAGCATTTTCTACACCTTGTCTTTTGGATGATTCCTTTGAGAAAGCTTAGTGCAGCTTGAATGCTGCACCAGGTTTTCATTGTTACTTATTTTTCTTGCATTGTTAAGTATTCTATGGCTTATTGCTGAATGGCCTAGCGTCATCGAGTGCAATGAGCACCGAAAAGGGTCGGATGTACCAATCGCGTTTTTCATGCCTGTTGAATGCCGCACTCCAGTGGTCAGATTCTAACCCTGTGACGTCACAAAACGCAACTGGGTTTGTCTCTCAATGCAACTACCAACACTGACCATGAAATCAGTGCGGCACTAGTTGCACTGTTGTCCACTCAGTACGCACTGGCCCTAGATAAATGTCCTTATGCTAAGGCCCTGTGCTAACGTCACGCCACTGGCTAACAATGAAATCTCCTACAGCGAAACCCCGGCTACGTCTCAGGTTTACAGAATTTTCGAAATTTGAGGACGAATACCGTGGCGTTAGCACAAGGACTTCGACTATGGTCACTTTTTGCACGCTTCCTACAAGGTTTTCTACAGTTAAGGCGCATCGTTTTCCCATTAGATGGCGGTAACGTCAAGAAGACAAGATGGCGAACAGTTTGCTAAAGATGACGCGCGATAACATTACGACAATATTAGACACATCTTTATGTAGAGTAACACGTTTTGTTCGAAATACTCTTTTTATACTATACAACTTTTTTTGTATCGTCTCTATCGACTTCACAGAAAGCGATAACAGCACAGACATCCACAACGCCCGCCAGTTGGCGCTCTTCCAGGGCTTCGTGTTTTTGACAGTGGTGAGCGTCGTGATTGGTGCCACGTGTAAAAGTCGACTCTGCGTCCACGAATTTCACTTGGTCGCTAAACAAGACGAAGTGAGCCTCATTAAAAATAACGACGATCCGGCCTGAAACACTTTTTGAAGAAAAAGATTCGCCCCAACATATCTTTCTACCAACTGACGCGCACCCACATATCTCATTTCTCCCCCCCCCCCCGTCTCCATTTTTGTTACGTCACCTCACATGTTAAACATATACCTGTACTTGTTATACTTGCAGCAAAAAAATATATATTGTTCCAAAACATTACACAATCACAAGACACTCTTCGAACTTTCGAAAACGTGAAAAAATGCAATACTGAAAAAATGGAAAATTTAAACCAAAAGGGACACTTAATGAAGGAGAAAAAAAGAACCCTAAATCGTTTAATCAACGTCGCCGAATTGGTACTTAAGCTGGAGTTTCTTCTTAATGAGCAATCCCTTAATGAGCTTCCGCCAATTATTCCACACGCGCTTCTCCTTCTTTTCCTTCTCGTGTTTGCTTTGTTCGTCTTGCTTCTATAATACGATCAAAAGAGGAAAATTATCACCGACATCCTCAAAACACCTTAACAAGTTAAAACCCTAACAATCAATAAAAATTCCAAGTAAATCACAAAAAGTAAAAAAAACATAAAAGAAACACAAGTATTCAAAAACTAGAAACAACTCTAAAATATCCATACGAATTAAAAAAGGAAAGATAAAAACACTTCAGTAATGAAAGTTTAAAAGCATAAAAAATGAAAAATGCACGTCAATCACAAAAATACAAATAAATGGAAAATAAATACAATCCAAAATTAAAAATTGTAAAAATAATGAATAAAAAGCAATGGATTTTTTAAAAAGAAATTTCTACCGTTTGCCACGCGTCCAGTAGCATCTCCACGTGTTCTTCACACACGATAAAACCGTCAAAAACCGGATGTGAGGCTCCGCCATGGAAATCCCAACCTGTCATGGCCGGCGCGCAGTCAATGCCCAAACTTCGGGCGACTCGGTTAAGTCCCGGTACTTTTAATCACATGGGATGAATCAAGATGAGAAAAAAAGTTAGCATTCACCGAAAATAAGGACAAATGAAGAGAGAAAAAAAAGAAAGCTCGGAGCAGGAAGAGTACGACTCTTGCCGAAATGAAATGAAAAAGTTGTCGGGAACGGAATAATAAAGTGTACTTTGGAGATGACGCGTTCCCTTGGGCAGCATTGAGGGCTGGAAAAGTTCCACGTTGCCGTAAGCGTTGCGAGGTACTACGCCATCAACAGCCGGGGGCGGCACGTAATCCTCCACTTGCCACGATCCGAATAACTCCAACGGCTGATCAGAAATCTTCGTTTGGGTATACTATTGACAATGAAAAAAATACATATAAACAGTTCTGAGGGGTGAGCTTTAGTATCGAATCAATGTGTAAATAACCAGTGCAAGCAAAGATTGGCGCAAGCCTACATTGGGGTCGAATTAAAAAGTTTACGGAAACTACGGGAAAACCTATATTATCTTTTAAAAATTACGAAATATATTGTAGAATACAATACAAAAATCATGGAATAGAAATTTATACAAAATCTATTGAATATCATAGAAGAATTCACAGAATATAACTGAGAATTCATGGAATAAATTCATATATAATTTTTCTACATAATATAAAACAGAATACATGCATGTATTTTATTTTCCATGGAAAATAAAACACGATACACAATAAATCAGGAACATGCAGAATATAAGATTAAATGAAAAGATCCAATTTATATTTTAAAAATTACGAAATTGCAGAATATAGGGGAGAAAATGAAAAATAACCGAGATAACTAACAAAATAGACCAAACAACTTAAGAAAACCACAAGTTAACAAGAAAGACGGCAAAGGATGAGGAAACGACTCAAAGAGGAAAGTAAGGAAAAAAAGAAATCTTCAAGGTTATAAATAACTGTTAGCGGCAGACTAAGAAGAAGCGGTGGCGTACTTTATCCCACTTAGGACGCGACTTGGCAATTTTATACGGCTTTTCGCCTAAGCGGACAGCTTTGGCTTGTTTAAGCCAAGTTTCCCGTGAGTGGAGGGTGTGTACACATTCGCGGGCGTACACAGCTTCTCCGCGGATGAAACCCACCGGCGCGGCAGTACTGGGATAAATGGCTTCGAATTTCAGCAAGTGGCGCTGGAGGGCGTACAGGGGGTGGTTTTTGTACCTAAGACCAGAGAAACCCATCCGAGATCATGTTTACCGAATATGTGAATGTCAACGAGAACTTGACTGTTAGTCCAAGTACTCGAATATCGAATATGGTTAGGAAAACATCTTGGGTGAACGAAAAGTTGAAGATTTTTTTTTAGGATAGAATGGCGCTACACGTCCGTCAGTGATGATCGGGAAGTCACGCTTCAAGAAATACTTCAAAATAATAGTTTGTCAAGCTAAGTACTTCACACAGCTTGTAGAGTGCCTTTTGCATATAACACAAAATGTAACGTAATGGGAAGACATTGGCGTTGTAAGGGATGTAAATGTCGATCGAGAAGTCGCGCTTCAAGATACTAATGTTTCTTGCGCGGCATTCGACACTTAACTTGAGAAGTAAGTCTCCCATAAGAATTCTAAATACACTAAAATTTACTTTCGTATGGAGAAAAATGGCCCAACGCGTGTACGAGTGATGATCGCGAAGTCGTGCTAAAAGGCCACGTGTCAATATTTCGTTTCCTTGCGTAACAATGCGGATAATTTTTTTTTAATGTTTGGCTTGTTATGTCTCTCAAAAAGTATCAGAGGTAAACAACTCACAGCAATCAGACATGAATACTCACAAGAAACGTAACGTCGCTAGTGTCGCTTAAGCGATCGAGAAGTCACGCTTACGGTCATAATACTACTTCATCAACGTAAAATTTTCGTTTCTCAAGCTATTATTTCAATGATTACTTTTTCAAGAACAGAATAGGGAATTTCTCCATCCAACAAATAACTCAATTAAGTGAATTAGACAATACAAGTGTTAAAAAATAGTTAAGAAATTTAGAATCCAATTTACTCTGCCATACTGGTCGGCAAGGGGCGTTCGATGAGTTCTGATCCCATTTCCTCGTCTTCTCGGCGACTGCGGACCGTTTTCGCTTCTTCGAAAGGCTTCAACGTCGCTGTCCACCATTGCTCGTAAATTCGCGCTCGCTTCGTCCTCGTCACATAATGAAGATCGTATCGAGCTGTCACGTCTTTAAACGTGTTATTGACGTTAAACGCCAGCACGTAAAGCACCGGTTTCGTGGCACCCGACTACCAGACATAAAATTTGCATTCTCAGAAACTTGTCACTCTTCTCAAGTTCTCAACGTTCGTTATTTGACAAGACCAACTTCCATCCAGAAAACCGGCAAACGACGAAAACCGTAGTTCAAAACTAATACAATAAAAATAGAAAAAAATCCAACGTCACCTCCAATGCTCGGCAGCAATCCAATGTGCCGTGTACTAGATCCACGGCGAGCCATTTCTCCTCCTCTTCCAAATAAACTTCCGCCCAAACGTCCCTGCCTCGTTTAACCTTACTAACCTGCCCGTCTTCATTATCCGACTCGCTATCAGAACTAATGACTTTACGAGACTTCGAATTGAACGCTTGCCCAGATTTGTCGGCCTTCTTGCTTCCTTCTTTCCTTCCACCTTTATTACTCTTTACCTCTTTTCCGTTCTTGTTAACCTGCCCTGAGCTTCTCCTCCCACTTTCTTCCCAATCTTCCTCTGAATCCTCCTTGACCAACTTTGTACGCCCTCCAGAACGTTTCTCTTGCGGCGATCCAGATAATTTTCGCTTGAAACTCAATTTTCCCTCTTTTTCGGTAGTAGCTCCACCCTTAATTCCACCCCTTTTAGGCGTAGCTCCACCACTGTCCCTGCTTTCACCAATGACTGTTCTCGCTCCGCCCTTCTGTTTACCAGCTGGACCAATAGTAGCGTTGGCTCCACCCTTAGCTCCACCTTTCTTGGACTTAGCTCCGCCCTCGGATTTCTTCCCTCCCTTTTTCGCGTTTTTGAGGCCATTTTTGCTTAAAATCTCTTTACCACGCGTTTTGGAGCTCAAGGGAGTATTATGAACTGTTTGAGCTTCTTCCGATTCTTCAACCACCTCCATATCGCTTTCATCATCCGATTTCTCATCCGGTGCCCCTTTTTTGTTCTCTGATTCCTGTTTGGGTTTAATCTCTCGTGGCGGTGCAATTTTGAGCGGCAAGGGTTGTAGGGACATGACCAGCCTGCAGAGTAATCCCAGCGCTCTACAAAGGACGATGAACAAAAACACCCACTCTTGTTCATTCTGCACACGCAACTGACTCATCGCTGCCGATAATGTCTCAATCGAGACGGTGGGCAGCTTCCGTTTGGCTTTCGCCCCTCCCGCGGAAGAGCAGACAAACTTGTCACGCACAAAGCCCATCAGTTTCTCCACGTAACTCAGGTTCGTCCGTTTCGGCGGGAAAGAACTCGGGCCCGGCATCAGTGACAAAGCTAAGCCTAACAGCTCCGGGCTATTCAGCTGCCTATTGAGGCTCCGCCCATGGGCGATGAGACACAACAAAGAGACTTTGTGCAAATACACCTGGCGGGTATTTCGCTCCTTGTTTAATTGTTTCTTAATAAAACCTTCCACGTCGAAGCTCTTTTTCCCTTTTCTGCGAACTTCAGGCGCTTGGATCGTAATCTCGACGGATTTGGAAGTACTGGGAGCCGCTACGACCGCCGGAAGGGCAGCGGTATCCCTGTTTTGTCCGTCAGTCAAATTCTCGCCTTGCTTCAGTAGGGCAGCGACGGATTTGGCGTCGTTGTCGTGGCTCACTTGCGAAGATTTCGGCTGCGATTTGACGCTCAGCGCGTTTAAGTGCGTAGACCACGCCTCCGCCGTAAGCTCCGCCCCCTCGTCGGAAGACTCCTCCTCCTGGGAGGCAGAACTGTGACGTAATGCGTGTAAGGAGTTACGCTGCGGTGAGGGCCTTTCAGTGTCGGATTCTTCGTCGCTTAAAGCGATGTTGGTTTTCTTGGGAATCGCTGAGGATTTGAAGCTGAATTTGGCGGGAGTTTCAACTTTTTTCGCTGGTTTTGAGGTTTTAGGGAGGGAGAGAGTTGGTGGAGGTTTAATTTCGGGTTCATCCATTTCGGTGTCAGAAGACAACGGAGCTTTGTCGACACGGAATTCTTCGTCGGAAGATTCTTCACTGGCGGTGATGTCTTTTTCGCTCTCTTCCTCGATTTCTTGTTTCAGGACGACGGGCTTGCGTTGGCGACCGCTACGGCGGAGCGTCGGTGGCTCTTGGACAGGAAAAAAGTTCCCGTCTTCCACTTTCCGGCGTTTTTTTATGGGAGGCATGTTTATATAACAAACGTCCTGTAAAAAAATATATAAATTATTTTCGTTTATTTGTAGTAAATTACAGCTGCATACCGCAGAAGATGCGTAGGAAGCCCTAAGATAAGTAGAACACTGGATTGTTACACAGTTAACAGAAACTGAGGTAATATTTTGTGCACTTTAAGCTGGTAATTCACATGTTTGAATGAAAACATTGGACTTACATAATAGAGAATAAATGTCTACTTTCGGTCCATAGATGACAGCAGCTGACGGCCAAATCCTGAGGGAAACATGGCGGCTTGCATTGGTATCACGCGCAACGCCATCGTGATATCGAACTTTGTATTGATTTCGATAAAAAGATCATCAAGATAATGATCGATATCTTTCCCTTGTTTACGATTACTCATTCTAGTGCATGGCGCGTGTTGTGGTTTGCTTGGGGTGCGTAATAAGGGGAATTTTCATATAAAATCTGACAAAATGAGGTCAATATTAATGGTGGCTGAGAAGCCTTTGCTAGCAGAAACCATAGCCAAAATTTTGAGTTCCAAGAACTACAATTATCGTAAAGGTAAAATTCCAGTTCTTTTTGAGCTTTAACTCTGAAACACTTGTCGTTAGGTTTCAATGGAGCTTGCTCGGTTTTTGAGTGGACTGGAACGTTCAAAGGCCAGTCCGTACTTTTCAAAATGACTTCCGTATGTGGTCATGTTATGTCACTCGACTTCACCGAAAAATACAACAATTGGAATACAGTCGATCCGGTATGCCCTACTAATCTTTTATGTTTTTTACTATTCTTTCCCAAATACTACGTTTTTCTGTTATGACTGTGTAGGTAGAGTTGTTTGAAGGCCGGACGGTAAAAAAAGAAGCCACGCCTAAGCTGAAAATGCCTGCGTTTTTGTCCCACGAAGCCAAAGGCTGCACCTACCTCGTTTTGTGGCTCGATTGCGACAAAGAAGGCGAAAACATCTGCTTTGAGGTCGTAGATGCCGTTAAAACCGTCATGGATGTGTCTGCCACGCGTTTAATCGTAAATTTCCCCCACTATACATACAATTTGGCATAAATATGGTCTCGAACTCGTTATAACCAATATTTCTCTTTGAACCATTCCAATTAGAACGTTTTTCGAGCTCGCTTTTCCTCCGTAGCGGACCAAGCCATCAAAGAAGCGATGCGCAACCTCGTCGCGCCGGATTTGAACGAATCTTTGAGCGTTGACGCGCGCCAAGAACTGGATTTGCGCATTGGCTGCGCTTTTACGCGCTTCCAAACAAAATTCTTCCAAGTTCGTCACATTAATTTTTTATTTTCTCTTTATTTACACCCTTTAGTGCCTGTTTCCTGCCTCTTTTGTGTATTTTAACCTAAATTTGTTGTATTATTTTCACTTTGAAGGGCAAATACGGTGACATAGATTCGAGTTTGATCTCTTACGGACCGTGTCAAACTCCCACGCTGGGTTTCTGTGTCCGGCGCCATGATATTATCCAAACTTTCAAACCAGAGCAGTATTGGACCCTCCAAGTGCGTTTGCCTTCCTAGGTTTATCAATATCTGCTGTACTTCACAATATATGTCACAAAATATGAAAATTTTTCGTAGTACTTTTTAAAATAAATTCTTCAGGGTTTCATTGAGTATCGCTGTATTCGCTATTTTAATCCCATTTTTATCATTTACAGTGCACGGTGATGGTGGGAAGCCGCCCATTGGCGTTAAGTTGGCGCCGGGAGCGGGTTTTTGACCAAGAAGTGGCGCAGGCGTTCTATTCCAGTGTTCAAAACTGCAAGCAAGCCAAGTATTAGCTACCAAAACCTACGAATCAAGTCTTTAATCCATAATGTTGTCCATTTCTTAACAGGGTAACGAGCGTTTCCAAGAAAGAAAAGCAAAAGCAAAGACCGGCTGCGCTTAACACCGTCGAATTAATGCGTGTCGCCAGTTCGAATCTTAATATGAGTCCCCATCACGCTATGCAGATCGCCGAACGGCTTTACACTCAAGGATACATCTCCTATCCGCGTACCGAAACTACCCAGTACCATGATGAATTTGATTTCCGGTGAGAAACCTCGTGCTCGTCGTTTTAAGAGATTTTATTCCGAAATTGTCCTTCATTTTAATAAAAAGTTATCCATTTCCCCTTATTTTTGCGGAAGTTGTCTAGTTCTTTTTTCACTGATTTTCTAAATTTTGTTCCAGAGTTTTCGCATTATTCGGTTTACCGTCATTTATTTTTTTGTGTTTTTACTGGATTTTCTTTCGAAATTTCCATTTTTGAAGATTCTTCCTGTATTCCCGTGCCGCTTTGGTGACTTCCGGTGCGCTTTTCTTCTTGGTTGTAGATTTTTGTGTATATTACTTCATTGCAGTTGTCTTGAATCTCCTTTATTTTGTTATATTTTTCAGTTTTTCTCCGTTTTGGATAATTCTAACCAAAATTCGTTTTTATTTATTAAACTCTGTAAATCTTTATCGATTTTTCCATGTAAAAATTTGGATTCCACTTAAAACCCTCCTTTTTTGGCTTCCCAGGGGACCTATCGCGGAGCAGCAAGGAAATCCCGAAGTTCGCGACCACGTTCAATCCCTTTTGCAACAAGGTTACAAAAAGCCCCGCGGCGGACAAGACGTTGGCGACCATCCGCCCATTACGCCGCTCAAAGCTGCCTCCAGAAACGAATTAGACGCCGATTCGTGGCGAATCTACGATTATGTAGTGCGCCATTTCTTGGCGACGGTAAGTATCGGCTCTTTTGGGCTTTACTTTCTCTCTTTCTCGTTGCTGACATAAAAAAAGCGCAAAAAAAGAAAAACAGAATTAAGAAAAATAAACATCGATTCATTAGAAAAACTCCTTCCGAGAATCAAACTTACTGCAAATTCGCACCTCTGTCGTCATATAATTATTAAAAATATTATAACGATACCATTAACTATATCCGATGAAGATACTGCGACAAGGAAAGAAAAGGGAGTAATTTTGACTAAAAATGCTTGTGATCTTTACAGGTGTCGCCAGACTGCGTTTATTTGAGTACCGAAGTGGAATTCCAAGTGGGGAACGAATCTTTCAAGATTTCAGGCAAAACAATTATTACGCCTGGCTTTCTCCCGCTCATTAACCCGAACTGGGGTAAACAAGATGATCTGGTACCTGATGTGAAAGCTCAGCAGCTGTATCCAGTCGAACAAGTACGACACAGATTCTGTATCCGTCTGCTTTTTCGTTGTCACCTTTTTCCCATCTGCTTTGGATAAATTAAGGTAAAAAAAAAGTAAACATGGGTTTTTCGTTGATTAGATGAAAGTAGCGCAGCGCCAGACAAGTCCGCCTGATTATTTGACGGAAGCAGAATTGATTACACTGATGGAAAAACACGGGATCGGCACCGATGCTTCTATACCGGTGCATATTAATAACATAAGCCAACGTAACTACGTTCAGGTTGTTAGCGGCCGACGACTCGTGCCGACGGCCTTGGGCACCGCCTTAGTTCACGGTTATCACAAAGTATATTTCTTTTACTTAATTTTGGGCCTTGTTCGGGTCCGTACATGACTACGTATTCGACATGACTGACACGTACATAACTCGCTAAAGAACGAAACGTTAAGGCCGAGAAGAGGAAGGTTTATTGGCAGGTTGTTTGATTGGACATCGATGCCTAGCTCATATTTCAGCGACTGAGCTTTTGATCGTCGAAAAATCGACTTTTCAAGACTTAAAACCAGCTTTGATATTCTTGTTATATGTATTTCTGCATAAGTCATCGTCTGCGAGCTGGATTGTGTGAAATTTTACGCTTTTGATGGAGGATTTTTTAGTCAACGGTCCCGTTTTCCGTTTGTGACACGTGGCGGAACGGTTTTTCAGTTTGAATCTTATACTCGTTCGCCTAAGAGTTTATATTCAATCGAAAATTATGTTTTTTGTTCTCTATTCATGTCTTTTATTTAGTACGACGTAAATTCTGAGCTACTTTACCATTCTTCCACCGTTATTGCGTCTTTTACTCAAACAATGTTTCCTTTTTTGCGTCTGTTAAAATTAGCGGTTTTGCTAACGGTTTTTCAGTACCATACTCATTCACATAGGACTCTATACTCAGGCACCTCACACAAAATAAATATTCGTTTTCATTCGTGCCAAGTTAACTGACTTAATAAAGTTATTTCTTTTATTATATTTTCAAAATAGGTTTACAAACGGCTTTTCAGTTGGAATTTCATACCCGTACGTCTAATTCTTGTACAGTTTTAGACCATCGACCAACGTATTTCCTTACCCGACTGTTTTATTTCGTACATCTCTTTTATTCTGACAAAACATCCTAGAAATATCAGATGATATCTCTTTACCCGGTAAAAGCTGAATTATGTCTGTTAATTTATGTGTTTTATACGATTCTAGATCGATCCCCAGCTCGTGCTACCCACTATGCGTTCTGAAGTGGAAAAGCAATTGAATTTGATCGCTAAAGGAAAAGCAAATTACCAAGACGTGTTAAGACACACATTGGAGATTTTCCGTCTGAAGTTTCTCTATTTTGTCAAGAATATCGCCCAAATGGATCACTTGTTCGAAGATACGTTTTCCTCCTTAACGGACAGTGGTCGAAACTTCTCCAGGTTGACACCTTTCTCCCTTCTTATCAAACTTTACCTTCACGTTACTTAAATTTTACGTTACCATTGTTATAAATTTGTATTTCATATTTTTACATTTTATTTCCCATTTGTTGTACGTTCTGATAAAATTTCCTTTTACATTTTTCTTATATTTTCTTTTACATTTTCTTTTCATTTTTCATTTTTTAAATATTAATTCAATTTTTTTCCAGTTATATTGATTTATTCGTTTTCTGTCATGTTAATATCTGTCAATCTCGTGTTAAATGTCGATACTTGGTATTTGTTCATGTTTTATCAAGAAATGTAGGTCTAGTGTACTGGTAAATGTGAGGTATTGGTAAATATCGGTCTAATGACTTTTTTTGTTCGTAGGTGCGGGAAATGTCGCCGATACTTGAAGCTAGTGGCAGCGCGTCCAGCGCGTTTGCATTGTGCTCACTGCGATGAAACGTACGCGCTACCACAGAACGGCAACTTTAAACTCTACAACGAGCTCAAGTGCCCTCTGGACGATTTTGAACTCATCATTTGGACCACGGGCTCCAAAGGCGGCAAAAGTTACGCCTTTTGCCCCTGTTGCTACAACGCTCCGCCCTTCAGGTGGCCACGATTGCGTCTCCTGGTCTATTTCCATCTAATTATGTTATTTTTCTTACGTTTGGCAGGGATATGGACAAAGCCACGCCCTGCAATGCCTGCACCCATCCGACTTGTCCGCACGGTCTTAGCAAAAACGGCGTAGCGTCGTGTGGAGAATGCCCTAAGGGCACGCTGTACTTGGATCAAACCTCCTTTCCCAAATGGAAGTTGGCTTGCAACAAGTATAAACCGTTTTGCTGCCCATTTATCTTATTTCTGTCAGTTTCGCAAATAATTTAATTTTTTTCTCTCGCTTTTTTTTATCTCTTTAAATACAGTTTACTTGATATATTTATATTTATTTTACCTCGTTTTGGTAACTGTATACAGTTTAATTGATTCTCTTCAGAATTGTTTAAGGTATTTTTTGTTATTTTTTTGCCAGCGTGAGCATTTGCTCATTGCTGGTCCTTTTATTATTTCAATAGTAAACAAAAAATTACACATGGGAACATGAACTTAAAACGCATAGTTTGATTTGTTTGTGGTATTTGATTTGTTTGCGTATTTTTTCCTCTATTTAGTTTTGTCTTTTCAGTTTATTTTGTTTGGTCGGTTTATGTAATTTTAATGTTTATTTAGTTATGATTTATTTATGAATGATTTATTTACTTTGTTTGGTGATTTTAATTATTTTGACTTCTTTTGTGATTTCTTTCCTTTAATTTCTTTGTGTTTTATTTTTTGTGTGACTTATTTGAGTGAGTTGGTTTTGTATGACTGTATAGCCAAATTTATGTCCTATATTGCGGTTAATGTCAATTAACGTATAGCGGTAACATCAATTCATTAACGTATTTCGTGGCTTCTTAATGATAATTAGGTGTGAAGTTACGGTCAATTTAGCCATCGACGTGCACAAGATCATCGTCACGGAAGACTCATGCGAAGAGTGCGACGCGCGGATACTTCACTTGGATCTCAAACCGGTAATTACTCGACTATTCGTTACTTCTAAAATTGCCTTTAATTGAACGTACTCTTTCGTATGGATAATAAATCAGAATGGTAAGGCGCCGGAGGGCAAAAGTGAGTTAACAGGTTGCCTGTTTTGCGATCCGGACTTGGCCCACGTGGCAGAGAAGGCGTATGCCAGCATGAGTAGGCGGAGACCCTTTAGGCGTCCAATGGGAAGGGGCCGGGGAGGCGGCCGTGGGCGGGGCAGGAAAAAACCTAAGGATAAGATGTCCCAACTCGCTGCTTACTTTGTCTAAATTCATTTCGTCTTTGATGCAACTCAAATTATGTTAAATACAATGATTTCTACCCTCCCAAACCCATGACTATGACGTTGGCCGACATGATGTATAGTTTACGCTCTATTCCTTTTATGATTCCATGGAATATTGACTTCATCGTATCACAGGGTAAGTAAGTGGCTAGGGGGATAACTTATCCATTGTTTCTCCGTTAATGGGATTCCATTGTTCTGTTCTGTGTAGGTCTATTTAGCCTGAGGCAAGTCAACTCCAGACGTCAGAAATATTTCTTTGTTGACGCTCTTTCTCCTTGTTTTCATGGTATATTTCAAATCTCTGTCTCACGGTTTTTCATTGAGAAGAGCAACGAACCAAATACGACCCAGTTATCTTTAGCCTTGTTTCAAGAACGTGCGCTCGGACAAAGTTTGTTAGCAACAATATTGGGACATTATTGGAAAACTCGGAGCGGAAAATCTGTTTACGCTTCCGTTCCCTAGGTGTATTAAGGGCATTTGACAGTTTCGGGCCTAAAAAGCGAGGCGCATTATCGATGTTTATGCCTTCCTGAACCCATAACCCCACCGTTGCTTTTCCAACCCCCCCCCCACCCTACTCGCTTTCACCCTCTGAGGGGTAAGTGTTGCACTCAGTGCAACAATACCGCGTATCGTATAACAGCTACTGCAGTGTTGCAGAATACTGGAGTCGAGTAATGGGAGTGTCACTCATTCGGACTTGCGACATACTTTCACCTCGGAGTACGTTCATTCAGTACATAAAGTGTACACTAGGACGTAAAACACCTGTTTGGGCAAGTAAAGTGTTGAAAGCAGTGAATGCTTCGTCTTCGCTCGTTTAGTAACATTTGCGTCACCTAATATGGCGTGAACCCATGGTTTGAATGCAAATTACTTAGTGATGCTCACTGAAGAGTAAAAAATGTTCATTATGTTGTGTCAGGTGCGATTTTCGTGAACTTTGCTTGTCTCCTTGGGACTGGGAGCATCTTGCGTTTGTTGGGACACGTGTAAACAAGTTATTGTGAAGTCTGTTGCCTGAGCGGGGGTAAGTTGACCCAAGCATGGCGCGGTACTGGTCAAGAGACAGAAGAGGGTGGTACATGGACTGTACATACGGTGGTCCTCCCTTCGGCTGTGTGTTTGGGACCATACCGTATATATAGAGCATGAATTCCTTGGAAGCTTTAGTCAGTACTAAAGACTGCTCCGCAACCCGACGTAGGAGAACCGCAACGCCCTGAAGTGGACCACCTACTCGTACACGTACATCACGCGGTGAAGCCAAAGTAAGTGAATCTTGTAACAACAACAAACACAGTATTTAACTCCCCGGGGATACCGATCTCTTTGTTCACAACACCTACTAGTCCGTCTTTCAGTACATTGTTGTGTTTAGGGCGTTAAGTACGTGCCTTCAACGTTGTAAGCCATTTAGGTTTAAAAATTTGCCTACATATTTAGGGTGAGTTTATTCAACTGTGTGTTATCTTGCATGGTTTTACGACTTGGACGTAATCCTTGACCTAACGGTCACGTTTTCCAAAAAAAAAGAAGGGAACAAGATTGAGTTTAAGGAACACGTGGCCAAGCGTTTTTCCCCCGGTCTAAACAAGATTTGAATGCGGAAAAACCGACACAAAACACTAGTACGCTTAAGACACGATATTATTACGTACGTAAGAACTTACTTTAACTTTTTACTATTTCGATTACTAAAAGTAACCTTTGGCTGCGAAAGAGTCTAACGGTTTGTTCATTTCAAATCTAATACTCATCGCCATAAAGTCATACTCATACCTTTGTAATTCTGTTCACCATTTAAACCTAACCGCCGCTTTTATTCGTGGCATCGTTGGAAACAAGCAGTCGAACGGTTTTTGGTCAGTTCTTATGTCGAAGAAGTTATGAATTGCTTTGCTTCTTCTGTCTGACTACTAGTTCTAGTCATTTGTTTCTTAAAAACACTAAACAATCGTACCCGAACTATTCAGACTTCCAAGAATGAAAACCTCTAGTCTAACGGTTTTCTCGGTTCAAATTCCATACTAATCCGAGTAAAACTATACCCAAGTATCAGTATACAGATATTGTGCCCTTTACGGTCTTATTATAAAAACTAATTTGAAGCTTCTAAAACCTCTTTAACATAGCTACAAGCCATAACTGTCGCTTTTTTTCGTACGCAACGGTTTGTCTCAATTCAAACGCTTCACCAACCGAGTAAAAATTTAACTTTTAATCCTTCGTTCTTTTTTCGTAAATGACAAGTATACTGCACGACTGATCTTTATATTCCAAAGCCATACATACCGTCAATTTTTTAAAAATAAAATACGGTATTAGTACCAGCACTAACTGTCGCTATTTTCATTACGCAACCAATAGTCTAACGGTTTTCGCCTTTCAAACCTTGTACTACCCACCTAGAAGCCTTACCCACCTTCATATAAGACTCTTTACTCTTTGTAGATGAATCCCACTACTATGGTACCTCTACTCCTACTCGGTTGTGTCAGCTCTCTGTTGTCCGCCACTCCAGTCAACTCCATGGCATTGTACGGCGTACCGGAAGTGGAGGACCTGGAGTCCTCTTTGAACACGCTACCTCCTTCAAGTCTCTCGCAGCCCCCCAAGGACTTCTTCACGTGGTGGAAACTCCAGCACGAAGTGCACGCTTCGCCCTTGGAAACCGATTCTACCAACAGCCTTTCCGCGGAAGCCTCGCCCCACGCTGAAGACTTGGCTCACTTCCTCGTCCCGGTGTTCCAGAAGCGTCAGAGCAACCGACTTTGCGGCCCCCGGCTCTCCGCTGCCCTCCACATGATTTGTGATGGCAGATACTACGGCAAACGCAGCAGTAACTACGACCAGCGTAAATACTCATTCACACATACACTCAACCCTAGCCCCATTAACCATATAACTCGCCCAAGCCCACGGTCTTTCGCTAACCACGTGGCCCTCGGGCAACAATGAAATCTCCCATGGCCCAAGCCTGGCTGTAGTTTACTCCCAACACAGCCAGACGGCACTGGGCAACAATGAAAGCTCTCATGCCGAAAGCGTGGCTATGGGTTACTAAATTTTCGCGAAATGATGACGTAATTTACGCCAGTTTCTGGGGCGTTCGCCCAGAGCCGTTGGCATGGGTTGTGTTTATTGACGAGTACAGTGCTTCCTAACACCCTAACTGGTCCCCGACTAATCTAATTATCACTTGTTTATCCCTTTTTGCAGAAGAACCGACTACGGAGGACGCTGTGGCCCAAGTAGTCCACTGGAATCGGCTCAAGCGCGGAGTCCACGAGGAATGCTGCATGCAGAGTTGCACCTTGCGCCAGATGCGAGCTTACTGTGCTGCTTAAATCAAATCGGAAACTAGACATTCAAAAAAATGTTGGATTTCATTGTCAATGGTCTTTCAAACAATTCCCGGATGAACCCTAAACAAACCTCACTTATTTGTCCTGATATCGAATTTGCCAAAGAAATGCTGTTGTAGCTTTTGAAAATGTGCCCAAATAGAGTCACTGACGTAAGCCTTTGTTGTCAACTTGTTTGCCTGAGGGTGTAAAAATGCTGCGTTAGCTGCGTGCGCTCCTTATCGCTAATCCTTAATCTCATTTGAGCCTTGTGGCACAAAAAAACTGCAGTGCACAGTCGCTGAAGAAATCCGCGTCGCCGGACATGCGCTCCGCGGAAATTCACACACACACAACGGGGTTTCCGTCGATCAATACCGGACGATAACATGGGTTTTAC
Organism: Triops cancriformis; assembly: GCA_020615345.1. Lineage (NCBI taxonomy): Eukaryota > Metazoa > Arthropoda > Branchiopoda > Notostraca > Triopsidae > Triops > Triops cancriformis. The sequence goes on along the minus strand of JAHZNP010000010.1, from coordinate 204,645 downwards.
TAGTTTCCGGTGTGTGATATGAGTTGTGAGCCTTTTTCCAGCTTTTGTTTCCAGTTCTACACTCTAACTACAGTAAAACTTTTGGTTTTCACACTACCAGGGGAAGATTTCTGCGTGACAGCCATGTAATTCTGCGGAATTCGAGTATTGGGACTGTAAACTTGATAACAAAGGATGTGCTAACACTGTGATGCGTTGGAAGTGACGTTTTTTTATACTGGCAGCGCAGAGATGGGAGTTTGAATCTATAGCCTGCTGGTTAGAAATTTGCCAGAAATTTTGCAGTCACGATAACCATGAAATCTCGAGTGTACCATTGGTTCAATACGTCCGCGTTCTTCGTTTCCGATCCTCCGAGCTCAAGCGACAAATTTGCTCATTGCGAATACTTAGATGGCGACTATGATATCTACGTTTCTACCATGTGTGCCACGGCTCTTATGTTTGGTGTTATCTACAGTCTTTTCGGTATTGGGACAGTTATTTCTGCTTCCAATTACAGTTCTACATTGCATTCTACATTCCATATGCTATAGAATGTCTTATAGTACTGTCTTACAAAAATTCTACTTCCTTTACAACATTTTTACATTATATTTCTTCACGTGCCAGTAACATTTCTTTGTTTATATTTATGTTTATTATTTCTATTACTTTTCGCCAATTTTAACGTGTTCAGTACGTTTCTATATTTGAGAAACTATTTCAGTTGTATTCTGTACTACAGATTTCTGTATCATGTTTCTTCAAGTGTTAGGAATACTTCGTGGTTTATTCTTTTAATTTTCGTAATTATTAAGTGAATGAACATCTCTGAATATACACTTCTGCATTCTGTATTATATTCCTGTGTTGTTGCTACATAACATTCTTTCTACGTTCTAGTTTACTCACACGCTTGTATTATTTGGTTATTTAAGTCCTTCATTTCTAAATTCTATTTAAAAAATGATTCATGAACGTAGATTACTGTTCATTTTTACTTGCAAAGGACTACATATGCTAATATATTATTTTTTAAATTAAAATAGGATATCGGTGTTTCAAGGCGGCGACTTTCTTGACTGGTTTTACCTTCGCGGCCACGTTGGTTTATTTGGTTTGTTTGGAAGAAGATTTACTCACCGACGCCGGGAATATTGGTGCCGCCATGGTGGCGGGTTTCTTATTTGGCGTCATTACCATGTTAGTGTATCACGTGGGTTTGTTTGTCACTGGTTTTCACACCGGTCTACTCGTGGGTAAGTCTCGTTCAGTCTCTCAGTCCAACTGTCACTGGAAAAAAATAGAAAAACACGTCTTTACTATGTTTGTCCGGTCTTGGCAGGTTTCGTGATCAGTACAGTGACGAGTATGTACCACTTGGCGGAGAGTTCGTTATCCTCCGTGGGAATTTTGCTGTGTTGTGGCCTCTCGGGTGCGGTTCTCACCCTCTGCTTTCAGAAATCTTTGTCCATTCTCGGAACGGCCATTTACGGCGGGGCTTTACTCGCTCTCGCGCTCGATTACTACGCTGAAAAGTTCCATATGGTGACCTGGTTATGGAGCCGTTTAAAAAGAGCCGAAGGCGAGCAAGAACCGTGTTGGTTCTCGTGGCTCATTCTCGCCGTGTGGCCGAGCATGATCCTAGTGGGAATATTGTGCCAAGCTTGTATAACAGGCAAGGATTATTACCCCAACAGCATGCGTAAGTATAGATTTCCTACTAGCAAACAAATCTGCCTGGCTCAGAAAGCAAGAAGATTGAAGTTTATAACAAGAGTGCTGCTTACAATGGTTTCCGCGCCCAAATCTTACAGGTTATCAATATGGCTACCGGAAACGACACCACGTGCGGGCCAGACCTCAGCCGCCCAAACATCGGTATGTTTACCAAGTCCGCACACGACATGGAGATGTCGTAAGTCAGGTAATTCGTAGTAATTCATCTTTATAGACTATTCTTAAGGTTGAACTCGTCTAGTTACTCATTTTTATTCAATTTGGCTGGTTTTATATTGAAAACTTCAGCCATTTTTCGAATGCAGTCTAGCCGCCATGTTGATACTGTAGTTCTGTATAGTGTAAGCTAGTCTACACTGTAACACTGTGCATCTAACGCCCTCAGCAGCTTAAATGCCGTAATCTACATTTAATTTGTAATTTACTTTCTTAGTTTGTAACTTTACTTCTGTAGTGTGTAAGTAAAAGTCTATAGAAATGATAAGATTAACTAAAATACTAAATAAAACCAGAAACGCAGCAATAAATAATACGGTAACTTAAATGTTGGCAGTGTTTCTCCTAACAACGTTGTCTTTCTTAGCGTTACGTCCAAGCGATGAAAAAAGTCCTGCCAACTCGTATCATCAATGTCGATAGCGATTCTACCAATACAACGCTCCTTCCCGGTCCTTCACGTCCTGATGTCATTCCGAACTTCGATCTCTTCTCCATCCGTCGGATGTAAACTACCCTTAACGAATTCGTGCATTTCCCCCCCTTCACTCAATTCTTCCTTTTACTCGCTAAAAACTGTTTATTTGCTCCGTTGCTGTGATAAACGTTAAAATACTTCTCCGTTTTCTTTTTGTTTTTAAGACATTGTTGGGAGTTATTCCATAAGAATTGTACAGTACAACATTAACAATATCTCTCATGTATTTCTTACAAAAAGACACAACTCCCAAGAATACCCTTTAAAATTTCAAGCTGAAACCCGCCGAGGCAAAATTACTTTTGCGCATTTCACCGCCCATGTGAAATCCCAGTTTCACAATGTCCTCATCCATCTCTCCCTAATCAAAACGAAACATAACAGAAGAAGATTAACTGTCGGCAAAGTGAAGACATTTACGCTGGCTTACCAGTTGTTTATACTCCTTGCCCCCAGAGGGCGGTTTAGGGGACGCGAGCGCCTTTTTGGCGGCCCCTGTCATCTCGCTTTTGGCGGGCCAGGTAGGAAACATACTCGGATCAATGGGCAACGGGCTTTCTTCGAAATAACCGTGGCGTAACGCATCTTCGGCACTAATGCGCTTGGCTGGATCGTAAGTCAAAAACCTGTGGAAAAAAATCCAAAAAATCTTCCGTTACTAGAAATCGATATAAGGTGAGAGAAGAGGAGTTTGAAAAATTACTTATTCATCAAATCGAGCCCGACGTTGCCAAACATGGCCCCAAATCGTTTCCGCAGCTGATTCACCGGGTAATTAGTGAACGTCATTTTCTGCGACAACGGCAATTGATCGTAACCGGGCCAAATGGTGTTGGTAGGCGTGCCTAGGTCCTTTTTGAACACAAAAAGACGTTTTATTTAACAAATATTCTATTTAAGTCCACATTCCCATGGTAAAAGATAGAATAATGGTCCCAATGAGCGAAAATTTCACTCAGGTCCATTTTCTCCTGCTAAAGTATGAGAAAACGACTCTTATAGACTCAAAAAACTCAATTTTAACTCGTTCGGGGCGTTCTCCCCTAACAAAAGACTAACATATGTAACGAAATTGAATATTAGCAAACAATTCTCGAATATTAATTAAAAAAGTCGCTACGATCCACTTTCTTATGCAATAGCAAACGATATTAAGGAAATAAAATTTCCCTACGGTCCATTCTGCGATGTCTAAACATAGCAGAATGACCCTTACGGGCTTCAACCATCAAGCTTCAATGATTTTTGTTTCTTTTAAAGCGTTTTTCCCCTTATCAAGAGTAGTAAAACGACCTTAATGTGTAAAAAATTTCACTAAGGTCCATTTTCCTACGTCAAATCGCAGGAGAATGAACGTTACGAAACTAAATTTAAATTCTTACGATCTTCTACCTTAATATTTTACTTATTCATTTTATTCTTTTATTTTTCGTCTTCATACTAACTTTGAAGATCTTGTTTAACTGATCCACTTCTGATTTGCCCGGAAACATCGCTTCCATCAACAACAACTCCCCAAAGATGCACCCCACGGACCAGACATCAATAGGTGTCGAATACTCCTGTTATTTTCCACATTTTATTTCTCATTATTTCTAAACCTTCATTCGAATATGCCAAATTCACTTTAATGCCCAGCAAGAGTTCCGGTGCTCGGTACCATAATGTCACCACAATGGACGTATACGGTTTCAAGGGCGAGCCGTACTCGCGCGCTAGACCAAAATCACCGACTTTGAGAATTCCGCGGTGACTTAGCAACAAATTCGAAGTTTTCAAGTCCCGGTGTAAGATCCAATTATCGTGTAAATGCGCTACGGCTCTTAACAACTGCATCAAAAGGCACTTTACTTCTCCTGTGAAAGAAATACAACGAAAAATAATGACAAAACGAAGTAATAATATAAATAAAAATAAGTCAAGTACAGTTTACACGTAGAATATTCTTAAAAACGTTAATTATCCACAAATAAACCAATGCAGGTGACAGAAGCAACACAGCTAAAAAATCAGTCTAATAAACCAACTTGACTTAATTAATCAATGAAGCCACAAACTAAACTTAATTATCAATTAATAAGTAAATAAAATAAATAAACACAACTAAATAAATACGAAAATGCAAAATGAAAAAAAACGAAGTAAACCAATCCTCTCATAAATCACGACTAAATAAATCAGTTAACTCGTACGATAAATTTTAATACAACTAAAAAAAGCCCAATTACCAGCGGTAAATAATTGCTTCTTCTGTCTCATCGTCTCCATCAAGGATTTCAAGTCGTGTTCCACATAGTCCATCACCAAAAAAATCTTGTCCATGTTGCTGCCCACTACAATTTCTCTCACGGTTACAATATTCGGATGCTGCGCCTAGAAAATGTCCAAAATACTCATAAGCCCCTTACGAAAAAAGCCACAATGGGTCTAAACTCAGTAGTTAATCTGAAACATCCATTTTAAATCAATAGAAGTGCTTTTAAAGGTGAAACCAAAGATAATGTTACTTTAAGGAGGGTCGAAATTTCTCTCAGGGACGTAATTGGGAATCCTTCCTTTTCTCTTTCCATTTTCAACCGTTTCAGTGCCACCACTTCGTCCGTTCGCTTGTCTTTGGCGCGGTAAACGACGCCATAAGTACCTTCTTCAATCCTAGAACCGAAAAACGAGGTCAAAATTATCTCTTTCGCTCCCTTTCCACACACTCTAGGCCTTTTCTTTCTCGTAACGCCTCTATCTACACGAATAAAGAGGAAATTTCCAGATCTGTGCCCTTTCTCCTTCTCTCTTTGGGATTTCCCCCACTTCACTTGAATAAAAGAAAAAAAAAACTTGTGGAAAGTTACTTATTCAGGCACAAGAACTCTTCCACACTCCGACAGCCCATTATACCAGGCAGATAAGGGGGCAAAACTTCTTCTTCTTGCACCTCTTCTTCGTCCTCGTGCAGCTCTTCAGGGAGCTCTTCAGTCGACAAAGGCAGAGACTCATCTAAAGAATGTGGTTTCGACACATCGGCTGGCGATGATTCGAGTTCCAGCTCTTCCACACCTGTGATGGACGACTCGGAAGCTTTCCTGTGCTTTTTGGAACTGGATTTCCCTGCAATAAACGACAGTTTTTATACTCAGAATCTCTTCAAGAACCGAAAATCTACGAAAACTTTACGTTTGCTGGGCGGCGAAGCGGCTTCACTGCCTTCCGTGTCGCTCTCCGACTCTGTTAAAACGGAACAATGAGCCGAAGCGAGAGAAAATGCTAATCGTTACCTCCTTCAGTGGAATCCCCGCCCTCGTCAGTGCTTCTACTGTGTTCTTGCTCCTCTTCCTCTTCGACGTCTTCTTCTTCTTCGCTTTGGATGACGACAGTGCGGCTCTTTGATTCTAAACCAGCGTTTTTTTGCCTTAAATAAACTGGAAGACAAACTAGAAGCGAAAAAGGGGAGGTTTTCTTACTGGAGTGCTTAGAGTCTTTGGAAGAACGGGACTCATAGCCATTGAACGGTGATCGGACAGGTTCGGACTCGCGTTCGTCGTCTGAAACGTGTTTGGCGGACTTGGAGGATCTTTCACTCCGATGACTCCGGCGATGTGCTTTGCTCTGATCCTTGCTGCGATCGCGTTCTTTTACCTCGCGCGATTCGTCGTAACGTCTTCGGCTTCCGTCGTCATAGTCCCGGCTAAATTACAGATACTTGAATTAAAAGAGGTGACTTTAAGAGTTTTTAAGATTGGAAACCTGCTTCGGGAAGGCGGGGCTAGCTCTTCAACTCGTCTCTTCCGCGAGGAAGATCCGTGTTTGCGGCTACTGTGTTTCCGCGAGGTATGATCATCGTAGTCATCGTCGCCCGCGTAACTAAAAATGGAGATTTACAAACAAAACAGTTTTGCGATTTAATGTGTTCATTTTAAGCTTCACAACACATTTTATTTACCTCATTTTGGTGTAAAAGGGTCAACACAGTAAGAAACGTGTGTATTGGGCGATTTTCAGGAATTATATAAATATTATCAAGTTTTACGCTTTCGAGCAGTTGTAAACAAAGAGCTCGAGCGCCACCAAACAAGCAAGCCAGGAAGGAATGCGCGTAAATTATGAACCTCGTACCACATTGATACGGCGATAATCTACGTTTATTGTTACGCTCTAATAAAGCAGTTTGATAGTAGAGCCGTGTTTGTTAACGTTTTTAGCAAAATTAGAAATGATATTGTCGATATGCCGTGAAGTCCTTCAAATTCTTTAAAGTTATTTTCCCTGTAAACGCCGACGGGCGGGGAAGAAACGTTCTATTGCTTAGTGGCGGCGATTTTCAAACGGAATCGTATTCTTTACAGAATCTTATTTAGCATAGTATATAATTGTCGCCTTTATAAAATTTTATACTTGCTTTTGTCAAAGTTTTCCTCGTGGTTTTCACAGATACGGTAGAACCTTACCCACAAAAGCTTTACGCTATCACCGCAAGCAGCGCTATAGTACGCGTTACAACAGTAGGAGCAGTCGCTTGCCTGCGTAACTTACTATGCTTTCCGGTTCCCCAATCAGCGTCCATTGATTCCCTAGGCTGTTCTAGCCCAACAAATCCCATTGTTGTATTTTTCCAGTTCTTTGTACTCTTCCTATAACCAAGGTAGTTTTCTTACTCCACTTTCTATGAAAGTAATCGTTAAGTACTTTTAGCTCGTCTAAGCGCCCCAAACGCTTGTACTACGGAACTTTCCTTTCCAACCGTTTAAGGTTAAACAACACCAAACATTTACTAAACTCTTCCTTGTTACCCAAACATACATACTCTTAGATATTACATATTTCAAGCAGTTAATTAGCGGTTAGTTAAGGTAAAATAAGCGAGAGACGTCCTGAATTCATTGTTGTGAGTGCTAGCGTCAAATGACTAGTCTTAGTGTTATTCGACGAACTTCGTATCAATTCAGATTGTACTTTTATTAAAAGAACTCTTTTGTCGTTGCAGATGTCGAAGGCCGTTGCTCACTTGGCTAAGCCTCAAATGCGAGGTCTGTTGACTTCCCAAATCAAGCGCCATTTGGCCATTGCTTTCGTTCTTTGCACATCGACCGTTGCCGTCTACAAAGTCATGGTCAATGACGTCCGAAAGTCGAAATACGCCGAATTCTACAAGTACCTTTCGCAAAAATCGTTTCCAAATAGCTAACGTGCCTTATTTTCTTTGATGGTAAGAAACTACGACGCTAACAAGGAATTCGAAAGGATGCGCCAAGCAGGGATCTTCAAATCTGCACGTCCCGATGGCGAATAAAGCGAACGCAGTTGTGAAACCTGTATAGAACGTGTAGGAGTTAATCAATACAAGATGGGTATGTGCGTTTTTCGTTGGCTGGATTCAGCGTCCAAGCTTACGAAAGCGTCAAATGTCAAAATTGGTGGTTTTTTGCGTCATTATAAGTCCTGTAAAACCGAAAGAATTAAAGTTTAATGTGAGAATGACTTATTCGATTTCTAGGGGGTTTGTTTCTGTTGGGTGAATTTTCTGCGTACTTCTCATTCATTTCCTTTTTTTACAATGAATTATTTAAAAATTTTCTTTTGGTACATTGTTCAACTAACGTTTTCTAGTGTCGTTAAACAGCTAATCTGAAGTTCTACGTGTTAACTCTAGCTTAGTCAAGTTCGTGAAGGGTTTCAAGTAGCTTTCGTGTATTGTATTTAATTGATTTTCCTTTTTTACCATTGTCAGTGCGCGAAATCGTATTAATACTCAAAAGTGCTTATAACATTATTACTCACCACTGAGTGAACGAAGAAGTCAGAATTACAGTTTAACTTTTTATGTTCCGTGAAATTCTTGTAAATGTATGTTATAATGGAAGCTTATTTCTCGTTACTCGAGACGAGGTACCGCGTAACACGAAGCGGGTATTGGCGTTTACTACAGTAAGATCGGAGAAGTGTAGCCGCGTAAAGCGAGGCTAATGCAACTGGAATCTCACTTGAACGACTTCCTGTCACACAATGCGTAATGCCTTAATTTCTTCCCTGTCAATTAAATGTTCGTATTAATTGAGAGTGCAAACTTCAAAGTATTGTATTTCGTTCCACGAATTGTCGAAAACGATGCGTTCTTGCTCGACGCCATCTTTAAACCAAAGTTTTGGCGCCAAGTTTCGCCCTTTTCTCTCTAGTGGCTGATTCTTAATTATTCTTTTTACTTAATTATGATTTCTTTCAATTTTCGTCTGAGAATGTAAAAAGACGCTAAAGAACACATTGAGGATTCTATTCAATTCTACATGATTATTTAAGTCAATTTTTCCCCAATGTATTACTTCACTTCCTAACCGCTAAACTTGGAATTTGCGTATTTCTTACTGTACCCTCCCAGTTAGATACTCCCTTGCGTAATACATACTTCAACTATCTATATATGCCTAAAAAGTGTCGCTATTATGCGACGTTAACCTACGAATCGTTGTCCTCCATCTTCTCTGCCATTTGAATCCCTTCCTGCTTCGCGCCGAAGCTTTTGAACGCGTCCATAAACCTTTGTCGCCACCTAGTGTCGCTTACTTTGAGCTACACCTATTGCAAATGGCGGCCCTTGTTATTGTTCCATGGCCTGTATAACTTGGTTTTTAAGGTGCCGGATTGCTCTTTTGATGGAGGTAATTCTTGGTTGTGCGTAACAGGTTAGTACAGAAAACGCGTCTTCGTCTCTCGTCAATTTCCCTCCTTTCCCCCGCTTCCTTAAATTAAAAATTCGTGAGCCCCAAATCGTCACAAGCCTCTGCTTATGTCTCGCGGTCCCCGCGAGGGCCTAAACCCCTTTCCGTTACCCCCAAAATCGTTCATTTCGGCCCAATTTGGCCCTCTTTACCATCATCTCCTGTCAGTGATCTTCGAAACCTCTTACAAACCCCGAATTCCCCCATTAAAAAATCTTTGATAATCCCCAAGTGGCTAATGTGTTCAAGGCATGGCGTCTTGTGCTTCCTAAGCATTTGTTGGTAACCCCAACAATGTTTGGCTCCCTTTTCATGGATTATCCTGTGCCGGTACTTCGGATTACTCAGAAAAAGTGCAGTTTGGGGAGACAATGGTGCTTGAAACCTCCCTGTGGCCCTGCGTTCTTAAATTCAGGAATTAACGCGACTTTTTTTGTCGTTTTTTCGCAGATATGGCCTCACCAAATGATTGCGATCTGATGCAAGCAGTCATTACCTGTGAAGGCGATTTACACGATCCAGAGTTTCACCTCAAATTTGGTCGTTTTTTGAGAAAATTAAAGTCCGTTTTATGCCCAGGTATGAACCTTCTTCTTCAAACTGTCCATAAAAAACTGGTACCGTGATACCATGTTCCTTCGTAAGGGCGTACCACTTTTTTATGAACAGTGTCTTCTTTAAAGACAAACGCCTCCGAATTTCTGTAAGAAACTAATATAATAGTGAAGATCATATGTGTACTGAAAGGCGAAACAGTACAAGTATACATTTAGTGAACTTAATGAGAATGTGAAGAACCGTGGAATCGATTTTGGGTCCATTTTAAGCCATTTTTGGTTGTAGTCTCGCAATTCTTCACGTAAATGAAATCGAAAGCGTTTGGGTTTCAAGTTAGGTAGATTATCATAGTAAAGAGAAGAATTTTTGGCGTTTAGGCATTTGTTGTCATTAAGGAGAATTTTTATGTGAGAATCGTACATGATTTTTAATTGAGTGACGTTTTGAGCCTTGTAAAGCTTATAAATACTTTTTTTTCAGCTCTAAGGCGTTTTAAGTATTCGTGGTAAGTCCGTAATTGCGTTTTTTGTCGCGCGGTTGCAGGCTGCTCAACAATTAACGCCTTTTCGGGGTTTTCGTGTGGACGAAAAGGTGTTAAGCTGATTAGATTGCGGAAAGATTCAGATTGTTGCCTTAAGATTCACTTCGAATTAGGAAACTGACAAGAAACGAAGGGAAAAATTAGTAGAATTCGCCAAGCTGGGCCGATTACCACTTTCGCCACCTAGTAACGAGAACAAGAAGCTTTTATCTGAATTTATTATTAATTCATTATTTTTTTCTCAATTCCGGTCCAATTTCGCCGTCGTTTAATTAGTAATGCCAGCTGTATAGATAAAGTCTAATTGAACACACGACGAGAGCCGTTATTAGCTATTAGTAAGGTTGTGTTTTGTAGGGACAATGAATGCAATTGCAATGCATTGGATTTGCAATTTTACTGCATTATTATTCCGGGGCCAATACATATGTTTTTCATTAATTTTAGAAAAAAAACTAATTAAGTTCATATAAAATACTTGCTGAGAAAAACGCTGTTAACATGGCATTCCAAGCAAGAAAGGGGGGAAAAGGTAGGGGAATTCATGCATTTGGTAGGAAATGGATATTTTGCGAATTGCGGTTTGGATTTAATTACTGCCTGGTTAGTTTCAGGGTATTTTGGGTCATTTTTTACATTCTGGGGGGGGGAATTTTGAGTACTTTTTAAGGAAGACTTTCCTGGTTCTTAGAATTACCGATTTTTTGAGTGTTTTTAACGTTTAGTTCAATTAGGAGAATTCTTGTTTCCTTTTTTCAAAGAATGTGTCGATTTAGAAGGTGCCTGGGTATAGTTTCTGCTCTCCTAGCACGTTCTTTGAGGATTTTCCTTCAGTTTTTGAGTTTCCTAGAAGGTTATTGGGTTCGTTGTCCACTTTTCGGGACACCAATTAATTTTTGAGATTGCTTAGGTCTTTCTTCGAGATTGTGATCCGCTTTTTTCGTGATTCTGGACCATTTTTATTCAGTTTTTATCGGCGAAGAAAATTTTAAGTGACCTTGAATTCTTTAGTTGTAGTATTTTTTACGTTTTCGGTCATTTTTAAGCTTCACTATGTGTTTCGAGTATTCTTTTGTGTCTTTGCACCAATTCTGCTGTGTTTGTTTGATTCTGTTAACTTGAGTTATGGCAGTCCAGGCGACTCTACTATCTTGAAGAACTTCGAGATCATGTTCAAGTTTTTTCGACATTTTAGATTTTCGGTACTCTTTTATTATTTGCTTTAAGTTTATTTTTTAAGCTTGACAAAATTTCTTCAGAAAAGGCAAGCTTTTCTCGTATTTTACTTGAATTTCCAAGGCATTTAGTGCGTTTTCTTTAATTTTGTCAAAGTAATTTTGAACGCATTTTAATTGTTTCTAAAGAAATACATCTTGTCTTTAGTTTCTTATTTGTCCGTTCGAGTAAAGAAAGGTCTTCTGTTCGTTTTGGGCCCTGCTCATTTTCAAAAATTGTGCTCCGTTTTAGCGCTGGGATCATGTTTATTTTTTGTAGTTGAATATCGTAGTTCATCAAGAAGCATACTATTTAAATAAAATATTATATAGATATAATATCTATAATATTCATAAGAAGCAAAAAAAATGTCTCCGGCTTAGTACTTGGATTTCACTTAATTATTTGTAGTTGAATATCGTAGTTCATTGAGAAGCATAGTTTATTAAGCTTTTGTATAATTTCTTCGAAAATCTGCAGTTGTAACTAATAAATGTAAGGCCATCAGTATTTTAATTGGCTTGTTTTATTTCGTACTTTGATGGTTTCATTTTCTGATTTTAATTTTTTTACTATTAATATTAATATTATCATCGTTACTGTTATTGTTACTAATATTTCATTTTGATTGTTTTCGCAGTTGATAAACAGCGCAAGTTGCGCGTCAGAAGAGTGGAGCCCTGGAATTCGGTGCGCGTAACGTTCACCCTGCCGCGGGAGGCAGCGGTTCGATTACGCCAATTAGCCCAAGTCGGAGATGAAGTGTTGCGCGAATTGGGCGTCCTATCAGTTCAACTCGAAGGGGACCAGGTAATTGGTCCAGTTCAGTTGGCTTTTCCCGCCTTTTTCAGTCCTTTCTCCTCGGTTTTACCGCGTCCTTTCCTTCCCAAACAAATTTCTGTTAGAACGTTCTTTTTTTCAGTTGTTTTCCAATCTTTTTAACCGCTACCTAAATTTTACGTAAATTTCAATTTCATTGAACAAGTTTTTTAATTATTTCGTTCACAACGCAAGCTTGCGCCTATTGTTGCTTTCGTTTATTATGAAATTCAATCAATGTGTAGTAAAATGTTCACCAAACAAACTTTTCATAACGTTTTTTTCCTTTCTTTCGATTTTTCAAGATTTTCTTATTTTCTCCTAATGTTGTGATCGTGATCTTTTTTTCTTATGGAAAATTCTTCTCTTTTCAATTTAAGAGCCTGATTTCCTTCAGTTTCAAGCTTGTAGGGCTCTTTTCTGTAATTTTCAGTTTACAGAGGTGAAAACTATCAAGAAACTGTCACGGATCGCAACTAATTCAACAATGAATTTTAGGTGATTTCCCTGACGATCGCGGGGCGTTTCAATGAGCCCCAGGAGATCGCGTTCCGCACCGATCCCGTCGGGCGCAGTGCGGCACCACCGGCGCCCGAGTGCACCACAGTGGGTGGGGCGGTGCCCGCGAGGCTCAGCACCACAGCGCCCGCGCCGGAAATGGCGCAGAACAAGCACGTGATGGAAATTTTGTCGCAGGCGGTGGGCGTGCTCACCGCGGCACCCAGCACCGCCCCCGCGGGGTCCAGTGACACACCCGTTTCCCTCCCGCCCTCCAGTAGCGACACCAACGGCGTGAATCCGAAACCTTTGGCGGCGCCCCCTTTGGGCTTCTTGAGCCCCAACGTGGTGGCGCCGCATCACCAGCCCGTCCCCTTTGTCCCGCCCACCCCGGCGCCCGCCACCCACCGGCCGCTGACCAATACGTATCCGTTCGCCAGCATGGTCCACGCCGCCCAAACCGCCCAGGGCGCCAGCCACGCCCCCGGTGCGCGCCTCCCCTTGGCGGCGTCTCCGCGCGTCCGGACCAACTCGCCCTTGACGTTCAGCGCTCCGGCCTCGGACGCCCCCACCTTGCCCCCTCCGGCGCCCACGAGGGGCGTGGCGCCGGGGGCGGCGCCCAAACTTGTGGAGCGCAACGGTTTGTCCAACTCGTTATTAGTCAACCTGTTACAATGCGAGCAGAACCTGGTCACCAAACCGTTACCGCCACCACCGACGGGGGCGCCCCTCCCCCCGCCCAAGAGCTTAGCGCCCCCGGGCGCCCCACCGCCGCCCACGTCGGTCACGGAGGCCAGTAATATGACCTTAGCCGCCAGCGTGACGGTGGTGAATGTGCGCACGGGCGTGGCGATCCCCAATCTGTCCAATTTAGCGAACGGAGGGCCCCTGGCGGACGCTCCGCCCCTTTCGGCGCCGCCGTCGTTGTCCTCAGCGCCCTCGTCGCCGCAATTCGCCAAAATTGACAAAAAAGCCATGGTCCATTCCTCCGTCGGCAAAGCCAAACCCTCCAGCCCCGCCCCTTCCTCCCCCTCGTCGGTAGCTGCCCCGGCGGCGACGCCCAAATCCTTGCCGTATATTCCAGGGGGCGCTACCGTGACGGCCGTGACCCATTTGAACCCACCTCCGCCCTCAGCCCCACCCCCACTACACACCACGGGCACGGGGACCTCCGCGCCACCTATGGGTGCGCCCACGAACTTACTGGACGGCATGGTGTGCGTCAACGACACCTACATGCTCCCCGGCCGTAACAATCTCTCCATTACGGTCGTCTCAGACCGTAACCGCCTCGGCCCCCTAGCGGCGAACGCCAATCCTACCAGTACCAGCACCAGTAGGAACACGCCCCCTCCCCTTCCTCCGCCCGCGGTGGTCACGACGACCGCCGCAACGGTCCTTCATCCTAGTCTGCAACCTGCCAAAGGCGTCGAAAGTACCGGCAAAAGTAGCAACGTGCCGGTATGGTCGGAGAACGAGCTCCTGGAAGGACCGGACAGCGCGACGCCCTCTGCCCCGAGCGAGAACGAAGAACTGAGCTTAGCGGTAGGAGGAGGACCGCCCCCTTCCGACAGTATCACCAGCGCAGCGGCAGCAGGGGGAGTACTGGACGCCGAGAAAAGTACCAGCGGCGCCGAACGGATCAAGCTCCGCCTCCGGTTGGAGAAAAGCGAGCCCGTGGTGGCGCTAGCGGCCTACAAGGTAGAGAAAACCTGCTCCGGGCCGGTGTCCTTCCTCCGGAAAGGTACCGGGACCCTGGTGAACGTAGTGCCGGCCGCCAAAGTAACGGCTTTGCCAGTAGTCGCCGGCTGCAACGCCAGTTCGTTACCCAGCGGCGAGTTACGCGTCCCGCCATTACACATTTCCCTCAAAGGCCGTAACGCGACGCTACTCTCGCCGCCAACGCGGTCCCTAACGGCGGGGGGCGGAGCCAATGCCAAGGAAGACACCTCGGAGGACGAAAGTGGGAAATTTGCCAGTAAGCGGAAACCCAAGAGTAAAGACACTAGCGAACCCCGCAAACCCTTTAAGAGAAAAAGGTCGCTGCCCCTTATTGAAAGCGACCCGGAAGAGGAAGAGGCGGAGCCCAAGTCGAGCCTAGAGGAAGAGCTGCGAGTCGCCGGCGACGAGACCAGCACCGATCCCACGGAAATCAACACCAAAGTGCCCCGCCTAGCCCACGATTCCGATAAACCCAGCTCTTGTCCCGAAAAACTCAACTGTGCAACGCCATCTGTCGTCCCTCCCGGTAACTATCGATTTTACGGAAAAAAATTCTTACGGGTTTCTTTCGGTTTTAATTTTATGGTATACGTATTTTGGACATGTATTACGATTTTATTTATTTAATATTTTTAATTTTTTGTATGTTATATCTAGAATTTTTATTTTTTGTTTCATTTTTATATTTTTATACTTCGTTAACATTTTTTGTCATGAAATTAATTATCCTATTCTCTCGCGATGTAGAGTTGAAAAAGGCAAGATTCGCACCGGAAGTCACGCCCCCTGAAATGCCTACGTGTACAGAAGCGCCGCTGGTAGCCAATTCCGTGTTAGTGACGTCACCCAGCGTCCCAGTGGACCAAGACAGCCCGGAAGATAAAGTGCAGGACGTCGAGTTGACGAAACGGACCACCAGTAACGCCACCTTGCCGCTGATAACCCGGACGGTCCACCTGAACCACGTGAAGATGAAGGAGGAGCCTCTGTTGAAAGTTAGCGTGCTGAACAACGTGCAAAAACAGGTCCACAACAGTCTCTTACACCGGGGGCTGGAACTCACGCCCCTGGAAGCGGAAAAGGAGGAGAAAAACGGCGGTGGGAAGGACCTCCCGGCACAAGCCCCGCCCCCCGTGGCACTCGAGGCCGCGGGCTGCAAGGACGAGCCGGTCAATACGCAAGGCGAAGACTCCGGGATCGAGTCGATGGACGCCTTGTCGGAAAAGAGCCCCAACCAGAGCGAAAGTCCGTCCCGGCGGGAAGACCGCCCCGAGCCCGAGCTGCTACCCACCGCCCCGAGCCTTAGCCACGCCTACGTGGAGCTCCCGCACCGCCCGAACCCTCTGCCGTCGCCGCCGGTGAGTACGGCCGAAGAAGCACCGGTGCCTTCTAACGTAGAGGAGAAGGCGGAGCCTAAGGAGGAAGAGGAAGCCGCGCCGGCTAGCATAGACCACGCCTCTGTGGAGACGAAGCCGGTGGTCATGGTCAACGGCACGAGTGGGAGGAGTAGCGCGAGTACCAGTCCTTGCCCCGAGGAAAAGGAGGTGACCGTGGCTCCGCCTCCCAAGGAAATCAGCCAGGAAAATTACCTAGCCAGCCCCCAGGAGGCGTGTCTGGAATGCGAACCCAGCCCCGACGCCGAAATGGGGGACAATGTGAAGCAGGAAGGACCCGTCACGACAGTGGAAGCGTTAGAGACGATGGTGACGTCACCACCGACAAGCCCCGCCTCCCCGAGTAGAAGCAAGCGGAGAAGAAGCGAGTCGCCGAGTCCGGAACCCGTCCGTACTCCGGTGACAGCGGACGAAAGTGCCAGTACTGTAGCAGACACACCCATGGAGGAGGAAGAGAGGGCGGAGACGCGCACCAAGACCCCGCCCCTTCCCTTGGAGACACCGGAGCTCGCAGGAATGGAGGTGAGTGAAGATCAACCCGCAAGTATGGGCCCAACCCCGGACGCTGAAGTACCAGCCGGTACGAACAAGTCCAGTACTTTCGGCAATACCGACGGGCCGGAAGAAACGTCACCCATTCCAGTACCGCTACTACCTCCGCCCACGCCTCCGGAAAAAGAACGTCCGGCTGCCACTTCGCCCGCTGTTAGCGCTTCAGATTCACCGGCTCCGCCCACTCCGGTGGCGCCAGTACTTGTTCCTGCCACTCTTCCGTGTCCTGTCACCGCCGTTGTGGTGACGTCATCGTCCAGTACCGAGCTTTCCGACGATGCATGCGCCGTGGTGACGCCACCGTCACCGAGTGCCACCTTCTCAGTTCCTGCTCCGTCACCAGAGGCGTGTGTGGCGGAGTTGGCGGTTACGCCAACGCCATCTGGCGTCGAGTCCAGTCATTCCATTCCCCCAGCCCCCCGCCCCGCCTATGTGATACCCACCGTGGCGTCCGTGCCGCCTTCGCCGCCCGCTGTGCCATCACCGCCACCTCGTGAAGCCACGCCTACTTTGGAGCCGGCGCCCAGTTTAGCCGAACACGCTGAAACGGCCGCCGAACTCATTCCAGAGCAGGCAGAGCCAGCGCTGGAGGACGGTTGTCCGCCAGATGGCACGCCGGACGCCAACGAGCCGTTGGAAAGGCGAGAAACCACAGACGCGCCCCTAGAGGGCGAAGCTTCGCCGCCTGTTTCACCCGTTGCCGCCGGGGTAGTCAAGGACGAAAGTTTGGGGACGGAAGAGGACGGTGAAAGGGTGACGGAGGCCCGGCCTCCTGCGTCTAAGGTAGAAGAAACCGTGGTGTTGTCGGAAGACTGGACAATGGAAGAAGAAAAGGAAGATAAAGTACTGGAAACGGAAGAAGTGCTGAAAGTTGAACCTTTAGAGGAAAGTGACGTTCCCAAGTGTGAAATCGTGGAAGAAACTCCGACGCCAATGGAAGCCGAGATCAAGGAGGAGCCTCCGGCGTCCCCCGTCGTAGCTCCGCCCCCTGTGCCACAGGCTAGTGCCCCCGAGTCTGTCAGTAGTGACATCAGCGAAGTGACGGAAGTGCGAGAACCCAAGAGCGAGGAGGGCAGTGTCAGAACCGAAGCCCCGCCCCTTCCTGAGTCGCTAGGGGTTAAAGAGGAGGGGCCTGAGAGTGCGTCTGTGACGGCACAAACGTTCCCGGCTTCGGATGACAGTGTGACAGTGGACGAAGCGACGGAAACGAGGGCCAGAACTATAGAAGCCCCGCCCAGTGAAGACAGAACCGTCACGCCCGTGCAGGAAGGCGTGTCCTTGGCGAACGAAGAAGCTCTGGTGATGAACAGTGAGTCGGGGAAGCCGGGGGAGGAGGAGGAGGAAGGGGAGGAGCCAGTGGGCACGGAACTCAGCGTGTCGTTGGAAGAAGGGGGCGGAGCCGGGGGGAGTGTCTCAGCGTCGGGGCCGAATTCGCCGTTTCATGGGTTTTGCGACAAGGAAATGGTGGTGCCGCCGGTGGTGGAAGTGGTAGGTGGGGACACGCCCCCCTCCGTGGAACCCAGCGAATCGCTGTTGCTGTCGGGGGCGAACACGCCCAGCGAAGAAAGTTTAGAAGCCACGACCCTCGCCAGCGTCACCAAAGTGGAGGGAGAGCACGAAGAAGGCAAATTGGTGACGGAGCAGTTGCGGATCGAGATTCCGGACGTGGTGACGCGGTGTACCCGATCAGGGACGCGGGTCATCAGTCCCGACGCCAGCGCCAGAACCGATCGGCGGAGTCCGCGCCAAGCTAGTCCTATTGTTGTGCCCGCGGGCGGAGGCCTGGACGAGAAGCTGGCCAAAGTAAGTTCCTGGTTTCTGACCTAACTAGAATCAAGTTAAGAAAGTAGATAAATGTCTGGGACAGGTTCACATACAAAACAAGGGAAGTACTGTCCCAGGAACTTATGAGACGTCTTTCACTTGGCTGTTAAGGCGATTTTCCCCTTATTTCCGACAGGAAAGTCGCCCTTAAGCGCGAAAATCCCACTTAAGTGTCTGTTTCCTATGTTATATCATAGAAAAATGGCCCTTATAGGCTTTTCAAACTCGTTTCACCGGGTTGGTTTTATGTCCATTTAAAGCTGGTATTATGCGAAGGGGTGATGGCATTGCACTGTGCCATTTTTTATGGACAGTGTGTGGATTTCAACTGAGGAAACTGAATGAAGTTAATAAGTTATAGGAGAAGATTTTCGCATGTAATAAGGTAGAAAACGTTCCAGGAACTTCCTAGACGTGGTCTTCCACGTTTGGGTGATGTTTCCGTTAGTTCTTATACGAAAACCGTTCTGGTGAGCAAAACCTTCTTATAAGGATCATAATTTCCTGTGATAAAGCATAGAAAAATGGTCCTAATGGAATTTTTTTATCTTCTTACACCCGTTTGGTGCGCTAAGGAATCCATAATAAAGTTCCATAAAAAAGCTGGTATTAGGCTGAGGTTTTGCGTTATTGCATAGTGCCACTTTTTTGTGGACATTGTTTGGGTTTTCGAATTAGTATTGCTGAATGATGTCAATAAGCTGTGGGACAGATTTTCACAAGAAACAAAACAACATCCCAGACACTAATGAGAAACAGTATTTAGCGATAAGGCGATTTTCCTGTTAGTTTTGATAGGGAAATTGCTCTTAGGAGCGAAAACCTTCCGAAAAGTGTCAATTTCTCAGTGAAAGCATAGAAAAATTGCCCTTTTTGCTCCGGGACGGCACTTCACTGTGTAAATGTCTAAAACTTTGATGTAAAGGACCCTACTTAATGTTCTGTACGATTCGCAGAGAGGTGTTCGGCGGAAAAGACAAGAATCCGAGTCAAGTAATGCCTCGCAAGGGCGGAATACGCCGGATGCGGATGATTTGTCCGTAACTTCGAGGCCTTCGAAACGGAAATGCTCCGAGAACGCAACGGAATTGATCAAAGCCTGTATGGGCTTGGAAGACCCGCCCAAACGCGTCGCAGTGGCCCCAACAACGACCACCAACTTGACAGACCAGACTCCGCCCCCGCCGGCCAACTCTGTGAAGCGCAACAGCAAAGGCGGCCTTGAGGAAGATCACGTCACCAAACTCAGTACGAATACACTTACCGTCCACTTTTCATACCGATGACGTATTTCTCATACATTTCTTATCCGAATGAGTGAATTTCCGTTTTTAATGGATTTTTTTCACCAGCAGGTGTCAATTCGGAAGAGGAAGACAACCATTTGTCTGACGACGAGCCGTTAAGTGAATTGGCGCACCGGG
This sequence comes from Triops cancriformis, assembly GCA_020615345.1. Lineage (NCBI taxonomy): Eukaryota > Metazoa > Arthropoda > Branchiopoda > Notostraca > Triopsidae > Triops > Triops cancriformis. Next base: position 184,978 of record JAHZNP010000010.1, on the reverse strand, counting down.
CAGTTCGTCAAGCCCTCAAAGATCGAACGTAAGCCATCTCTACGAAAATAGTGGCATCTTTTATATTAATTTTTCCTCTTTTTTTCGCCGTAAGGACGCGAATTCGGGGTTCGAACGTCAAAAGAGGCGGAGCCAAGACGTTCAAAGAACGAGGGGCAGGTGGAAGACGGAATTCCACCGATTCACCCAGCGGACTCAATAATAGTCGGTCGGTGACGCCCACTCGACGCTCAGGCCGAGCGTTGGTCGGCATTAAAGTCGCCACGCCCACTGTGCTGGGCGCGGAAGCAACGGACTTGCCCACGCGACGGAAAACGAGGAGTAGTTGTGTTACTGGTAAGCTTGTCTTCCTAATAGCATTGAAAAAACTTTTTTTACTAACCCTAACGTGACACAGACCCCATGTTACAAACCCTAACCCGGTCCAGTTCGTAACATGAAAGATTTAAAAGAGCTTTTCTCTATTAATGAACTTGCTATGTTTCTAGTGCCTGATGGTGACGGAAGTCAGCCAGCCAATCGACGACGTCCGGTCTCGAAGGACCGCAGGTAGCATCCCATAGCGTCTGGCGAGGAATTGAACCCGACGAGAGAGACAAACTTGTAAAGAAATCTTGCTACCGAAGCAACATTGTGCAATGACAAAAAGAACTCCTGTGTAAATAGTTGTACAGTCCCCGAATTCGAAATCGAATCCATGGAACAGTGTTTTTCTTACAGAAAAAGGGGAGGGAAGACGATACTTCCTAAAAGAGCACATTTTTTTTACGCAAGGGAGATTGGAAAAAAAGTGAGAGATTGTGTCTTTTTGTTCAAGAAAATCTACAAACAAAAAATAAAATGATTGCCAGGTGTTAGATATACCCAGCTATGCATTTTTGCTATATGACTTGATATCGACTGTAGCGTTTGGCATCTTAATTTCATTGTTAGCCACCTGCTGTTTCGGACGAGAGACAAAAAAAAAGAAATTGTGTAAATGTTTAAAAAATGGGAAAAAAATCGGAAGAAGCAAAATCCCTTTGAAGGGAAATCTCAGGACTTTATCATCCCCCTTTTCTGCCCTCTTTAGTCCCCTTGATATAACTCGTGTTTAGGTGGCTTTTTATTTAAAGGACGCATTTTTTGGATTTTTTTATGGGACAACAAAAAAAGAATTGACAAATGTGTGCAATTTTTTAAGTTTCGAAAGGTTGGTTAGTGTATTTTTTCTTTCATTTTAGCAAACAGGAGAAAAAGTATACCTTGTAAGTTCGAAAGAGGGTTAGTGTGTCCCCTGGGGAAAAAAGAATCAACTGTGTCATAGTGTCATTTATTTTTTCAAGAAGTTTATAAGAAAAAAAATAATCGTGCGGACCCACTCCAATTGCTCTTGTCCTCCACTTTTGCCGGTTGGTTGTTGTATATATATTATATATACAATATATTGCCTATACATTGACAGAAGACGAGTTCAAATCATATTTTACAAGAATATTCCCATTTGGAATGTATGAGAAAGCCTGGAAGTTGTAGAAATAGGCAATGTAGTACAGGTTTGGCGCCAAATTTGTGTCTCCTGTCAAGCTATTGGTGCGAAAAACAAGTCACGCCTCTAGCTCAACACCGACGGTTAGGCTCTTCAAAAATTGCTTTCCCTCTTGTTCATTGTTTACGCAATGTTTATATAACTCCCAAGTTAATTTTGCACCCTATAAGACCCAAATTACGTTTAGTATAGTAAAATCTACAAAAATAGAGTAAATAACGTATTTTGAAGCTTAGCCAACTAGGCTTACAACCAATCCGCGAACTCACGCCAGCAAGCCAAGCTTGTTTCGCGTTTCAGTTTTCATTGATTTTGTTGACACTTCGATTTGTTATTATGTGTTAGTTCTCTGGAAAGTCTTCTGAAGGGTGTCGTACTCGTAAGCCAATGAAACTATAGAAGACATAAGTTTCACTCATTATTTATTAAACCACCATGGTAATGATGACATATGGCATGGAGAAACGTGGGATACTTCTGAAAATAAATTGACAATAATGAATTTTTATTTCTTAAACAGGGAACGAACGCCTCCCAATTGGAGCGAGATATTGGAAGCGAACAGTTTCCCCCTAACGAACATTATTTCGGCTTAATTAATGTAAAAATTTCTTTTTCTGTAAAACATCGCACTGTTTACACTTCCGTTGTTATAATCAGTCTAAAATAAGTACAAGAAATACTTTGAAAAGTTATAAGTATTAAAATAAATATTAAAATATTTATATGAAAATATTCAATAGAACATTGTTAAAATTAAGATAAACGTATATAAGGGATTAATATGACAGTACTTGAAATACTAAAAAAATAAATGCGGATATTTCTTATTTATTTTTTCTCGTTTGAACAGTTTGGCAACACATGCTACAGCAATTCCGTTCTCCAAGCGCTATATTTCTGCAAGCCTTTTAGAGAGAAGGTCCTGGAATACAAAGCCAAGAACCGTCGGACCAAAGAAACGCTCTTAACTTGTTTAGCCGATCTCTTTCATAGTATCGCCACGCAGAAAAAGAAAGTGGGCACCATTGCCCCGAAGAAATTCATTGCCCGGCTGCGGAAAGAGAAAGAAGAGTTCGACAACTACATGCAGCAAGACGCCCACGAGTTCCTCAACTTTCTCATCAATCACATTAACGAAATCATCATAGGTAAAGCCTCCTATAATTCTCTAAAATCCCTCAAAAAGCAATGTTGACCGAAAAGTTTTCATTGCATAAAATAAATAATACTATGACAATAATAAAAATGTTAAAAGAAAATGAGCGAAACGACAATTAAAACCAGTAGTTTAATTATTTAATGAACTTGTTGATCGATTTTCCTGTTTCTTTTTTAAACAGCGGAGCGACAGCCTTGTACGAAAAATAAACCAGCGAACGGATGCAGCCCGTTACCGTCTGAACCGAGTAACAATCAGCCTACAGAGCCCACTTGGATCCGGGAAATTTTCCAGGGCATCTTAACAAGCGAAACGCGGTGCCTCAACTGTGAAACAGTAATCTTTAAAAAAATCTGACACATCCTTAAGTTTTCTAAAGAATTTTTCGATTAAAAATCTTGACATTTTTACCCATTTTTTAAATTCCTGTTTATTTAATTGGAAAAGGGCATTAATGAGCAAAACTTGTTAGGTGAACAGCAAAGATGAAGAATTCTTCGATTTGCAAGTGGACGTGGGCCAGAATACGAGCATTACGCACTGTTTGCGCTGTTTCAGCTCCACGGAGACGTTGTGCTCGGAGAACAAGTTCAAATGCGAAGTTTGTTGCAGCTACCAAGAAGCCCAGGTTAACAATTCCGTTCTCATTCTCAGTCCAAGACCATACTTTCTGAATTATTAGTCTTAAGAGCGCGTTAAATTCCTCTAGAACCTCAAGAATTGGCTTCTAATGCGATCTTTTTTCGTTTTAGAAACGAATGCGAGTCAAAAAGCTTCCTCTGATCTTGGCGCTACATTTAAAACGCTTCAAATACATGGAACAGTTCAACAGACACGTCAAAGTCTCCCATCGGGTCGTTTTCCCCTTAGAACTCCGCCTCTTCAATACCGTAAGCCCAGCCCCCAGATTTCCTTAGTCATTGCTGCCCGTATTTCCTCCATCTCGAGCTTTATATAGCAGTTTTACAGTTTCAAGAATTTTAGGTTACTTTTCGCTACATTTTCTATACGTACTGTTATCTACCATTCCACATCTATTCCTGTAGTGAAATCGGTGGATCATCTGGTCGGATCGGTAGTGAATTTTGTACGGATCTTGTATGGTTTTCAACTAATTAAACTGAATGAACTCCATAAGTTTCTGGGACGGCTTTTCAGGTACAACAAGGTAGGAAACGTCCCAGAAACTTATGAGACGACTTTAAAGTAGGCGTTAAGACGATTAGTTCTAGTTTGTTTTGCTAGTTCTGATAGCAAAATGGTCTTTGGGAGTGAAAACACCCTAACAAGGATCATTTTTATGCTGTGTTCATAAAAAGCTGGTACGAAAACAGTCTACAGTAAGATTGCACTACACCACTTTTTTATGGACTGTTTCGTGGTTCGCCTGACACGAACGCAGTTTTCTGTGTAAATGGCCCACATTTTGACAATGAGTTCCTTGTTCAGTCTTCTTGTTCAATTTCGGTGATGAATTTGCTAGGATCCGATCATTTGATCGGATTGGTGGCTGAAATCCTAATCTCCTATCATGGGCTCGGAAATCCGTTTTGAAAGATCCGGAACTCCTTGTTTCAGAAGAGATTTTCCCGAATTAAACACCCGTCACTGTTTTTTCATGGATTTTAGTCAGATGATGCGGTGAATCCGGACCGGTTTTACGATTTGGTGGCCGTGGTGGTCCATTGCGGCAGTGGCCCGAATCGGGGTCACTACATTTCAATCGTCAAAAGCCACGATTTCTGGCTCTTGTTCGATGACGACATTGTAGACGTAAGCTTGACCCCTGCTCAGTTATTCTAAATGCGACAAACGCATCCTAATTTCCGGTCATTCCTTTTTTTTTCGCCACAGAAAATCGATGCTTCAGCCATTGAAGATTTCTACGGCCTCACTTCAGACGTCCAAAAGGCTTCGGAAACGGGTTACATCTTGTTCTACCAGTCACGGGACAGTTGTTGAACCTATTACAGTTGGTACCACCAAGGATTGTGTTGGGATGGGCGAAAACGTTCAACGTCACCTTTTCAACTTTGTGAGAGAAAAAAAAATTGTTGAGTGATGAAAAAAATTGTTAATAAAAGTATAGAATTTCACCTAGGACACGACTTTGGAATTCTTTAAGCGTAGGAGACCCAAGCGAAGTATATAGGAAACACCGTCGACGTGGCTTAATCGTTATCACCGTTTAACCACGATCACATTTCATGTAAACACTGAGCTTAACCAAGATTAGGTTGCACCGGCATGCTAAAATGCTGAGAAAGTGCCTCGTTCTCGTGAGTAGTAGTGCTGTTGACATTCTGGGACGCGAATCGCGTTGTTGGCGACGCCATGGATCACAACTGCAGCGTCGAAATGGACGCCAAGGCGGGAACCATTGTTGCCAATAGCACCGATCCTTGTTCGGCGCCCGTGTTTACCCCCAACGCGCTACTACGAACGATTGTTTTAACGGTGATAGCCCTGTTGTCGCTGATGGGCAACTTGGGCACCGTGGTCAGTATCGTCCGCAAGTACCGGCGGCGGAGAAATAGTATCGGCAAGTTGTACAGCCTATTGCTGCAGCTGGCGATGGCAGATTTGCTGGTGACAGTGTGGTGTATTGCTGGCGAGGCGGCTTGGACTTACACGGTAGCTTGGCTGGGGGGTAATGTCCTTTGCAAAGTGGTCAAATTCGCCCAGGTAAGCGCCAACGTTCGAAAAGCGCGCCAAAAAAGCCTGCCAGTTGGTACGCTAATTACACCTTTGACCTGACAACAGTAAAAAAAAAAGTATAAATAATCAAAAGTTCAAGTTTACGCAATAGTACAGTACAATAGTAAACAGAATGAAGTGGCCTATGTATATAGGGCAGCCAATAAAAACACCCAAACAGCGTTATAAAAACTACAAGCCATTGGGACAACAATGAAAGTTTCAAAGGCAAAGCGGCCCTATGTTCACTTCATGACAGTTGTGTGGCGGCGTCGCATGCCATCCTTTGCCGAATGTTCTATAACCCACAGCAAAAGATCTCTCGCAGTAGAAACTGCCATTGTTGGCTATTGCCGCGTAGTTAGTATAAAGCATGTTTACGACGCGTAGTCGCCAAAAGCGCCGTAAATGATGAAAGAGTAAAAGAAACTCGGACTAATCTTCATTTCAGATGTTCAGCCTCTATTTGTCGACGTTTATTTTGGTGCTAATTGCAGCGGATCATTTGCAAGCAGTGCGGAATCCGTTGGATAGGATTATGACAGGAGTCACGTGGTGTAACATGACCATTTGGGTGACTTGGATCGTTAGTGCCATTTTGGCTGTGCCGCAAGTACTGTAATTTAATCTGTCTTTCATATGATACTTCATTCATGCTTTAAGAAAAAACAGCTAATTTTTGTCTCATGTTTCAGCTTTTTATCTTCCGAGTCATGCGCGGTCCTTTCAAAGAAGATTTTTACCAATGCGTGACGTACGGTTTCTACAGCTCCCTCTGGCAAGAAAAAGCTTACGTCGCCTTCAGCGTTCTTTTTATGTTCCTTATTCCCTTAGCAGCCTTGGCGATGTTCTATTCCTGCATTTGTCTAACAATTTCACGTAAATAACTAGACATCTCTTTTCTGTAACTCAAGAGCCTTGATTTACTTTACCGAGTACTGAAAACCAAATATGGCCGCTAAGCAGTAAATGTTTTCCAGATGGCGTTAAGTATCGAACATTCTTCGTTTACCATATCTAGAACGCTGTAAACTTTCAAGTTCTTAAGACTAACTAGCTTAAGGAATCTTGCACCGTTCGTTATTTTGTAAAGCTTAACATTGTTGGTTATAAGCGTCTAACGCTTCACTTGCTGCCATCTTGGATACGCGAATCGCAGTTCAGCATTAAACACAAGCAAGGAACCATTTGACGCTTACCTTTGAAAACAAGGAAAAAGATTCGCGCAATGAAGCCAAGGCTCCAACTCTACTTTAATTAGAGTCCTATGAGATTCATTAGCTCTAAAGAAACATTAATTCTTGCAGAACGTCAAAGCGATCCATTTCAAATCAAGAGCGCCCACGCAAGTAGCAGCGACCAACGGTTGCTACGTTTACAACGCGCTAAGGTTCGCTCCTTACGGATGTCGGTCGTTATCGTCCTAGCTTTTTTACTGTGTTGGACCCCGTATTACGTTATGATGGCACTGCTGGTGTTCTTCGAACTCGTTGAAGATGTAAGCACTCTCATATTATTCTAACTGCCCACTTATTTAATGCTGTCCAAGGCTTCGGATTTGAAAACAGGCATTTTCTTTTTCGGCATGTCCAACAGCGTCATCAATCCCATCATCTATGGCGCGTTCCACTTGTGGCGCCCTCGTCGCAAAACCCTATCTCAACGCAATTCGCCTTTCAGCGGCAGCCATTAACACCAACGCCTCTGCAACACGTTGTTAGAAAGCTCTCTACGTTCTTACAACCACAACTTATGTTAATACTTCGTAAAATACACTTTTGTCCATTAACAAGACTGACCACCAGTATAAACTTTAAGCGCGATATTCCCGTTTTGTTCACTTTCCTTAATGAGAATGAACAGCGCTTTAAAACTTTTAGATGAGGAATCGTAGCGTCGAGAAAGAAAGTTTCATGTATACAAGACGGAGTCACTTATTAAGCGGGAAATCATTATTGTTGTGCGCAGTACTGTTCAATTCTGCGACAAAACTTATTCAAGAATACAACGCTTTGTTTTTTACCATTTTTCGATTTTCAATGGTGGAGGTACAACTTCGCACGAGCAAGCTATAACTATGCTTGTCGAGTTATAAAAAGAAGCACTCCGTTCAACCCCTGCTTAGGGGGGACCACATTCCATTTTAGACATATAATGTTTTCTTTAAAAAAATATATTTGAAACTAAGATGTAAACTTAGCTCGTTGCGTGTAACGGGTTGTATATAGCGTATTTCATTTCATTGGATAACATTTGACACGTGTACAACCAAGTAAACAAACACATGGCGTGTTACACACACACACACATGGCGTGTTAGCTTATTGCACTTGTGTCGGCATGAATTATAGACAAGTCTTCGAGTTCTATTTGTAAGATCGAGCTGGCCAAGCGGTCTAACGGGTAACGCCGAGATCGTGAGGTCGCAAGTTCGATCCCGGCTGAAGCCTGGTTATTTTATATTAAAAAAAATCCAGGCCCTCCTGGGTATATATCCTCCTTCCTCCTTTCCCTATCCGAGTTCCTTCCTAGCTCGGTCCCTATCTATCGTGCTTACACCTATCCAGTATGGAGTACCTAGTGGTTCGGGAAACCGAACCACGTGGGAAACAGACGGATAGGAGCGAGCACGAGGGATAGGGACCAGCTAGGGAGGAGCAAGGACGGGAAGGAGGGCGGAGCTCCAGTTTTTCACGATTTGTGAAGGGGCTCCCCTTTCCGTAGCATTGTTTCTTATGGAAAATAACCCGGAAAAAGCCTTCCCAGCTCAAAAACGTGACCACGCCCATTTTTTCGAATTTTGACCAATGGGAAGGCAGGATTTTTGGAGGGAGGTCGATATTTTTGCGGGAAATTTAAAAAATAAGATTTTTTGAGGTGGAAATGTATTGAAAAATGCCACAAAATACAGCAAAAATAGGTTTCTAAAAATCAGAATTTTGCGTACAATTTTCGGGGTTTTAACAAAAGTACTTTCGTAGGTGTTTCGCGTTCAATTAACGCAGATTTTGGACAGAACGCTTAAAATAATCGGAAAAAAGCCTTTAACTAAAACTTGGGACAGTAAGAGTGCTAACGCTTAACACAGTAATCTTCGGAATAAAAAATGGCGCTCTGAATAACAAAAGGAAGAAACAAGGTACAAAATAATTGAAAGAATGTAAAAAATAATGCTAATCCAGCGAGACATTAAAAGCTGCACGAAGGGACAGCGGCACACATACATTTATTAACATATCATGATTTCGGTATACTGCCCTCCACAAATCAGTTAGAGGTAAACGCTGACACTAAAACTTTCAATCTAAATCGCAATCCTTTACATAAAAATAGAAAAAATACCGGTAACTAATAAGCAGATACAACCGAATTGAATTCACGACAGAACCGATGAAATGAAGAATGAACAACTTGAAGATAAAGGAAGAAAGAACGACTCAAGTTTAGAAACAAATTTAACTGTCTATTGACACACGAAAATACAATTCGAGAATGACTAACTCACAGATTCACTCCAAGAAAAACATCAGCCTTCTTTCGTCAAAAGAGGTAAGGGACCACGGGAGATTTACCACTGGTCAAACGCTGTTCAAACGCATGCTTTCACTTTTTGAAAATAAACAAACCATAGTTTTCATCAGTATAATAATTTTTTTAAAAAATAAACACAAGAAAAAATTCACCAAACTCACTCAAAAATGCTCAACCGGTCTTGTCGATTTGCGCAAAATAAATCCGCAAACTTAGGGTAACATCACTGGCCAACACACTGACGTCACGAGCTTTGTTCGACCCATTTGCCAAAGAACATTCTTCACACAAGGCAAACACAAAGAACACAAAACACCCAGGAACTAAGCTGTCAAATCTGAGAATTACATTCTAAAATAAGCTATAAACATACACTCACAAATTTAATGACAGGCTGAGTTCCTTTCGTCACGTTTCAGAGTTAGCCAACCGAAGCAAAGTCAACACTGCTATTTTCCACGCTGTCGCTCTCAGATGTTCCATAGCGTACTTGGCACTTGGATAAAAGTGGACCACTATTGCAAATTTTGTCCTCATGACCACGCCAAGGTCACCTTGACCTGAGAACAAATGCTTTACTAAAACGATTCGAAAAGGAAATTAAGAAGGGCAAACCCTCACTTACCTAAGTCACACAGCAGTATTTTGGGAAACACCTGAAACTAGATCAGATCCAGATCAGGGCTGCCAATCAAACAAAAGCCTTCCGGCATATTTGCAATGTAATGCTCTAGTCAAAAACTTACGGTGTAATGAAATCTGCCCTTCACAAGGCTCAATGCACCGCCTGTAACAGAGTAAGTTTACTCCCGACAAAAAAAACTCAACAGTGCAACTAAATTGCACGTCGCTTGATCACGTTGTTACACTGAAGAGCATACGTTTCGCCAGCACTATCACAATCATTACTGTTCATTTCAAAACACTGCCACTCAAACACATAGCCACGTCCAACCCCTCCAACGGCACATGGGCGACTAAATTTCAGGAGGACCGAAAACACACGTCGCAGCACACCTAGCGGCCATTACATATAGCGCGCGGAATTCGAACACTACTTCTTTCACTACAGGTGAGACTGTTTCATCTGAAACTGAAACATAGTTTCTTATGGAAAATAATCCCGAAAACGGCTTCCCAGCTTGGAAACCCAAGCACGCCTATTTTTCTGCCTAATAGCCAATCAAAATACAAGGCCCAGCCCTCAAATATTGAGAGCGTTTTTTGAAAAATCAAGGATTATTTGAGGTACAAATCGTGTTTTCCCAGAATTCTCAAATTGGGTGTCAGAAATACGAGGGAAAACGGAAAAAATCTCACACCACAGAATTTCTTTTCCTGTCCAAATTTAAGTAGTCCGATCAACTTTGCGGATTACGGGCCGTTTAACTCGATCTCGATCCAAAAATGCCAAGTGAACAGCATTCCGTCGGTATCAGTTTGCTCAAAGATGGATAAAATGGGAAATAAGCCAGAAAATGGCTAACCGGACAATACCGGAGTTATACTGTATAAGATTTGACAATTAGAAACGAATCGTTTTGACGAGAGCATTCCAAACTTCTGAAAATCATACTTCCAACTATTGAGAGAAATGTACGAGCATGGGCTTATAATTATAACTAGACAAAAGCAAAATTTTACAATTCCGTAGAAAAATGAAAAGCTTATTATTCACAATGTCTGCTTCTTAGGCTGCCCCCTATTTAAAATGAGCGCTGGTATGATTCGCGCTATCAAGATCCTGGAGGCCGTTTGAAGAATCATTTAGCAAATGCCATCTGTTAGCTACTCCCGCTTACTATTACGGCTGTAAGGTCACTGCTATTTCCGTGTTTACTTTCTCTTACCTTTCTACTCCATCTGGGCATAAAACTACAAAAAATGGCAGCAAAACGAGCATTAAATTACCTCACTGGTAAAGAAATGCGCGAATATTTAACGAGGTACTATAGCGTTTGAATGAAATTTCCATCCTTTAAGATGAATGTTTTTTTATTATTATAATTTTAGTACACATTTCTGGGGTCCAGTTGCTAACTGGGGCATTCCATTAGCAGCCATCGCGGATTGTAAAAAAGATCCAAGCATTATCAGTGGGAAAATGACTTTCGGTAAAATGAAGCAATGAAAAATTGGCGTGTATATATGTTTTTATTTTTAGCGTTGTGCCTATACTCGGCCATTTTCATGAGGTTTGCCTGGAAAGTGCAGCCACGGAATATGCTTCTTTTCGCCTGCCACTTCACTAACGAATGTGCTCAATTAACGCAGCTTTATCGCTATGTGGACTATAATTCCAAGCAGAAGAAAGCCATAGAAGCTTCTGCTCCTAGTTCTTAATTTTACTTGCATTTTAGCAAGGATTTGGCCACTAGACATCTTAGCACGTGGACCTAGTCGCTAAGTAATCTTCACATAAAAGAATTAATTGTAAGGATCTGATAAAATGACACACCAAAAGCCAGTGAAAGTGCAGAGGAACCAAATCGTTGCCGTTTCTTGTCCGGTTGTTGCAGCTTAGCCACAAGCATCGGCGCGTTGGTGTTGTAAACTAAGATCGAGATGATTCTGAAATCAAAAATTGTAAAACAGTTCATTGCAGTACAAACGGCCCATAATGGCAACAAATCAGGAGTCAATTTGAGATTTATTCATACAAAAGAAACAGAAAAATTATGCAAGAGCTCACTATTTCCCTCCTGCTGCTCTTCAGTGTTTTCTTTCACGCACACACACACACACTAATGGTAAGGGGACATATTCTTGACAGGGGAAGAATCGGGACTACGCATTCGGGTGAAGCCAGGCGAATACTGAGGACCTTGGAAATTTCCAGAAGGCGGAACGTCATTGTCTACACTCCACAAATAGGGTCTTCTTAACATGGAATTGTCTGCTGCCACTTGGTAAGTTGCTGGACTCATCGACGCCGACGTAGCAAACACTGGTTGAGATGTGGCCCGATAACTAGAGCTCCAAATAGCTCGATACCCTTCGAGAAGATCACCGTTACTTTTATTATCCGAAGGGCGACTCAAATCCCAAGACCCAAGATTTGCTTACCGATATATAAGGCGGTGCCTGTCCCCAGCAGGGACAGCAAAGTCACGGCCCAATCTTTGTAAGAATCGGCCACTGCTAAAAGTAGAGAGGTCCAGTCGCCATTTCTGGGAGCTGCCACGGGGCATTCTGCTCCAGTGCCTAATTTGGCTTTCACCAGCACCTGAACGACATAAATGAATTGCGGTGTCAGCATCGCTTGCTTTGAATTCTTTTCCTTTCTTTTTTTATAAAAAAACACACCTGAACATGCTGGCCTGTAACGGCGCTGTGAATGGCAACAAAAAGTGGCGTTTCACGGTCCGATGACGCCCAGTAACTGTCTTGTAATTGAATTGTGAAGGCCAGGCTTTGGCCCGGCAAACCTGGCGTGGGGACAGACTTTTGGCTGATTTGGAGAACACGAGCATCACTAACACTCGCCTGTTCATTCAGTGTTTTAGTAATACGCCTTTTGGCAGCTCAAAATAATACCTCTATCTGCTCCAAAACGGAAGGAATTCCAGAAACGACGATCGAGTCCGTATTGTGAAAATTACTGAGGTGTACTTCAGGGTTATGCAAGAAAAATGCCGGTCTGAAAGGCAGTTTCGCTGTACTAATTAGATCCGTAAAGGTTTTGGCAGTAAGGATCACATCCGTACGTAATCGGCTTACGGCCAAGGACTCAACTCCTTTCGCTTCAATGACGCATTCATACTGCCCTGTAAGGTGAAAAAAAAATTGCTAAAAAAAGTCCGCTTGTGCAATAAGTAAAGTACGTACCGGTCTTGACATTAAAATGTGGCTGAACATGGAAAACCTCATGAGCTTTTACGTCCGATTCTTGACTAAAGCTTGCGTCGCAAGTAAAAGGTAATCTACGATTATTCAATACTTGTTCCAGGACGATTTCTGAGCAGTTTTGGCCGACCAGATTGCTCGTTTTAGTGGACTCCGCTTGACTGGAGAGCACAACTGGGACCGCGAAGCGCGAGTTTCCATTACTTGTTAGCCTAACGTGTTTTTCATTGTGAAAATTGACCTATACCAGAAAAGGAAAACCATCAGATGCAGGCTTCACTATATGGTGAGAAAACTTACGGTTGACACAGGTAAAACAGTAACTTGAGTAGAAGTCTGCTGAGATTCTCTTGGAATTGCATACGTAACAGAGAAAGACCCAGCGTCGAGAGCGACAGCTCCTCCATTTGCAGAATGGACGTCTAAGGCGTTTTCATTGTTCGAGTACCACCTTCCCACAGCTCCACTTACGGAAAGTACAGGACTGGTAAAGCAAACAACGTCTCCAACTACTAATGTCGGCTACTCAGGACAAAATGAATAAAACACGTAAATACATTAACGTAAACAAAAGTGACGAACAAGCAGATTGTTCATTATCGCACAGGAAAACCTTAATGAAAATAAAAAATAGCGAAACAAGATGCAAAGAAAACATCTCTTACGGAAGCAGGCTGAATAGCATGGCCTACACGAACGCGAATAAAGTCTTGGACACCACCACGAGAATCCCGTGGATCTTCCCACGCTTGCACGACAGCTGTTCCAGGTTGGAGAGCTTTGCCAATGAGAGTGCTATTATCCGACGACATTCTTAGCGAGAAGACGTCAGACCTACACACACAACATACGCATAAATATATTACAATTGTCAAAAAATGTTTGCAATTTATGGAAACGTAGTCCAACGCACCTGCTTGTGCCGTATCTTAATTTGGATTGCACGGCATGGAAAACCCTTCCTTGCTGATCAAAGTAAATAGGATTGAAGGCCATATTAAAATCGAAGGGCAGAATGTCCAATGAATGATGAGAAAGCGACGAGAGAAGCGGTTGCGGTACCAGCATTACGTATTGAATAGGCTTCACCTAGATATGATCAAAATCAGACACGTAAATTTCGGGAAGTATAGGCTTTACTTCAACGAGCACAAGAAGCTTCTGGACAATTCCAAACTCCTCTTCAGCTGTAACCAGCAAGCTAACGCGTCCGGTCTGCGCTCCACTCTCAATCCGTCCTTTGCTGTCTAGTCGTACGAGAGTTTGGTTAATGGGATAGACCGTAAAACTCAGTTTCGACACTGAATCGCGGTTGGTTTGTAACTGGAAGTGGGTATGGGGTGTCATTAACACTTTTCCATTGGCACAATTGCTCTGCAGGACTGGATTGGTCAGCTGGAACCGCTCGAACACCTGTAAAAGATAAACTGAAATCAATACACAAGACACAGGATAGCACAATAAGAAACATCAAATTTTCGACGAAATATATAACGACGAAACAAAAAGAATAATATGTTTAAGTGACTGACAAGGCAACTTTCATGTATAAAGGACTGCTACATTACTTGGATCTGAACCACATCTACTAGGTGGCGGTCTTCTGAAGTTATCCTAACGGTCAATTTCACCGTAAACAGGCCAGGTTGTATAGCTTGGAATCGGACAGCAAAATCGTGGGTAGAAGGCACGGCTTCCAAGCCACTTGGATACAACGGACTCAACAAAGCCATGGTCAGACTAGGTTCCACCTTCCATTCATATACAAAATTCGGCTCGACACTTCCCAGTATCAGTGGATTCTGACTACCGTCAATACCGTTAGCGTACAATGGCATTTCTGCGCCTTGCTCTATCTTCAAGATCGGTGCCATAATTTTAATCCCAGACAGATACACCACATGAATTTCCGCAGCATCCTAAGCACGACACAATTAGTTAACAAAACAAAAATGTTATGTCAAATTTCCACGGCTTACTTCACAATATGCTTCAACCTTGCCGGTATTACGATCAGTACCTATGGCTTTGGCTACAAGACGCGTGTTTCCTAAAGCTGCCCCCTTGACAAGCCCCATATTGGAAACCGTTGCTACTTTTTCGTTCAAAAGCGAGAATTCAATTCGTGCACCCTGCGGGCCCCCATGAGTTTCAACCTGCGTCCAAAATGATTTTGTAATACTTAAGACTGTTACGTTTATCCGAAAAAGTTACTTGTAGTGAACCTCCGATGAGTACAGTAACGTTTCTTGGGCTCAACTGCAAGGGTGGGAACACTTGGATTTGTGAGCTTGCACTTTTCACTCGCTTATGCACCGGTCCAGCTGCGAACGCTAAGGTCGTGTCTCCGAGAACAAGCCCACGTACAGAGAAATGCGCTCCATGCGAGTCGCTGTCTGGCAAGCGCCTAAAAATAATCCCCATACCATTGTTAAACTGAGAAAGTTACACGCCTGAAATTATGTGTACTTGACTTGTATGATGTCAGAGCCAAGTTCAGGCGTCAGCTCGATCAACGACAAGGTAGAAACGGGCAAAAGTGCTCCTGTGCCATCCAAGACAACAACATGAGCAACAATTTCTCGTTTTACTTCCACTTTGGAGCGCACAGTCAACTCCACTCGACTTACACCAGACACCTACAAATAAAAATGCACAAATAAAACCGGTACGCAAGTCTGCCGGTCACGTACCTGAATTTGGGCTTTCGCAACTTGCTTTACCGAAAGGCATAAATCATACATCGTTATGGACAAGACGCCATCATTTCCTGGGATCACCTGGGTGATAAATTCATTACATTAAGCACAGGCAAAAGGCAATGCGTAAACGTAGACTTTACTTACTTCCAAAATATTCGACTGTGGGTGGTAATGAACTCTGGCGACGTTGTGGGGCGTGTAGTCGACATGAAAAGCACCGGACCCTTGGCTGACGTGGATTTTTACCTAGAATTGTGGTGCAAGGCCGAAAGAGAACGACAGAAAAGACATGGGAAGCAGTGCATCCATTAGACAGAGAAAGGCAAGAAACAGAACGACGCAGGCCAAGAACAAGTGCGATGAAACCTTCGTGAATTTTTGGCGTGTTCCTTTCATCTTCTTTATTACTGCAAACTCGGAGATAAAACATGGCGCACCTTAACGTGCATAACCCATCCCATTAGAATAAAAAACCTTCAAAAACTACCCCTTTTTAAAATTTTCACACACCAAAGTAAATTAATAATTTATAGCCGCGACTAAGAACCCGCGTAAAAAGTAGAAAGCCACAGAATTCAAACAGAATGGTAAAAGTTAGTCGAATCTACTTTGAATGTAATAGTTCACGGAAACCACGGGTTACCTTATTGTCTGGATGGTTCAAGACCGACACTTGATTGGGGCTCAACTGCACATCCTGAACGAGGACTAATTCCAGCGTATAACTCAACTCGGAATCCTCGTCAGGTAACGGAAAACTCTCCTGAAGGAAGTTTTCTATTAGTGCCTTTTTCGTATCTCATTAAACCTTTTTACTTGTGGTGAAATATTCCATTGTTCCAAAACTTTACTTCTGTAGCCGCTTAACCTCGCAGTGACGTCCAACAAACCGGGCTGATTCACGGGGTGAATAACTTGGAAACCTAAATAAACTCATTTCAGCTCATGTTTGGATAAAAACTGTTTCAAATTACTTTTCCCGAGCGCAGGAATGCCATTTTCGACGGATTCCTCCATGATCACGCTATGCTGAGTATCAAAGTGGGCTAAGTCTTTGTTGGATAGAGTCCATTCTATATCCAAGCTGCTGAAGTTGTCAAACCGTCTACCTAGCTCGTCTCGGACAGTTACGATCAAGCTCAAATCTTCATAACACTGAGAAGCCACCTATTTTAACAAACAATGGGTAAATAGCAAATAACCACTTATAGCCACGGTATTTAAAAATAAAGAATCAAGTGACCATGTCGGGGAAATAAAGATCCCCAAGAAAAAAAAAAGTAAAAGATCTTTAACAGTAATATAGTGAGGAAGAAGATTACTCGTAATGTGGCAGTATCCATCGGGCACGGGGCCGCGGAAGATCCTGGGCGTTTGACCTGAGGTGTGAGTAAGACGGCGGTGGGTAATGCGCAGATCACCTGGACGGAGGCAAAAACTTGCACTGGCACTGGATTGGTTGACGTCGCCACATTACCAACCCATAATGTGACACTAGTTTCTCCCAATGCCTTACAAACAACCGGCACCTGGTGCAAATCTCTTGCGGTTTGTTTAGAGATCGGCACTAAAGTTCCTACTTCAGCAATGCTTTCATTTCCCATCATCACTATAAGGAATTCAAACCAGTTTAGGCGACAGTTTTACATATCTGGCTATACTTTACGTTTGCGATAATGGGCTGAAGGTTTATTAATCCACGGCAACGGGCCTCCTTCAAAAACGAGTGTCCTTGACGAGCCTAAAGCTAAGACAGTTTTCTCGCTACTAGGTTGTAAGACCTTCAGTCTTTTGAACGACGCAATGGTGACGAAATCTTTCAAAAGTTTGTCCCCGATTTGGTAAGAGAGCATCACTTTGGCGCTCCCGATGCCCTTAGCCATGATGGGTACAACAGCACAGCTTCCGGAAAGAGGAGTCATGTCTCTATCTAGCAAATAAAGACAATTTTAACAAACAATGCGGACTAACACGAAGTTACCTTCAGTGTATTCAAAGTTTTTGCGGTCAGAAAGCTCAATCTTGTAAGGTAGCGTTCTACAATCATCAAAGTGTCGTAGGTCGTTCGTCCTGGGCATACGAGCATGGGCTTGGATAGCTAACAAGAGAGGATTCCCCACTTCGACTTCTACGGTGTGGTTAACAAATTTCACATCGAATGCCGGTAAAATGAAAACCTACAAATCAGAGGTTAAATACGCTTAAACCCTGGTTGTACTAGTTTGTTACTTTAGCTTCGCCGTAAATATGGGGATTTTTCGGAACAGCTGCAACGACGTTGACGGTACCCATGCCTTGAAATCTAGCTGCGCCTGTTTGGCTCACGGTAGCTAAAGATGTGTTGGAAGTGCTCCAGACGTACGCCTCACTGCCACCAGAGCCTTGGAATTTTTGCTCGTACTTGGGTTGCGTTATCGGATCCCAAGCATAGACTTTCATCATCGGCGTAACAGAAATGGATTGGAAGACTTCCATGTCGGCTGAAGTTTTCAAAGCAGGCTTCAGCTCCACTTCCGAACCGTCAGGTAATTGCAAGGATTTCAATGTTCCCTAGAAAACTTAATGAATTAGTCGGCAATAAATTTAAACAAAATTACGAAATGAAATCAAATTTCGTCACAACGATGTTCGCCTACCACCCACTAAGTACAATAATAAGCGGGCTGAAATCATACCGCAAGCTTTAGCAGGCGTGATGAACCCAATTCCTTACTCACAACGATTAGGACAACAACGGGAAAGAAAATACATGACAAATCAGTATTACAGCACGTTTGCCACTTACTTTCACTTTGTGCAACCCCACTTCCATGGGTACACCAGCATAATAAGTGCCGTTTGGCGCCGCTTCACTGACTACATACGATTTCGGCGTAGTTACTTTAACGCGTAAATCATCTCCGGGAAGTATCACGTGGCCTTCTTCATCCAAGAGCTCCACAATAATAGTATGTTGCTGACCGGCCACTGTTGACCAGCGACGATGGGGCAATAAAGCCAATTCTAAGCTATAGGGGTAAACGACGAACACGTTGGCAGTTGGTGCGTGCAACCCATCTTCTTGTTTCATATTTCGGTCCCTTAATATCACCTAAACAAGAAGGCATCTTCAGTTTTTATCTTCAGCTTCAAAAGAAGAGCTGTTACTTGAGTATGGCCTTGGCTCAATGCCTGGAAGGTGGTGCCCGATTCGAGCATTTTGCCCTTGTTGGTATCTACGACTTCCAAATAGTATTGAGAGCTCGGCAAAGGAATATCCTGGGCTTTGCCTTGTCGAAACTGTCTGCACGTGAATTCCACTCTGGCTCCGGGCAGTAAATAAATTTCCGCAGGCTCCAGAAGCAGGTTAGCCACAACATACACATTAACTTCTGTTGGAGGTACGTTCTAGAAAAAGTGTGTGGCGAGGCGAAGCAGTTTCAAAATCTTTATTAAGGATCTTATGCTTAGCAGAGGTTTTGCTTACTTTAAAAACTTCGTCAAACAAGCGAACTGAAAGTTTGGCCGAACCAGTCCTCAATCCTTCCAAGAGAATTGCGTGACCCTGCAAACCCTTTTCTTCCAAGGCAGCAATTGAAGGCGGGACTTCGTACGCGGAATCGGAGAAGTGAACCCAGCGCAACACCGATTCTGAACCGCCCTTTTCCGCTCCTTGAGCGCGGTCATCGAAGGTCCAGCGGAAAGCGAGTCCTTCCAAGCTCGAAAATTCATTACCTGGACGGAAGAATAATATAATGGGATCAAGATCACTATTCCAGCTTAGGAAAAAGGCTCAACCTTCGGCACAAACAGGAATTACCTTGGTCATCATACGCTCGGACGGCAAATTCTTCTGGTGCATCTTCAATAAACAGTTCCCTGGTTTTCATAAAAATTTGAAGCGAGTCGATACGATTGACAATAACGTCACACCGTAAGGTTTCTCCGGTACCTAAACAAGGAAGCTTTTTATTTATTTATTTTATAAAGAAGGTGTAATAATTACTTGGATCTTCTGCAAGAACGATAGCGGTTACTTTATGCGTTAATGAAGCCGGTGCATATACCAACGCCTTTTTGCTGCAACTTTGAACATCCTCGTTGGGGCTGGAAAAAACGGGTACCAATTTAACGGCTTCAGGACGGGAAGAGCTCCTAGGAAGGGGAAGAAACGGACGAAAACTCGGTACAGGGTGCAGCAACTTAATTTGCGGGATGTGGGTAGGTGTCGTTTCAAGTGGCTAGTCAAGGATGAATTTTTTATTCCCTTTCTTTGCCATACGACACACATGGCATTGACCTCCCAGGCATTGTATTTTTTTACATGTAATAATCGGGTAAAGTCAGACACCATACTTAAAGAGTAGTATAACCGAATACGTAAACTACAGTTCTCCGAGAGACCGGTATTGTGACCTATACAGAAAGTATAGATTCCTTTGTACATCTTTACCTACAAATATAGTAACTTTGCTCGTCAACACCACCGAAGATACCGGGAAAACAGGAATTTGATAATAACGACGATAATAATAAATTACATTTTAACCAGAACTATATGTATGAAAACTGATTATGAGGGTTAAGAATATGATCTTTATCCTTCGTGCAAATCCTTGGTAGAGCGACGGACAAATTAATAACAGAGTGAAGTACCCGTTGTGAGAATTTTCCTTGCCTAAGTTCAGATATGTCTAGGTTCAGCTGATTGTCATGCGCGACAGTGAGAAAGAAAAATGTTAAAACTCACGAGACAGCAAGAGCTGCCACGGAATTTGTTACCACCTTACCATTTATAGCAGCCTCCGTCAGTGACTTCCAGAGTAAAATTCACTGGTTGTTTGGACGAAAACGGAAGCAATACACGGGGGACATTTAATTTTGAACTCGTCACACAACATATCACAACCGTCAAAAATACTAATAAAATACAAGTTCTGTATTTTCCCATGTTTCCTGGTCTACAAGAACGAATAACCACCCAAAGAATGACGGTTAAAAACACGAGGCCACCGCAGCTACCGACATACCAACAGAACGCAGCCGGTTCTGGCGGGAACGCCACTAGGCGCGGCTACTATAGCAACAGCAACCAGATATCCTATTGGCTGTTCGCGGTTCACCGTACCAGACACGACGGATTTAAATTCGTTCGATCTTTTTCTCCCCAACATCACGCACGGCTCGTTTCGCTCGTTTTGGACGTGTTCGACGATGAACAATTTCGTACCGCAATGGAACTAGCACATTTTCAATCAATTAGTCCAAGCTCTAGCTCAGCACACAGAAGCTCTCAAACTTCTAACAACGGCGCGTCAAGGGAACCTTTTTCGCTGCTATTCAATGATTCGGCTTACGGTGAACTCGCTCGCAGTAGACTGGTTGAGTTCCCTGGCGATGACAGCAACAGCGCTCAAGAACAAGAAGAGGAAGTAAGTTATGACCCTAACTTTAGCTCATGTTTTAACGCAGCGTCATTTCCTGTTTCTACTAGGTATTACTTTCCGTGTTCCGCAAAAATGGAAAGATGGGCGCCGCTTATTACAACTGCGGAACTTGCGAAGTACATACTAAGATGCCTGACGTATACGTTCTATCTCTAAATTTTGACTTCTTTGAACAGCTTTTCTTGGTATCCGACGTGGAAGACGTCTCGCCTGAATTACTGGTCCTCAGATCACTGTTAATGGAAATTGAACCCACGTAAGGAAATGTGTCCACGGCGCATCGAAATTTACCTTAGCTTTATTAGGACCCTGATTACTAGCGCAAAGATTGACCAAGACTTTCAAGTAGCACTAGGAAAGCTGACTAACTTACAGGGCAGTCCTGAGACCAATAGTTCTCAAGCCGGTACCAGCGAATGCACTAGCACAGCCTCTAACGCTAATATTCGTTGCAAACTCAAACTCCTTCCCAGCGCGTACTTCGGTAACATACTTTTTTGCTTTCCTCCATTCTTGCGACAGTCTAGGAAAGGTTACTACACTCAAAAGTGCGGGTCTGTCAAAGATATTCATGTATTTTTCAGAACTCGGGAGTTGTCGCCGACGCGTCTTCAGCATCGAACTTCCAGGTCAACCAGCGAATCTTTCCGAGCAGGATCGATATTTGCACTTGAGCTCAGTTGTTCCGTTAAATAGTTGCCAGATGATTCAAGCTGCTGGAGCCCTAATGCGACTACTGGAGCTATGGACCTCAGGAAAAGATCTGCAACGCGCGTTTCAACCTCGGCAGTACCCGATCGTTGCTCTAATTCCGCGTCCAGCGTAAATTCCACATCGAAGTGTGTAAATTCGCTCGTTCTACCATTTCTTACTTTGCAGGTCCAAGTTGCTTTGGATAGACCCTGAGGCATTTACGGGCTTAAATATTTTCAGCCAAGATTCCCACCCTTCCAGCGTGAAACGTGGCACGGCCAACGCAACAAAAGAAGGATTGAGCGTTTTCGGGATAATGCAACGTTGCAAGTCACCTGTCGGACGGGGTGAATTGAGGTACAAGCTCTAGTTCCACTTCATGGCAATTTTTTGCACTTCTTTTTTAAACTAAAGATTGATGTTCATGAGGCCAACCCATGACGTCCAGATCTTGGAAGAAAGGCTGAATATAGTGGAATTTTGCACAAGAGCCACCAACAAGGAAGTTGTCCATGCTCTCCTTGTGCATACGGCTGCTTTACGCAATGTTTCGGTATAAACAACGCTAGAACAGACCTTGCACCGTAACAAATACTAATTCTCGTACGTAGCGTGTCTTCGTTAAAGTTGCTGCAGTCCAAGCCTCCATTAGCGAATGGCAAACGCTGTATACTGTAAGTTACCCATTCATTTCCCAACGATCGAGTCCTCTTCTATTTAAATTTATTTCTGACTTTTAGACGTCGTATCATCTGGTCGCCATTGGCCAAATATGTAGTCGGCTCCCTTCAGATATTAAACTCTTCAAAGCTTTCGCCGATATTTTGCTAACGGGAACACTTCAGATTACAGTACAGCATATTCATACAATGATTGACTTTGAGGAATCCAAGACAAAGGGAAGGATCGCGATTCTTCCGGGGGTTTGTCCCAAGCTGGATCGTAGTAGGCTATTTTCTCTTCTCATTAATTTCGTAAAAACTGTTTATGTTCAAAGAATTTCTTAACCAAAATAATTAATGCTATTCACAATCATGTCGAAGCTAAACAACAACTGGCTGGTGTGAATTCTTTGCTCAACGAAGTGGCGATACAAGAACTCGAGGACGCCCCGCCATACGTTACCTCGTGTGTTGTGACCTTTTTTCCAGAGCTCGGTTTCCTACTTGGCATACCAATTAATGATCACTCTATTACACTTCAGTACCAAATTCCCGGTTTGAAGTTTATGGTGGGTTTTGTATTTCCAAGCAACGAGTTAGAAACTTAACCGCCGATTCTCTCTACCTCTAGTTCAAGATCAACGACACGTTACATTACAAGTCTCCTCGCTGCACCGAATTAGATACGACTTTAGGGAAGAGCTTCTGCGAAATCGTCGAAATGGAGACGAAATTCGTAATTCAGCTATCCCAAGTCGTCATGTTGGTTGCCGACGATATTCGCAAAGCTCTTGCACTGGGCGGTCAATTAGATGCGTAATATAACGCGAAATCGAAGACCGCCCTTCAACTTCCAAAGCTCTTTTTTAGGTTGTTGTCGTTGGCTACCGTAGCAGTGGAACAAAACTTCGTAAGGCCTCACTTTGGCCAAATAGAAGATGGTATTCAAATCGACGGAGGATGGCACATACTTCACCACCTTTGCGTTGATAACTTCGTCCCAAACGATACTCAGCTTGGTGGCCCCGAACAGCCTCGAATTGTTGTGCTATCTGGACCCAATTCAAGCGGAAAATCGGTTTATTTGAAACAAGTAATTCAAAAACTTCCTTAGCTCTGAAGCACCTAATTTTCTTGTTTATTTTAGACAGCGCTGATAGTTTTCCTAGCCCATATTGGGAGTTTTGTGCCCGCCAAAAAGGCTATCCTGAGTCCGATGAAAGGAATATTCTGTCGCATACCTTCGCCAGGATCTTCCTGCTCACGTTTGTCATCATTTGCTACTGACTTAAACCAAGTACTACAAGAAACGCCCTTGTCAATAAAATGTCAGTGGTTCTGGTTATTTTCAGATGGCACGCGCTCTTCACTTTGCCGACAGTCAATCCTTAATCGTGGCCGATGAGTTTGGCGCTGGCACTTGTTATTTAGACGGCTGTTCCTTCCTAGCTACGTTTCTGGCCGCATGGGCCACCCAGGCCCACCGGTCGCCTTTCGTACTGGTTGCTACTCATTACCACGCTCTCTTCAAACACGCACCTCCAACACCTCTTTTGACCTTCAAAGTAAGATAAGCGCGATTACTTTTAAAGCAATGGCTCATCCGTGATATCTTCCAAGAAAATGAAACTGCTGTATACAGAGGACGAAGTCATAAACTTATACCAGGTCATTGATGGTTCATGCGAATCAAGTGAAGCTCTGAAAATTGCTCAAAGCATCAAAATGCCTCCTTCTATTATTGAGCGAGCTAGACAAGTAAACTTCCATTTGTCATTTTTATACACTAATTTTACTCTACGAACAGACGCTGGAGCCTTTGTGTACGGGGACAAGCTTGTCGCGTGAAGCTCACCCTCGAATGGAGGCGTATTTGACTACGTAAGTTTTTCTTTTTTTACCTAACCTGCATGGGAAAAAAATTAAAAAGGTCTATACTGTAAAAGGTGCCGCAGTATCATGGAAGAATGGTTACAGCTGGATCTTGACACGTGCGATGTGGAAAATTTCCTATGTAATAGCGTCCAAGCCAGGTGGGTGGAGTTAGAGGGGACCTCCTGGAATTCGTCAGCGTCCAGAGGTCATGTGTCCGCGAGCGATACTAGCTCTCCATCACTACAAAGTCAGTGTGAACAGCATACTCCAAGGGTTCAAGTCCATCCGAGCACGCCCCAAAGTTCTACCCCTCGTCGAGCCAGTTTACCCAGAACGCCTCGAAGTGATGCCACAGTGCCGGGACCTTCAAGCACCAGAGATGTATCCTCTGATGACACCGATCGTTCGTCTCTTTAAGCCATTTTCCCCCCAGTTTGATGAAATCCTCTCGACAAAATTCCTGCGTTCCTGTTCTGATCTCCTCGACTACCACATGGGTACGCATGTGCCTATGCTTGTTTACCTGTTAAAATTCCAAGTCGCATAGGAAATGAAAGTTGAGAATGTAAAAGCTTCAATCGTACAAAGTGAAAATTTGGCCAATCAAAGAAACATGAATCTCTAAATTTGGACTGAATCGGTATTGGTTCATAACCAAAATGAGGGGTCTAAACAAAACACTTCGGGGGAGAGGAGACAGTAAGAAAGTCAAATATAATTGTTCCTTGATTGTTGAAAATAAGCGCACAATAGCCAAGGTTGTAGAATATAGAGACAAAACGTTTAGGAAACGTTAAGACCGTTTCGATCTCGCTTGGGTAGACAAAAGTTTTGTGTCGCTTAAAAGGGGCATTTTTCTTCTAGACTGCGTTTTGTAGTTTTCTAGGCTTGGAAACAAATAAGGAGCGAAAAGTTGCATGCTTCAAATCCATTAACACCATACGCATATTCGTAAACGCAAGAAATTACACAACTCCACAGTCCTAGTACACAGAAACCGTTGAAACAACCTTTAGTTTTTAGCTCACATACCAGCTCACGAATTATCTGGAAAGGGCAGTCGGAAGAAGAAAAAGAAAAAAAAATAACAAACAAACTCGTGCTTTGTCTCCTTTGTCGGACTTGTGCTTGTCGTTATTCTCTACGTCTTCCCCATCGGGTAATACAGAAAATGGCGAGTTACTCCCTCTCAAAAGTAACTCAGGAATTAGGAGAACTAGAAGCTCATGCTTGTTCCTGTACGGGGGACACAAATTGAAATCCGGCCCAATCCACATTGACCTTCCGCGATGAAGCTCGCTAATCGTTTAAGAGGGGAGAGGAGGAAGAAATTAACATCGTGAAGCTATCGTCGAAAATAATAATAATAATAATAATAACCCGCAAAATCAATGCGCTTGTTAGCTAGTTTTGTACCGGCAGTCACTAAGGATTATCTGAGTAGGACCAAAAATAAATGAAAATTGATTAGTGTTATAGCGCAGTTTTTGAAGGACAATTGGGAGGAAGAGGGATAGAAAAAAAATTAACTGGATATCCTATTATAAAATACAGCATTTGCGTTTGTGACCAGGCCTCCGTTTCTTGTCTTTCCCTCGTCGCTCCTTCTACATTCCCATTGAGAGAAAAAAAGAAAAAAACGGAAAACCATTATTAGGTAACTCTTAAAAAATAAAAACAAAAAATCTAAAGAAAACAAAGAGAAATACTTACGTCTTTGCGAATTTCCCGGACTAGGGTATAGAAGGCATCGTCTACGCCCATTCTGGTCTTGGCGGATGTTTCTACAAAAGGAATCCCATAATTGCGTGCTACCTCTCTCGCTTGAGCCATGTCGACTGCTCGGGTCGGCAAGTCACATTTGTTGCCTACTAACACCATGGGTACTTCTTCGGCATCTTTGACCCGTTTAATCTGCTCGCGGTAAGCGTTAATGTCTTCGAACGATTTGGCGTTATTCACCGCAAACACCAAAAGGAAACCTTCGCCGGTGCGCATGTACTGGTCGCGCATAGCACTACGCAACAGGCGGTTAAAGTGGCGTTAATGGGGCTCATTAGGCTACTTGTGTAGGGTGACCCTACCTGTACTCTTCTTGCCCTGCAGTATCCAAAATATCCAAGAGACACGTCTCCCCATCAATCACCACTTGTTTCCTGTAAGAGTCCTCTGAAAAATAACACATTATTACCTCCGAATGAAGATTCGCAAATGAAGCGGCCACGGCTTACCGATTGTAGGGTCATATTCGTCCACGAAGCTATAAAAAGAAGGTGAGCATATCATAATTCGTAGATTATTAATCAACTCTTACTGATTCTGGATGAGTTGAATGGTAAGAGCACTCTTGCCAACGCCACCAGCTATAGTAAAAAAAATAACACAATTGGGTTATTAGTTACACAGGTTGTAAAACTAGCAAGCGGTAAAAAGTTGACTACCAGCTTCACACGCTAGTTTTGGATTTCCAAAGAGATGGAATGGGCCCGTGATAGCACTTATCTAGCTGAGGTAATTCGATAGGAATCTATTATCGTGAAAGTTGTTAAAACGAAGTTTTATGATATGGGTAACGTTCGGTAGACTTCTCTATAGAAAAAGACATAGTTTACATACAATTATTAACGAGAAGCTTAAAGTTCGGACAAGGTTTATCTAAACAGTTTCCCCTAAACACAGGTGGGTGGGGGTCTTTCCGCAGCTTAGGCTTCCAATTCATTGCTCTGTTTCCCCCCCAGATTTAAGATTTGTCGATCTCCTAATGATTTCACATCGAGTATATCTTACGTCACGACAGGCTTTTTACTCATGCAACTATTTATGAGTGTTCCGGAAATTTCCTCTGATATTCCTTTTATTGGTAGTATAATTTTTTTCGGAAATGAGCTTCCCTATGTGAGTCAGTCCGTGTCGGCTTCAATTCTATTAGGTATAGTTACATGAAGTAACATGGGTTTGGACTACATACGTTTATTTTCCTCTTGTTTCGATTTTTAGCCGACACAGACGAGTTCCCGATAATATTATAAATGCCGCAAATAACATTACTGTCAAGTCATTTATATTACTGTCAAGTCGTTTATAATGTGTCAGATATATTGTTGACGATGCGCTTCAATCGACACCTTACTGAAGTATAATTTGTTGGGAAACAATCTACATTATTTGACTTTTCTGTCCAGCTATGTCATTTCAGCACTTGGTGATTTTACTGTCCTGGGATTACACAATACGGTAACTAGGTTTCCCCCAGAGTTATGGATAGCACAACCCACAGTATAAGGTGCTCTAGGGTGGAAATTGTTATGGATCGAGATAAACTTGGGCTGAAGTGGCATGGATGGAAAATCCAAGAATCGAACGTCCCTTTGCCCTAATAGGTGACACCACATCGTATAGTATGTGTAACAATCCATAAAACTATTTTATATGTAGAGTCAGGATGTGTGAACTTACCTCCGACAACAACCAGCTTGTATTCCGTCATTTTCAAATAGCCTGATTCTAAAACAAAGTTAGCCCCACCTTTGTTTCTGTACACTCTACCTTACAAAACTCGGCTTTGGATTTTAAGATCAAGTATCACAAAGAGTCTTGGTCCAATCTCAAACTGGTGCTATATACAGCTATCAACAAAGCTGTCAGTACAAACACATTACTGATTGTCCATTTCGACGAAAAGATCACAAAACACAACCCATCACCTAGACGCCTGTCACATAACAAAGCAAACGCAAAAAGTAATGCAGGGTTGCCGTTGGCTTTTTATTGTCATTTGGTAACTAATAATCCTAATGTATCCTGATGGGATAAAGCTATATGTTTATTTTAAAAATTTGTAGATATGCAAATAACGGCCAGCAACGGACTTTCAATAGTGCTCACGACAACTTGGCTTTAACCCGCGCAGTTTGAAGTGCTACAATGACACCTGTATCCTTAGAACAAGTGGAACTCAATTGTTACAAACAAAGAATCATGTCGAATACAGAAAACTGTGTGTTGATTTATCATTATGTGACCATGACGAAACAAATGACAAGATTGGTATCTAAATAAGGAAAGTGCGAGTTCGTCATTCTCGGCTTTTATTTTGTATGTTGATAGATAGTTAAATTTGTTTCTAAACTTGAGTCATTTTTTCCTTTTATCTTCAAGTTATTCTTCGTTCGCCGGTTCTCTCAAGAATTCAATTCGATTGTATCTGGTTATTAGTTACCGGTAATTTTTTCTGTGTTTACGTAAAGGATGGCGATTTAAATTGACAGATTTTAGTGTTAGCGTTTACCTCTTAACTTATCTATAGAGAACAGTAGTCTATACCGAAATCATGATATATTACTAAAATGTATGTATTCCTCGTACTTCCCTTCGTGTAGCTTTTAATGTCTCGCTGGATTAGCATATTTTTTTTACATTCTTTCAATTCTTTTGTACCTTGTTTCTTTCTTTGTTGTTCAGAGCGCCAATTTGGATCCGAAGATTACTGTGTTAAGCGTTAGCATCCTTACTGTCCCAAGTTTTAGTTAAAGGTTTTTCTCCGATTTTTTCCCATTTTTAAAGCGTTCTGTCCAAAATCTGCGTTAATTGAACACGAAACACCTCCGAAAATACTTTTGCTAAAACCCCGAAAATTGTACGCAAAATTCTGATTTTTAGAAACCTATTTTTGCTGTATTTTGTGGTATTTTTCAATACATTTCCACCAAAAAATCGTATTTTTAAATTTCCCGCAAAAATAGCGACCTCGCTCCAAAAATCGTTTTTTTCCATTGGCGGAATTCGAAAAAGTGGCGTGGTCACGTTTTCGAGTTGGGAAGGCTTTTTCCGGGTTATTTTCCATAAGAAACAATGTTGAGCAAAGGGTACCCCCTTCAGAAATCGTGAAAAACTGGAGCTCCGCCTTCCTTCCCGTCCTTGCTCCTCCCTAGCTGGTCCCTATCCCTCAAGGATCATGGATACACGGTTGGCTCGATAGGCGGAGCATATCGGATTAAGCAGTTCAGCACCGCCTGAAAATGACGTAGCTCATTTATTCTGAACGCGCCGTTTTTGAACACATAGAGCTTCTGCAGGCCTAGACCTTATTAAAAAGGGAATGCTTTTCTATTTCTGACGTTACACATCTTACCTAAACTGTAATTTTGCTGAACAATACATTTCAATTAAAATACTGAGTAATTATTGATTTGTGTATATTTATGTGGTATGAGATCGCGAAGGATGCTGTACTTTCGGTTTCATAAAAGCAATTTCATTTCTAGGCGCCCATGTTCTTAACGTTTTTATATTAGTTTTAATTGGTTTTGCTTTCGTTCCGTTTAAATTCCTTTACCATCGTCCATCACGAGTTTTCTACTGTTAGGATTTAGTATGGTTTCTTTCTTCTGGACAGTACGTAACATAATTAAAGTTAAATATTGGGTTGTACACGAACTTCGAAATACATTTCCCGAACTGGGGTGACCCTTATTCTTACGCTACTCTGTCATGGGCCAAAACGTTATCTTTTGGAGGTTTAATAGAACCTTCTCAAGAATGGGCCGAAGCAGCGGCAAAACTTAAAACATATTTTCGGAATACGCATGGCGTAAATGCGAGCCGAAACGAAGTAAATTTCGTAAATGTTTCATTCACGTAAAAATCTTAATTAGAATCAAAAGGTGCGATATGTGTATCAACCCGAAATAAAAATGTGTACGTGGAAGGGTTTATCGAAGTTAAAAGGGTCAACTCCCACAAGTGAAGGGGGGAAGAAATTAAGAAAAATAAACAAAATAATACATTAGTACGAAACTTTTATAAACGAAGTAAACGTCACCCGGATCCTGGAAGCGCGCCTTTTTCGAATGAAATGTTGTCAGTGAAAATACACATTACGTGTAATGCGCTACTCATTGATAAGTGATGAACGCAATTCTTGTATTTTTTGCCTAAATACACGTTTATATTATTCGCACATTTAGTTTCGTTACTTATGTTTATTCCTTCTTTACATATTTTTAATTCACAGGCCACAACAGCCGATCTGAAAGATAACGAATTTTTCTTCAGCTGTAACAGCTTCAGAATCATGTTTTGCGAGGAATGCAATCTACCCTCTTTCTACTGCTTGCATTCGCATCTTCCTTTCCTTTTTTTCTAGTTTGTAGATTTTCGAACGTCTAGCCAGCAGCGAAAATTTTTTCCCAACCAACAGCGAAGGTTTTTTCTAACTAACAGCGAACATTTTAAACTCGGTGTGAGAAATTTCACTGTTGGCACACGGAGAAAACAAGACATGAATTGATAGTTTACCAGTGTATTAATTCGTCAAAATATACAACTGCATTAAAATTTGTGTTACAAAATATAGCATTCACGATGCCTGGAAATCGTTGTCTAATGGAGGAGTGCAATAACTTACATGAAGTTACAAAAACACATGGACGACCTACAAGTCAAGGAAGGGAAAAAAGGAAAATAAACAAACTTACAAACTAAAAAAAACTGTGTATTATTTCTTAACACTACTTAATTAATAATAATGCTCTTATTGCTGTTCTTTGGAATTCAGCGTAATAACTACCACTTCAGTAAACACACATCGCGTTTCTAACGTTTGTTTACCAGACTCCCCTGCTCAGGCAATGCCAGCCTGCACCGTGACGTATGCACTTACGCAAAGGGGCGGGAATGGCGCAACCTTGTTTCTACTAACGTTGCTTGTATCCATGAACCTTGCCTATCCCTCTTGCTCGCTCCTATCCTTCTGTTTCCCACGGATAGGGAAGGAAGGAAGGACTTCATACTGGATAGTTAGGTACTTTTAGGTACTCCATACTGGATAGGTGTAAGCACGATTGATAGGGACCGAGCCAGGAAGGAACTCGGATAGGGAAGGAAGGAGGAATGAAGAAATATACCCAGGAGGGCCTGGATTTTTTTTCCATATAAAATAAACAGGCCAAAGCCGGGATCGAACTTGCGACCACACGATTTCGGCGTTACCCGTTAGACCGCTTGGCCTACTCATTCTTACAAATAGATGTCGAAGACTTCTATAAAATTAATGCTAGCACATGCGCTATAAGCTAACGTCTTTTAAACTTCAGTGAGACATTCAGCGTAACTATAATCGCTCCAGTATCCAGTGTATTAAATCTGCTTGCATAAAACCCTTACAGCCACAGAGCTACGATCACGCCGTAGTTAAATAATAATAATAATAAAAATGAGAAGAAAATAATCGCTCCAGTAAAAGACGATATACCGAATGAAGCCAATGCACAAAGGCTTAAAGCCAGGTATGTATTTTTCTTGACTTCTAAGAGGTGTTGCAATTATCTTGCGTTCTGCTGTAACAATCCCCAGCATTGTTATTTACTTACCCGTTCTTGCTTATTACAAAAACGACTAGGACGAAGACTTTTATACTCTTTATCAGCCGTTGAAACGAAACATTTCGTCTGTCCGCAACTTCAGTTAATAAAATCCAATGATGAATTATTATTGGTTCTTCCGAAGTAATTACTATCCCTAAAAGAGGACAGCATAGTGCTCACTTGTGTGCATCAAGTCAACTAAATAAACCGTGAAATTTATTCAGGAAACATAACTAACCTCCCTAAGACCTTCCTGTCATGTTATGTCGACTTTTATCAGATCACCGACTGATCGGATTGGTATTCGGATCATTTGGCAATCCTTTCTCTTAATTACAATTTAATTTATTAAGTATAAAACACAGGTATTTTATGAAGAACAACGCCTTATATTTTGCATAAATTATTTATCGTCATATTTCACCAAGCACAGCATACCAAACTAGGGCCAGATAAGTCGATACAAAGACCATTGAAACTTGGAGGTTCAATCTTTTGCGCTCTTTATTTTACAATACAGATACGAAAGTAGTAATTTCTGTCACTGCCAGAAATAAAATACATATTTTTGAGCAGGTCAACGGTGGTTTCTCGAGTTTTTGGTGTCAAATTATTTGCATAAAGAGTGAACAAACCCCTAAAGACTTAACTCCCCAGTCCTCACCTAAAGGCTTTCGCTTTGCTGGCCCCCTGAGTACGTCCAAAATGCAAACTTATAATCTCTGTAAATGTTCATAATTAACTATTGCCCACGAAAACTTTCAACATTTTGGTCATCAGAATCAGCACAACATTAACAAATCTATATATTACAAAGGCGAACTCGGTTTCCCAGAGACCGTGTTAAAGGTTTTGCATTAACACACTATACATAAGATTCTTCTCCACAACTGTCAGCAGAATCCGATCGCCGACGATTTTTGTAGCTGGCTTTACCAGCCAGCGAACCAGGATAGTCTGTTTTGTTCTGTCCCAAGTAGTAAGTGGTGATGGGCGCACGGTTGTTCCTCATCATCGGCGGATACCGGTACGGCGGAGGAATGGAAGACGCCACTGCATCCGCCGCTTGCCGTTGCGAGTCGGTGAACAAGGTTCGAAGTTGCGACACACTCCAACTGATTTCCGGCCGTTTGCTCAACGACGTTCTTTGACTAGATTTGGGCGCCACCTGGCCACTCTGTACGGCACTGCGAGACCGGGACGTTGGTGGCTTTTGCGGCTGACTCCCACGTTTCGGATGATTGCAGCCGTACTCGTAATGACGCGCGCCGCTGCTCGTCGCGTCATTTTGGGACTTGGACCGCGGACTGGGCTCACACTCAGAGTCCGTTAACGAATCCTCAGCGGCTTCGTCTTCATCCGAATCCTCTTCGTCACTGTTTAACGGCGGCGGCAGAGAAGCCGATCGCTTGACCGACTCGCGCTCCCGCAGTTTGGCTCGACTGCGTCGCTCGCTGGGCCCGCTCACCGAACTCAGGCGGTCCGAAGCGTAAAAGGACTTGTCCTCTGCGACAGGCTCGGGCGTCAAAGAGGTTTGCGTCTCTGTTTCCACATAGCGCAGGTTCGCATCCTGGTCACTCGAGTTGACCCATGTCCCCGAAGTCTGGATTTCCTGGTCTCTGACGGCGTCCAAAGCGCCGCCATATTTGGCCGACAGAGAATGGTAGTACTTCTCGCTGGGCTCGGGTGTTTCGTGGCGCGTGGGGACTTGGGACCGGTGCAAAGGCGCGTAAATAGGTTCAATATTGACTACGCTAACGTTCGTCCCCCGCGGACGGTCCGCCTGCCGTACCACTCCATAAATACTTGGCGCGTTCCGCTGGGCTTTCGAGCGCTCCTTGGGCGGCAAAGACGGCGCTTGGTGCTTTTGATTATACACCGAATCCGTGTGAATCGACACGGGACGTGTCCGCGGAAAAAGATGGGCCCTTTTTTCTTCGACACGCGCATGTTGCCGTAACTTCGGCGCTTCAGAAGACGGCGTCCTGGGAACAGCTGACCGACCGATTTTCTGCTTGGGGGGCAAGGGCGGTGCCTCCGTTTTCGGCGCTACCGCCGGTGCCAGATTGGGCTGGTAAATCTCCTCTTCCCATTCTTGGCTGTTGACCCTGACCGGTGAAGCGCGCACATGAACGTACTCGTCGGTTGCTTTCTGTCGATACTGCTTCAGCGATTCCTCGTACAATTTTTTCGCCCTTGCGCTCAGCACCAGTTGTTCCTGGACAACAGAGTCCAGGAATTCAGGACCCGAGAAACCGTGAGGGTTCAGCGAAGCCCCCGTCGCTTTGGGCTGCGAGTGGCTATGGGAACGCCGGTGTAATGTCTCTTCGTAAGTCGGCGGTTCCCATTCGTCGTTCCGGTGAGGGGTGCGGAGCATCGTGGCGCTGCTGGACGAGCTTCGCGAGCTGATGTCTTCGTTCGCGGGCCGGAACGGAGTGAGAAAGCTCAAGGGGGCAGGCACAGGGACCGAGAGCGCTCCGTAGGCCGATTCCCAGGCCGAGTTGACCGCGCCGTAATCTTTCCCTCTGGAATTGGAACGCGATACATGGGGCGTCGAATCGTCGTCCGACAAAGTGCTGGAATCGTAACTCCGGTCGACGTGGTCAATGTGAGGCGTTGACTGGCTCCAATCGCTCCGTTCGAGCTTCAAGTCGGCGCCAGCGGCGCTGGACGGCTCGTCCTGGTCCTCCGCCAGGTACACCGCGGATTTGGAGCGCATTAACGTCGGGGACGCATTCTGCGTCGGCGGCGGAAGCGGGGCACGCCCCTTACGGTGCAACGCTGGCTTCTTGTTCGCCTGTCCTTCCGACTCGGCGTTGCGCTTCGCGTGGGAACTGCCAGAAAGCGAAGGTGTGGTAAAGGTGTTGGCCAGGCTCTCTTCGGAGGCGCTGCGTCGCAACGGTGTGCCGGTCGGGGAGTCTTCTTCTTTGCTATTACTCTTGCCGATCTTCCGTAAATGCGACTTGCGACGGAACCAGTCCTTCCGCTGGAAATGCGACGACGCGTTTTCTTCGGCTGGCAACTCTGCGTCGTCTAAACGCGTGGCCGAGGCTTTCGGATTGGGTACCGCGTAAACCGCATCGTCCGACAACTTGCGGTAGACTTCTAAACTGGGCTGGTCGCGCGTGGGGTACACGCGATGATACTCGGCGGGCGCGGTAGCGGCCGAGTAGCTTGGCATAAGCTTGGGATGGTCGTAAACGTAGTTGTAAGGCTCGAGCCGCTTCTCCGAACCGCGCCCACTGCTTGTGCCGCTATGAACGCTTTTGCGCCCACTGTGGCCGGAAGAGGATGACTCGCTGCCTTCTTCTTCGTCGGGAGTATAAAGCTGAGTATCCGACAAGGTAAGGCCCGAATCCCGACTTAGGTTAGTGACGGACATCTTGTCACGGCGGGGCAGGTTGCTGGCTTCGTGGAGTTCGGCATCGTGTAACAGCTCTCGCTCCAGACTATCCACGGACGAGTCGTCCCTCCTCAAGGCATCTGCTGTATTAATCGAAAAAGTAAAAAGTCAGCGACTTTTCATACACAAAAAAAAAGATAAAAAAATAAACGGAAGAAAAAAAAGATAAAACTTACAACGACTGTGACCGCTGTGCAGACTGTGAAGGCTGTCAGATTCCTCTGCGCCCGAGTCGTGCGTGTTCATTTGATGCCGGGCCATGTGTCGGTACACGGGTGGCAAGTGTCGGAAGCGGCTTTCATGGTCCGCTTTGTTGTCCAGCGTAGGGGTTGGTTGTTCCATCGGCTCTCCGAAAAGCTTGGAGGTATCTGGCCCGAAGAGGGCGTCGCACCGTTCAATCAGGCACGTCACGAGAGCCGGTAGCTGCTTGGACGCCGTCGCTTCGGCCGACAAGGCCAGGGCAGGATTGACGGCTGCCGAGGGACTAGTATTGGACCACAGCAAGCTCGGTCCGACACATACCGCCAAATTGGACGCTGACATCATGTTCTGACTACAGTGCTGCGCAATCCGGTGTAAGACGCACAAAAAGTGGCGTAGCAAGGTCAAATGCGCCGCTGGCAGTTTGTCGCACAAACTGGAGAAAAGTAAATGAAAGGAAGCCGTCAGTACAATCTCGATCGCACGAAAAAGGAATAAAAAATCCCAAGCCACAAAAGCACATCCCGTCTCGTTTCAATAACTGACCTTCTGATCTTGTTTAACGCAGGTCCTGCTTCATTATCGCCCACAGCGTCTAGCCACTGCGCATAAAGCTGCGACGTCAGGAGACAATCCGGTAGCGAGCGGAGAAAATCTTTTAACAAGACGGCCAACACGACGGCGTTGACTGCTTCCCAATCGACCAATTCTCCTGCTTCCACCTGCTCCCGCAATTCGCGAACTTGCCGGGCATTAGCCGATTTTCTGAAGATCCCCACTGTAAAAGGGCCTTTTTGGAAGAGTTGCCAAAGCATAACCTAGGAAAAAGTAGGGGCGGAAATATAGTTATAAGGAAATATAAGGGGGATCATTACAAAATCTCGCGACCCTTCTTTTTTTTTAAAAAAAAACTTCTGGAGGATAGTGAGCTGAATGTGAAAAAATCTTACCATAACGGGTTTGGGTAAGCCATCTCCGTCACAAATCTTGGTTAACGGTTGTCCAAAGAGGTGTGCGGCATCCGAAGCATCGAGTGCATCTCCTTTGCTGTTGACGCGTCGGAAAACTCTTTGAATCTTGGAAGGCGATTTTTTGTTTTTCTTCTTCTTTTCAGGCGAGTTGAAGCTGGGTTTTTGGATTTTTCGGAGAATAAACTGGCATTTGGCTGTCAGGGTATGATCGGTGCTGTAAAGGTTGTTGCAATGGTCCAAATCAAAGCCCTCTTCCGCGTTAACGCAATCCCTGAGGCAGTTCATCTTGATGGCAAAAGGGAACTCGTGGCCAATTAACGGGTATGGTGCTTCGTCACTATCAGATTTAACCCACAACTGGAAGCCAGTAGCATCCAAATCACCCATTTCCAAGTGCGATAAAGCCAGCCGAATGCAATCCCGCGCATTATCATGCGGCGCCACACACAACGTCTTGACCTACAGGACCAATAAAATGGAAATTACCTTCCCATCCCTGCTCAGGTGTACTTTCAGCCAACAATCTGAACAACGCTCTTTCGCATCATTAGCAAACCAATTAGCTCGTACCCCAGAGTCTTACATACTAAGAAATACCTGCTTTACGAACACGATTACGACCTATTCAAGGCCATTTTGTCAATTTTATGTTATGTACGTTTAATTTTAATTACAAGTAATATCACTAATTTCAACTAATCCAACTTGAAGCTTAATAATTACATCAAAACTATAACATTTCATCCTTGGCATCAGACTTTGGTATTACCACCATTATCCAATGTTCAGCAAATCTACAATTTCTAAAGTTCATCGTATCACGAATTATTTAGAAATTAGCCAGGCTGCAAGAAAGTACAGTGCATTATTAAGGACACGAAATATCAACATTCACCACTTTCTTGGAAATATAGCCAAACATAAACTCGCGAGCATGACGCGAACACCTTTCTCCCCCTTTCTAATCTATCAAAAGCGTAAGACTAACACGACGTAATACTCAACTAAGTCTGATTAACCCAGATCCGGGAAAAGGAAAGAAAACCACCACAACCCAAAACTTACGTATTCTATGTTCTGCAAAGCATCATGGAAAACGACTTGAACTGTGGTGGACTTGGGTTCAGCTTCTCGCTCGGATTGTAGACTTTGATGTAGTCTACTCCACCACAAATCTCTCAAAGCTGCCGAACTGTAGGAAAAAAAGAAAAGGTATACGTTAGTGGATTAACACTTGACGATCCCGTTAAAATATCCATCCACCAGTGAAGGAAAACAGGTGAAAGTATGGGGAGTAATCAAGATTGCCTTCTGGGGATACAGCCTACGACCTCAACTAAATTTCCAGAACAAAACTGATCGATTCTATGGAAGAAAAAAAAAAAAGAGTAGCCACCCGACCTGCTCGAGTCAACTTCCTCACATTCTTCGGAATCCGGGTACGAGACATAGCTTTCTAAATCACTGGCATTATCCGAACGACTGCTGCTAAATAAGCTCATTAGGGACTGAGCTCTTTTTACATCAGAAATGCTCGAACTGGATGTCGTACTAGTACGCCGTTCCTTGTTGCGCACATTTGCCTGCCGCGTACTTGAAGAAGGTGCTAAGCAATCGCATGACCAACTGTGGGGATCGTTACGCTTCCTGTCCAAATTCCTCGAAATACCCAGGGGAGCACGGCTATAACTTGGCCGGGAATACGGCGGCGAGGCTAATGCATGCACGTTCACAATTTCTGCCCGGAATGTTGTTTCAACTTCACTCATAACACCCCGCGGTGATCTTCGGGGATTCGGTGATGATGACGAAACGGCTCTCCTGGAAAAGCCGCCACATCCAGTTGCCCGTTCCGCGAAACTCTGTTGACCACGGACCTCATCTGCTTCGCAAATTTCGTCAATTCCGTGCAAAGCTGGAGTAAACTCGCCGGGCCAGCCGGGAGTGGGTAACACCCCCGATTCTAAATCCCCGTCTGAATGTTTGGGTTCACATTTCTTGGTGAGGCTGAAGGATTTCCTTCGAGTCACTTTATTGATAAATTTCTGCATTTTCCCTTTTTTATTTTTTGCTTCTGGCAGCTGCCTTGACGACGTCTTGAAAAAAAACGAATTCAACACATAGGTGTAACACAAAAAAGTCCACGTGTGCCAAGCACATTCACGGGGCACCAAACACCAGGATCGACTTTTGACCTCCGCTGTGAAAGGTGCACTGGGCTGATATAGATGCGATCCAACTTTTGGCTGCCCCCTTCCCCCTTGTCCGATCTCGGCAGGTGAATGGTGTTTTCGACAGACAAAACGCTCTTTTACTTCCCTTTAGGGCAATCAGAGTAATCCATCGAAGGGTGACCTGACCCCGGGCTTGTTGTGTGACCCTCATTCGTTTTGACCTTTTAGGGGAGATTTGATAAAAAAAGGAAAGGGAAAAGGGAGGAAAAAGCTGTGAAACAGAAAAAGCCTGGTAGCTAAAAATTGCAGTCCCCCAGTCACAGCTTTGGGACACATAGCCATCGCTCTCTTCGTTTGCCTTCGAGGGACATTGCCACTTGCGCTGACTAACATTGGGAGCGATCTGGCTTGGATTTCCAACCAAGCAACAATGGAATGCAGTGAACATGTCTCTCGAAAAGGAAGCTTTCGAGTTGACAGTCTACCCAAAATACAGTTAGGCTCCTTTAGCTCATCCCCCCCACCTGCCTCGTCCTCCTTCTTCCCTTATTAGGCAGATGTAGGTGCTGCTGCTCACGCTCCCACGTCCAAAGGCCAATAAAGGCATCACAGGAGTAAAGACGCCTGAAGCCGAACGTCTTTAAAAAAAAATTGGCGTGGCTTCAGCTTTGCTCGTTGCCGCCGTCTTGTATTGTTTCTGCCTTATAGTGACGAGATATAGAATACAATGGTACAAGTTTTATATTTGAAGGCCCCGGTATACACCAACCTCGTGTGGACGAATAACACGGGGAACTCTACAAAAGGCTCCTGCGTAATGCTTTAGTATATTTCAAATCAATGCTTGCAGTAAAGTTGTCTTAATTGATGTCTAGTGTCTGTGTTTGAGATTTTTTGAAAATATGTTTTTATTAAATTTAAAAACTGTACGTGAATTTTTGCAAATTTTGAAATATAAAAAAAATTGGCTGACAAAAGTACAAGATAACTTCTTTCTACATTTTTTGGTAAAAATACGATTCAAATCGGACGAGTAGTTTTTACGATATCATTACTAGAATTACCCAATTTTAAGTAATGCTACCGTACAAACTACTCGTCCGATTTGAATCGTATTTTCACCAAAAAGTTTTGGGAGAAGAGATCTAGTGGTCCTGTTACCCAGATTATATTTTTTCAAGTATTGCGAAATTTGCAAAAATTCACCTATAGTTTTTAAATTTAATAAAAACTTATTTTCAAAAGATCTCAAACATAGGCACTAGATATCAATTAAGAAAACTTTACTGCAAGCATTGATTTGAAATATACTAAAGCATTACGCAGAAGCCTTTTTTACCCCGTGTTATTCGTCCATAAGAGTTTTCTGTATACCGGGGGAGATATGCAAGGTTCCATGAAAATGGCCTAGTAAATTATTGAGTCTTCCAGACCATTTGGTTCTTGGGTAACTTTTGCTATTAAGGGGAATTAACGAGTTGAGCAGTAATTATTGAGTCCGTCAGACAATTATTGGGTAAAGCCGCACGTCACAATCGCTTCTGGTGCGGAAAATATGGGTCTTTCTGGTAAAAATTCACAAACGCTCCCTCTTGTCTGAGGAGGGGGCATTAAACAAGGGCGTAGAAATTGCTGGTGGCTAAGTACGATATTTCGTCAATGTCACCAGGGGAGCTTTCGGGAAAGGAAAAAAAAAGGCGGAGGTAAAGTCAAGAGGAAGAAAGCATCATAAAAGATGGTAGTCCTACCGGGAAACAAGTCAATAGGCAAAGATAAGACGTTCGGGAAACGTACCTGAAGGTGGCTACCACATTGCACGTGGGCCAGCCCATGACAAATGATACATCTTTGGCTTTGGTAGCTTCGGTGACATCGTCAAGGCATTCGGCTAACCACATTTCCGCGACGCGGACTTTTTCTTTCAGCTTGAAGTTGCCTCCCGAACGTGCCTTGGCCACCAAGAGCAGATCGTTGAACAGAAAGAGGTGTCGCTCTTGGCTTTGCACACCCTAGATATCCAGGCGAGATTTTTGTTTCATTTTAAACATTTTAAGGGGGTCAATTCGTGCGACTCGGAAATCAGTGCGCTTACTGTCGTAAATTGCACGGCGGTTTCCATTACGAATTGCCGTTTCGCTGCCGGTTTGCTGACCGGCGTGGTGCTCGGGGTGCAACTGGGGGAGCCATGGGCGCCTTCTTCGCCGCCGCTGGACGACGTGGACGACGTCCGTTCACTGGAAGGGGAACGCAGCGCCTTGGCCGAAAAGGCGCGCTGGAGCCGGGCTGCGGTTGTAGAGCGTTTCCGTATCAAGCCTTTCATTTTCTGTCACGAAATAGAAAAGAGAAACAGCCTTTGTAAAAAAATCGCACAAACTTTACCAATACGCGAATCGGTGCTAGCTCCCTTATCACTCAGGACAATACCCTCGGCCACACCCAAATTAATGATGCCATGCTTAAGGTTCGATGCGTAATTTAAACTCCCAAATAAACTTTCCCCGACTAGAAATATTGAATGCCACTATGAAGCTGCATTCCACTTTCAATTGATCCCCCAATAAAATTTATCAGCTATTTTATAACAACGACAAACACGCTTTCGTGGTCTTTTTTTCTTCTTATCAGAGAGGTGAATTAAACCCTGGATACTCCAAAGGAATTTCTCAGCCTCCGCACATGGCGTCACTCTTTTTTATTTTAAAAAAAAAGCTTTTTCTTTACATCTTTCTGTCATGTCACTGGCTAGCTGCAAGACAGGTGCCTTGGTACACGCATTTCCCACCTTGCTAAATAAAGAACTTTCACTTTCTGGACAAACCCGTTTTACACAAGTTGTATTTACAACACGTACCGCGAACTCGCGTATCTCTTCAATACACATACATATTGGGGCTTGCTGGGACGCCTCG
The DNA here is from genome assembly GCA_020615345.1 of Triops cancriformis. NCBI lineage: Eukaryota > Metazoa > Arthropoda > Branchiopoda > Notostraca > Triopsidae > Triops > Triops cancriformis. Next base: position 143,834 of record JAHZNP010000010.1, on the reverse strand, counting down.
GGGCGAAATGGATAGCCCACCGTGCAACACGTATATACGGTCAAGGACCCGCAGGAACGTAAGGCTAAGAATGACCGGATACTTAATTCCAGATCTTGTCACTCATCTAACAAGTTTCCATTTTATTCCTCGAATTTCCCCCCACAGCCCAATCTCACAATCTCTCGTTTGGCTCAGTACCTATACTTACTCGCTTCCAGTGCAACTTGGGAGTCTTATCGCTATCCCTACACCCTCGTTACGCTTCGCTTCCTCACTGACACCATTTTTAAACTGTGGATGAACCAGCTTCGGGCTGGACTAGCTAAAACCCCCGAGGTCTTCAACTATACTACACATGAGGAAATTCTCTCTTATCTTTCGGGACATTTTAAACAATACTCTTGCTGTTTCCCCAAGTTTTTCTTCCGCTACAAAAGTTCGTTTCAGGTGCTATCAGGAATTCAAAAGTGCTTATGGCGCTATCAAAGGCGTCCGTCTGTCAAAACGCTACTCTTGTAACCTGGCCGGTTTTTCCTTACCAACGATAGCCTGGCTCACCAACAGAGGCGGCGCTTAAGGCCCCGGTATACACCCCCCTCTTATGGGCGAATAACATGGGGAATTCGGGGGATGGTTTCTCAATAATGGTTCTGTCAATTTCGAATCAATGTTGGCAGTAAAGTTGTTCTTATTAATATCTACTGCACGAGTTTGAGACTTTTTAAAAATCTTATTTAATCAAATTTAAAAACTGTAGGAACATTTTTACATATTTTGAAAAATTGGAAAAAATTAAAATCTCGTTTTCTTGTGCAGTAGATATCTTTCTGCTTTATTTTTTGGTGAAAGAAAGATTCAAATTGGACGAGTAGTTGTTACGAAATCATGACTAGAATTCCCAAGTTTTAGTAAATGATTTTTTAAAAACTAATCGTCCGATTTGAATCTTGTTTTCACAACAAAATATAGAAAAAAGATACCTACTGCACAAAAAAGCCAGATATACAATTTTTCAGTACTTCAAAATGTGAAAAATTTCGCCTAGTTATTAAATTTAACGTAATCATATTTTTAAAAAATCTCGATCAAGTGCACTAGATATTAATAAGTACAACTTTGCTGCCAACATTGATTCGAAATTGACAGAACCATTATTGAGAAACCATCCCCCGAATTCCCCATGCTATGCGTTCATAAGAGGGGGGTGTATACCGGGCCTTCATAACTTGTGCATCACAGTCCCACTTGGCGTTATCGTGTTACAATGAACAGCAAAGGTTTTGTCGAGCCATGAAAGGAACAATCAAGTCTTAAAAACTTACCAATGTTCCAGCATCCTTATCATGAAGACACAAAGGATCGTTTGGGAAGAGGTCCTGAATCCGGTCTAATTCACTGACTTCTCGGTCTGCTCTGTTCACTAACTACATTAAAAAAACAACGAAAGAATACATAAATGAGCGTCCATTAAAATACTCACAAGAGAAAAACCTTCTCAGACCCCCACAACAACCATTAATTTCCACACTACGTACACTATTGTCGCCCGAAACACCGCCTCTGCTGTCATGAAAGCTAAGGAATTTTACCGCACATGGCATAGGGATTATCGGGAAAAAAAATCAGGAGATTCTACCTTCGGTGTTTTCAAGGAAACCAATCTTACGCAACCTGTGCCGGGGTTTTTCTTAACCCAACCCCTAACGACACCATTACAAAGTATGGCACGCACTAATATACGAGCCATGATTTCTCCATATCCGTCCGCGTTCCTCGCTCGTGAGGCAATTTACGTGTTTCTGAGTCACGAAAACAGGTAGGACAATAAACGACGCTGGCCGCCGGAGCGCCGCAAACTTACCACAGGAACGGCCCAAATCACCCACGAGCCCAAATATTCCGTCAAGGCTTGACACAGCGAGGAATGGAGGCACCAAACATAAACATAAGCACTTCCACTGGGAGCAGGTTGATTGTTCATGCTACTCCCCATTAGCCACGGAAACACCATTGTTGGCTCGGCTCGCACGCACTGCGCGCCCACTCAAAATTAAATTAAATTCTCATACCCGATCGAGTTGAAGATGGCTTGGGCCACTCAACCGGAAAAGGAGAAACTGGGGACAACGCCATACGACACAGAACACATTATTCCTTCTCCACTAACTTGGGAACTTTTTAAGACTAGAGCCTTCCGTCGCGGACGGAGCTAGAGAAACCGACTGAGAACTATGTCTTAGCGCACCGGCGAAATTGGGGGCGTTGGGATATGTGGTGTCGCAATCCACCAGAAGGAAAAAAAAAAAATTGCACACACACGTAAGATCCAGGAAAACCGGACAGACCCAGGGCCCCCACCGTTCTGGATTCTGGTAACTTCACTACTGACCGGTCTCTGTGTTGTGTAGTTTTACACCGACCTACATCGCTGGTGGTTTTCAGCCCAAGCCCATGTGTCAATCAGGACTTGGAGAAGCACCATCTCAATCCAGTCCGAGCTTTATGAGTGTGGTTAACTTTCTGACGCTGACCACTAGCTCTCTCTCTCCCCCCCCCCCCCCCAAACCGACTAAAAGACGCTTTTTCTTTCTCGCTCCAACTCCACTCTGCTCCGCCGACTTAACAACTAGGGCGCTTCCTCCAGAACTCGACTGGGTGAGCTACAAAAGCCGATCTTCACTCGATTTCACGGACTCCCCAAGTCTTCAGGTGCGTTCCAAGGACCTCGGGGTACTGGCAATGGCCAATTGCTTGTCCTCTCTCGGTTTCGCACTCGAATTGCCATTCCGGGTGTGGTACTGAGTCATTTTTCCTGACATCCCGAAAGATGACGCATTGCATCCGTTACGTTTCACAGCTCCTCTGCCCTGTTTGTCTTTCACCAGCATTCCTGGGGTCATCTCCTAGGCAAAAGCTTCCCGTTCCTCCTACACGTAACCTCTCGACTCTTAATAAGGATATGCTCACACCGAACCCACACAGCCGTGATCAGCTTTCTCGGCTCTCTTAAAAACCAGTAACTCGTTCGCTTTTTCCTGGCCTCAGCTAATTACTGGCTATGCTAGCGGGGCGCAAAATGGGACGCGCCCTCGCTTCAGGCCAAAACGCCGAGCTCAGTAAACATCGTTACGAAGTCAAGCTCCTACACCTGTACAGGTGGTTCAGAAATGGCGAGAAATCGCCCCGATCTCCCTTTTTTTTACGCTTTCTCCCTTCACAGGTTCATATGGGGAACTATCGGAAAATCTGGACTACGAGACGTGTCTCTAACCAGCTTTAAGGCCCGGCTACACACACTCTCCTAATGGGCGAATAACATGGGGAGCTTCTCAATAACTGTTCAGTCAATTTCGAATCAATGTTGGCAGTAAAGTTGTTCTTATTAATATCTAGCGCACCTGTTCAAGACTTTCTTAACAAATGTTTTCGTTAAATTTAAATTCTTTGGGTGAAACTGGGCACATTTTGAAATACTGAAAAAATTAATTGCTGGCTTTCTTGTGCAGTAGGTATTTTTTCTGTATTTTTTGGTGAAAACGAGATTAAAATCTGACTCATTGTTTTTACGAAAATCATTTACTACAATTATTCTAGTCATGATTTCGTAAAAACTACTCGTCCAATTTGAATCTTTCTTTCACCAAAAAATAAAGCAGAAAGATATCTACTGCACAAGAAAACGAGATTTTAAATTTTTCCAATTTTTCAAAATATGTAAAAAGGTTCCTACCGTTTTTAAATTTAATGAAATCAGATTTTCAAAAAGTCTCAAACACATGCACTAGACATTAATAAGAACAACTTTACTGCCAACATTGATTCGAAATTGACAGAACCATTATTGAGAAACCATCCCCCGAATTTCCCATGTTATTCGCCCATAAGAGGGGCCTTAATATGAAGAAGAGGCGGTAAGGCATATTCTTTTCTTCTCAGCCTCAGACATGGAGACAGCGATGGTAACAAAGATTGGTGGGTTGCTTACCTGCTGTGCTTTGGAGTGCGCTTTGGTTAGGTCATCCACGTCCGGATGATCTGCCTGAGTTTCGGACAACAACTCCTGGAAGTACCGCTCATAGCTGGCCAGCCGTTGCACCTGAAACACAAACAAGTCGAAGGTCAATTTACGTCTCCACGCCATCACGTCTTCAACACCGAGGGAAGCCCATCCAGCTACACAAGATCATAAAACCTATGGTTTTTCATCTCTCGTGTCACGTCACAAGTTGAAGCTTTAGAAAAAAGATGAACTACCAGCAACACGCTCGGCATACTTTTTCCCGCCAGCCAGCCACTTACTCGTTAACCATTTGCCGGACTTTCTCAAGTTGACAAGAAACGAGCAAAGATTATAAGAAGAAAAAGCCTGCAGGAAAGGCCATTTATACTAGTGTCTCGGCAGGATCCTACCAGCTGAGCCCAAATATGCACCTCGTCCGTCTTTCTGTTCTTTAATGTCCGTTCGTTTTCACCTGTCGCCCTTGTGGCCACCAACTGATACAGTTTGACATGCTACACAGGAGACATTGACTTTCGGCGGGGGAAAGATTTCGGCCCTCTTCCGTCTCGCGTTGATGGCTTATCTCGATCTCGGCCTTCAAATGTGCAAATAGCCTAGAGGAGCAACTCGGCGAGTTTTCCTAACCGAAAGATTATCACTCGCGTACACACACACAGAGAAAAGCACGCCCGGTTCACTGTTTCAGCAAGTCCCCAAAGTGGACAATCCTCGTTTGGTGTTTATCTGTCGGAGGAAAGCTTGGATCCCTCTTGGTCCAACGTCCCCCAAGCTTCGCGAACTTGCAAGTTTGAAGGCCAAGAAATACAATGAACGACGCCCCGAGACTACCAAAACAAGACTATGATTCACGATCATCGACGCTAACCGAGCCTCCGAGTGCTTTTGTTATGTATTTTCTGTTGCCCTTTTTTCTCTCTACAAAGGCGTTTCGCGAAAATCCCTGGTTAACGCTTTCAAACTTGGGCTAGCCCAACAATGGAACTTCTTCCAAGCTTTTCGCAGTTCACAAAGTACTACTTAGTTACGGCTGCGTTATTTGGTTTCCGTGATCACTATGATCGCGTGAATGAAACCCCCGAGATCCCTTTTTAATCCAGGTGGTCCCTCCAACTCTATTGCAACAAGACTGCCCTCCCTTAAAACAAGCTCCGGAGCGCGGCACTCACTTTTTTCGTCTCTCCCCAGTTGATAACAGTGTTTATTTCCGACTGCAGCCAAAAAAAAAAGGGAACGAGACTTTTACATTCATCCGAATCCCTAGTTGTGGCTCATTTCATTCAACCCGTTACCAGGAAACGCTCGTATCCCAACCCTCGCTCGCCAAATCTCTTCTAGCTTTTCAAGTTCACTCTTCAATTTCAAGTTGTGTCCTACAATATTACTTTCTGATATGCGCACGCGCACTTCGGGAATTAATTCACTTACGAGTCCATGCGCAATTTTATGAAAACGTGTTTAATAATAAAACTGAAGCTCCCAGACGCAAATAACGCAGGGGAACGTGCTTATCCATCCTCGCTATTCTTTAATAACCCGATTCGATCACTGGTGGGGAAAAAATAAAAACGCAAGTCAGGTAAAAAACCACAAAACACCCGGGAGCCGGAATTTTATGACGAAAAAATTTCCAGCGGCCCAAATTGCGTTCCACTAGGGAATTTATCACCACCTAAGTCTTACGATAGAATCGACCATGTAACACTCATTCACACGGGACAAGGACGTTCCACTTAACGTCAAACGATAACCCAAATTGGTCAACACATGTATATTTTCCGTGCGGCCGGAATTTCCTTAGGAACCTTGGCCTCAACATAAATATACTGATCTACAATATGCATGCTATTTTCATGGCGGGGAAAAGAGTGGCCTCGTTTGCGACCTTCCTATGGGCTTTTTCTCTGACGAGCCGTTTTCAGCTTCGCCAAACAGCTGAAATACCCCAAGCAGACACAATGTTTCCCAAAAAGAGTTCCACTACATTTAGCCACTTTTAAAAGGAGCTGTAAGCAATAACCATAACCCTATGCTTCAGGCCTTACAAAAATCCCAACTCGGGTATCCTTTTAAAACGGCTGAGGCCTTTTTCCTCTTTTGACTTGCTAGCCACCCTTTTTCGCCCCGAAGACCTACAAGCTGGGAGATCTGTTAACTATAAATTAGCCCCCACCAATCCAAAGATTTTTAAAGAGATGGAACCCCACCATCCCGCGATCGCCGCAAAAGAGCTCATATGCATATCATGCACCAGGCTGGGAGGTCAGCCTTTAACTACGTTGTCATAACTGTTGTATGCAAATGAGGAGCCAAGTTACTGAGCGGGACGCTACGAGAAGGTAAGAATGCTTTTCCCCATATCCGTTGCGTGTTATTCTACTGGAAATTGGCACCCAAAAATCTCCACGTTACTCTTGGATTAAAGAATGAAAACGCCGGACAGACAAATAAAATTTCGGCACGCTCAACTGCACACCGACTTCATTAGAATAACTTGTTCCATTCATTTCCTTCGGCAATCCCCCCTCCCAATCTTTTGTCACCTCTCCCCTTTTTTTCTATTAAAGCGGGCTCACGGGGAGGCTAAGAAGCTCCCGCGCCCAGCCCCACTCATTTCTACGTAGTATTGTCTCCTTCATGCTCTACGTTGGCCGCAGAGGAGGTGCCCAAGAATTTTGATCGGGCAGTTGCGGCCCAGGTAAGAAACATTCAGGGACTAGGAAGGCAATAATTGCTTCTCCTCCAGGCATAGCGCACACCATCGCCTTTCAAAAGCTGTACACAGTGTAGGTTGTATGTTCTTGCGGGACGAAACACGTCTCCCAGCCGAATATCGGTCGCGTTCTCGGCTTTTGCCTTGGTGGGCCTGCAGGCTGACTCTGCCAACGCCGCTACCTGCTTTAGCAGGCTATCTGGCCGCTTCGCTTTGGCTCCCAACCTGGCTGACTTGGGTCACACCCCTTTTTGCTAACCATCGGAGCTGGAGCGCGTATACAGACAACATTCCTGGCTCTGGCCCATCTCTCTGTGTAGCGTCCTTGCTTGCAGCAACGACAAAATAATTGCCACGGCAGCCCAAGACCCCCCTCTTCCTCTATTTTTTATTTATTTTTTCTCTGCCTTTTTTCCCCAGTCCTAAATGTTTCGCTTCTTCATCATGCACACCATAACACATTACCGCCACCAAAACCCTCAACTACTTTCTGGGTCCGTCCTAAAATTGCCTAATCCTTGGCCTAGGGCACCTGACCGTTTTCCAATCAAAAAACACAATCTTCTTAAAGTGTTCCGTGTCTCATGGCCATTCATTCTGTAAAAAAAAGTGAGACCGAAGGACCGAAAACGCTTTTAGAACCTCAATGGTGGCCCAATTGAAGATACGCAGCATAGTTATGCAAATCTCTCGCCGAGATCAGGTCTCAACCAAAGCTCATGAGGTTTTCTCCCTGGCGCGTTCATTCAGTGTCTGCCCTGAATAAGGTAATTCCACTCACGTTCACCTGTTCTCGCAGCATCCACGTAAGCTGCACAACGCATTTCACACGATATACCCCCCAACCGGTTTCCCGTCCACGATCCTAAGCGTCCATGTCCAAGACGTCTGCTAAAAAGACGTGTCGCTTTAATGGCTAAGCCATGTTCTTGCTGGGTCTCTGCGTACAGCAGCTCGTAAAAATTCCCCCGAGTCCTTCAGACTTATTTTACGCTCTAAAACTCTTGACTTGACTACTGCTGTGTTTTCTTTTTCGCTGTTTTGCTCCTCACACGGCTACATTTCATAACCATATAGGTAAACACCGCTAAAACGTCCAGACCTCCCAATTTCCATACGTGAGGAAGGTTGTTAGCTTTGCACGTCCGCAAATCACTTCTTTATTGTGCGTCCTTTACTTTCCCTCAGCCTGGCATTCTCCGGACTCAACAATGGTAAACACATGCGCATAAACAAGCGTCAAGGTAAGCAGACTCGGTGGAAAGGATGGCTCCCAGGCATAACCCACCCAGGATGAAGCAAAACACGCTGCTTTCGCTGGACGAAATCGAAACCACAATTCCCCAGCCCAACACAAGCCAAAAGTTTTCACGACGCGAACCAACGAGTGTACTCTCGATGGCGGGCTATTATTCCCTGTTATGAGCGCCAACAACCAATAAAGGGAAAGTGGTCGGCGTCGATTGATTCTATTGATAGCTTGGTACCCTAAGCTTTTTATCCCTAACTCTCAAAAGGAATGTCTACACCTGACAATGAGCTTTAAAACAAAAAAAAAAAACGAAAAATCGATAGGCCTTCCACAACAGTGGTATTGATTGACCGGTGGCTCGCTCTATGAGGTAGAGCCCAGAACTCGAAAAATGAAAGAGCTTGGGTATCTTATTGAGAACCCCTCGGAGCCCTTTACAACAAAAAGTTTTTTTTTCTGGGAATTAAAGGTATTAGGTGAGGAAACTTTTGGCCTTGTCATAATGGATTCAACTTAGACAACAAACGCCACACAGACCAAAACAATCGCGCACTGACGTGTAATCAAGAACGTACGCCGAAGCCAAGGAGGCAGCTTATCAAAGAAAAGAAAAAAAAAGAAGTTAGGGAAAAGATAACAGCGGATTGCACACGACACAATCACCTGAATTGTATGAGAGAACACAGACGTAATGGGGTTGCAAGATTTGCCTCTTTTCAACGTCATCTTCCGTCTGAAAGGAACCTTTACCCATATCTCGGGGACGATAGGCATCAGAAAAACAAGCACTTTGGTTCTTTGTACTCTACGGTACGTTATTGGTTAACTCCTTAAAACGGGGCGATTAGCATCGGCGCGCAATGCAATCCGGTGCGCCGGCATTCTTGACTGGAAATTCTTGCGAGGAGCCTCCCAGATTTACTAGAATTTCCTCTTTTCCCGAGAACTAGTCCTGGCTTGTCCGTTGACCAGCTTCACATATCCGATCCCCCCCTTTTTCGCGTTGGCTACGGATGGATTGAGGTAAGGGAACTTTGGACCGAGAGGGGGAGCATTGGAATGGGAAAGCAATTCTCTTTTATGACCTAACGTCCCGAAACCATCTTCTGGCCGACGAACTTTAAGACACCATTAACGCAAAACGCACAAAATCCCTCCTTTTTCTGCGACAATAACGAGCTCTGTTCCAAGTCCTGTCAACTTTGAGCCGCCCCTACAGGAAACCCCAACCGCCCCAAATTCGGAGAGCAAAAATTTCCTCACCAAAGCGTCAAGTTAAATATATCTTGCACATGTCACCCCTTTCACGCCGTTTTCGACCATTTTCTCCCCCGTTTGGCATCGCTTTCTACATATGGCTCACATACTATGTGCTACGCTAGCTTCTGCTCCGTTCACCACCAGAAGAGGGTTGCAGGAAACGGACCGACAAACGAGAGCGTTTAAATTCCTCTTTTAGCTCTGGGGGGGGGGGACTTTCAATTTCAAATCAATGTTGGCAGTAAAGTTGTTCTTATAAATATCTAGTACACATGTTCAAGACTTTCTTAAAAAATGTTTTCGTTAAATTTAAATTCTTTAGGCGAAGTTTTTCACATTTTGAAATAATGAAAAATTTAATATGTGGCTTTCTTGTGCAGTAGGTATATTTTTTCTGTATTTTTTGGTGGAAACAAGATTCAAATCGGACGATTAGTTTTTACGAAATCATTTATTAAAATTTGGGAATTCTACACGGTAAAAAAATGTGAATTTACAAGTGTAGAAAAAATATAAAGACTTTACTTAAAAAACACTGTAAACATGTTTTCTACAACAAACTCGTGTCCAAAAAATCACTTTTGTAAGTATTTTTACAGTGAATTCTTTGTAATTTTTTGCTGCACAACGAATCATTGTAAATTTACAAAATGATTTTTTACGGTGTATTCATGATTTCGTAAGATCTACTCGTCCGATTTGAATCTTGCTTTCACTAGAAAATAAAGAAGAAACATACCTACTGCACAAGAAAACGAGATTCTAATTTTTCAAATTTTTCAAAATATGTACAAATGTTCCTACAGTTTTTAAATTTAATGAAATCAGATTTTTAGAAAGCCTCAAACAAGTGCACTAGATATTAATAAGAACAACTTTACTGCCAACATTGATTCGAAATTGACAGAACCATTATTGAGAAACCATCCCCCGAATTCCCCATGTTATTCGCCCATGAGAGGGGGGTGTATACCGGGGCCTTAAATTCCTGTTTTAGCTCTGGGGGGGGGGGGACTTTCAGCAAATTCAACAGAGCATAAGGCAGTAACTTGAGGCTGAGCCTCGGTTTTAAGGACTAATAAAGGGGGGTGTCCGGCCTATCCGAATCTGAGCAAGACCGAATTTCTTGCTTCCTTCATTTCAATGGACAGCGAATGTAACGAATAGACTCAACGACGGCTGACTAATACCGTCCGTTGTTTCCCTATACTACCCCAGCGGTCCTTAGAACCGAGGGCTCTACCGTCGTTTATATGGAAAGAGCGTTCGCTTACCAAGGTCAGCCAACATGGTGATAAGAGTCTTGAGTACGTTAAAATCCACTCCGTAAAATGTGATCTTCTTGCTGACGTATTTGGCCACAATCACGAAAATTATAATCCTTGGGACGCTTTGTTTGTTAATGACGGAAGCCGGCGATTATGCACAGTACACAATTACCAAATTAGGCAAACCAAAGGATTACCACTGAACCTCCCAAGACACTATCAACGCTCGAGGAATATATCCCATTTCCAATGAATAGGGCTTTCTACTCCCCACAAGTTCGAAGAAAACACGTGAAAGGATCGAGTACAGTCCGGGTGCGCGTAGCCTGCAAGAGTTCCGCTTCTCAACTGCTATGGACGCCCAGCGGCTCCCAGCTTTGCCCGGGATCGCGAGTGCAGCGCTCCCCGGGACCAAGTCCCTTAGCTCATGGTCAAAGGAAAGCTTGTGCCTACCCCAGCGCTTCTAACGATGGTTTACAGAACCAGCCGGGCATTGAGTAATAACGACGACCATTGTGTGACAAAACACCCCCAGTCCCTCTGTGCATTCCCTATCACACAAGTAAGTGAAACAAGACCCCAATTGCAAAGTAGAATTGGCACAAAAGGACATCCCCAATTGGATTCACGAAACAAGTCCGGCTCGGCGTATTTATTTAATGCGTAAAGGAAGAGAAAGAAGACGGCAATCTAAGTAGTATGAGGTCTCACTACTCCTACGAACTAATGCGAACTTCACCCACTTTCCCTTATCCTCGTTGTGGGGTTGTGATTCAGAAAGCTGGCGAAAATTGCAAATCTGGTTTTCCTCAAAAAGGCAACATGGGGAAACGAGCGCAGCCAAACTGAATTCGTTTTGGAGGAGAAAAAGGATAGCCACATCGGTCGGGGGTGAAGGAGGGGGGGGGAGGCAGGTGAGGCTCTCTTTTCAACATTCTTAGGAAGAACTACTTTTAGGAGAACGGAAAACGAAAACGGCCAGTCGACCAGCCCCCAAGTTTGACGCTCCAAGGGGCATGGCTCAGGAGGAATATGAGAGTAGCCTATACAGCGAAAAACCTGTCGTCGTGGCCACCGGGGACAGCCCGAGATACTCCCCATAAAAGCTTTTACCGTGTACTGTAAATCAGAGTACACTATAGTTCAAGCCTTCAGAACGCTAAAAAAAAAAGTTTGAGCTTTGGGATCAGAGTTGGCGATCACTCTGGTTCTTGGAGACGTCAGCTGGCGAAGGATGAAAAAATCTTTAACGTGTGAAAAATCCACTATAAACTGAAAGCCTAAACCAACATAGGACAGGCTGTCCTATTTTTTGAGTCCATAATTAGCTAACCCTCGTTAAAATGCTCTCACTTATGTCAAGTACTCAATTATCACCTAGCCATGTGTGCGCCTCTAGAATTCTCACACATCATGCACAAAATTGCCAGGCCCTTCTCCCCCGTTTAGAAAAGCAAGAACCTCTTTACGCTCTCCGTGGGTTTATCTCAAACTTCCCAGGACGATCCTTCCACCCGTGACCACATATGGTTTTCCAACCACACGGGCATTCATGAAAAAAAATCAGCTTCTTCCCTTTCATTTTTTGTGGTTACCAAGAGGCCATCCCCCTTGCCCGTATAAAAACTATTATAATACCTCATAGGTGGGTGAGCTAAGGACCCTATCAAACAACCATTATGCACCACGTCCTTTTTTATCAAATGCTGTTGACCAAAGGCCCCAGCTGCATGCTTGCACGCATGTAAAGCTGTCTTCTTCTTCTTCTTTTCTTCCTACTGCATCAGCTTTTGCTTTAGCGACCACACTGCCTCTGCCTATCTGAACATCGTACATCCTCCTCACGTATGGCCTTGACTCTGACCTCTACGAAATGCACCATCCTAATTACGCTTGGAGAAGAAGAATTACAAACTGCATCTGGCCAAGTTTCGCGGATCCTGGACCGAAATGTGAAGCGTGCGATATGGTTAGCAGGGTTGTGCACGACCGTCTTTTCTCGACACCAAGACAAGACCAAGACCGATCACAAGTTTTCCCTACCAAGACGACACCAACACCAAGACAATACCAACCAAAAATCTTAAAGACCCAAGACCGGATTTAAAAAAAAAGACCGGAAAAATTTATTTTTAACTCTAGTGATTAACAGTAGTTTATTCCGTTTAGAAATTTTATGTTGAAGACCGGACTTAAGACTATTAATTATTTTTATAACATATTTTCTTGTTTTCAGACGTACTTTTTGTTATAATAACTATTATATTTATGTACAGGAAAATCGACAAAATTTTGCCTCGTTACCAACATAAACAAAGAAAGTTACATAAATACTCATAATATAAAAGTCTAAATAAATATTTGTAAGAGGCTACTTATTTACAGAAGCAAGCATCAACATTCGGAAGAATATGCCTGGTAATGCCAAATCTTGAAGGGATTGTTACTCCGGAGTTATCACGCAATCCATTTTTGCCTTGAAGAGTCACAGTAGTAAAAGTCTTTGTATCCGAATTCGATCACTGATGGTATTTTCGCTGGGACTATTTTGTGTTCCATATGCAGTTACAGTTGGACGGGAACTAAACTTTTCTCCATATTTTTGTCGAATTTAGCGAGCAGAGAGGTTTCTCTTAGAATATTTTCCTCATATACTGAATTCCACGAAATAGCCCGTACAAAGGTACGCATAAATTACTCAAAAATTGGACTTCACATTCAGTTACGTATTTCCGCTTCCATTAATTTTCTCTCATTTTTTTTTAGTTTAAGACCAACGCAACAAGACCAACACCAAGACAATGGTACAATTTTTGAGACCACGACCGACACCAGCACGCGATAATTTTTTCCATACCATACCAAGACCAAAACTTTTGAACTCTCGGGACCGGTCTTAAGACCAAGACCTGATCTCGAGTGCACAACCCTGATGGTTAGTGCGAGGGGTTCGCAAACCCTAACCCGACAGTTTTCACACTTGGTGTGATAACGCTTGAATCCTTGGCAGTTATGGGTAGACGCTACTGCGCTCTTTAGAAGCATCCCAGACCATTGTTTACTGACAACATTTAACTGTGCAAAGCGATAGCTGAAGAACACTTAACCCTTGACTGGCAGTATCAAATGGAGAGCTACGCCAACGGAAAAAACAAGAGTCAAAAGTGCCAACGAGGTTTTCCCCTCAAGGCCCCGGTATACACCAACCTCTTATGGACGAATAACACGGGAAGCTCTAAAAAAGGCTTCTGCGTAGTGCTTTAGATTATTTCAAATTAATGCTTGCAGTAAAGTTGTTTAAAATGATATGTAGTGCCTGTGTTCCAGATCTTTTGAAAATATGCTTTTCTTAAATTTAAAAACTGTACGTGAATTTTTGCAAATTTTGAAATACTTGACCAAATAACATCTGGGTAACAGGAGCACTAGATATCTTCTCCCAAAATTTTTTGGTGAAAATACAATTCAAATCGGACGAGTAGTTTTTACGAAATCATTACTTAAAATTTGGTAATTCTAGTAAGGATATCGTAAAAACTACTCATCCTATTTGAATAGTATTTTAACCAAAAAAATGTAGAAAGAAGTTATCTCGTGCTCTTGTCAGCCAAATTTTATTTTTTTAATATTTCAAAATTTGCAAAAATTCACCTACAGTTTTTAAATTTAATAAAAACATATTTTCAAAAGATCTCAAACACAGGCACTAGATATCACTTAAAACAACTTTACTGCAAGCATTGATTTGAAATATACTAAAGCAATACGCAGAAGCCTTTTGTAGAGTTCCCCGTGTTATTCGTCCATAAGAGGCTTGTGTAGACCGGGGCCTTAAGCTTTCCTGTCTGAGACAAAAGGCACATAACTTGCATGCAGTGGCAGTAGTCTAGATGGGATAATTAAGATCTCTGGTAAGATCGTGCCTCTGCCGAGGTTGTTCAGGCTTCCGTGTCTTTGACATTATCTTGTCGACATAATAAGAGGAGGAGCTCGCCATGGGTTAATCAGGCATAAACCCTACCGTACACAGCGAGGATTGTCAAGCGCTCGTGTGTTAAAACTGGGCTATAATCTTTGGCACAGTGGCAGCGAACAAGGCCACGTTGCTAAGTTAATGCCCTGTTCGCATGCCAAGGAAGGTAAACGAAAAAGCACCTGAGCAAGCACTGGCCTGCAAAAGTTGGCAACTGCGTTTAAACGTTGTCTTCCTTTCTGTGTTCCCAGCAATTAACACTCGCCGAGAACTACACCGAAACCTCGGCACTTAGTGGCACATTGATTGCTTCGCCCGACTCAACACCGAGGCCGGTTAAAGGCATTAAAAGGGAGTTGAGAATCCATACAGAATAGCGAACCTCCAGAAGGACAAAAAAACATACAACACCTGTTGTACGCGCCTACAATTTTTTTTGTAAATTTACAATTGCAGCAAAATTATATAAGGACTTTACTGTAAAAATACTTTTAAAATGTTTTTCTACAACCAATTCGTGGTAAAAAAAACAGTTTTGTTAAGTATTTTTACAGTGAAGGCCTTGCAATTTTTTTGCTGCACAACGAATCATTGTAAATTCACAAAATATTTCTTTTACAGTGTACGAGCAAGAAGCCTGAACAAAACTGAACCTCAGCAATGGTCTGAAAAAAAAATTACATAAGCTGCGAGCCTTTCAAGCAGTCCAGAGGACTTGAGCACTCCTGAGGAAGTCTCCAGCAAACCTTCGGTAATTTCCTATGCGTGATCCGTAATCTTTAAGAGATGCGCAGCAGGCCTACGCAGTCTGATTTCGACTGACGACCATTGTCCCGTCAGGTTTGCTGCGCAAGGTCAGGGCAAAATTTACAACCGGTCAAGGCCTATCTCTCAGAAGGAAATGAACCACTGCGGTTCGCTCGTAGTACCTGAGCAACAACTGACCTCAAACCTCGAGAAATAACAGTCGACTGGAAAAAAATTGCCCACAGGCTCCAGCCAAGCCTTCCGGCCTACGCCTTCGCAGAAGAGCTTCGCGCCTAAAAATATTTGCCAACATTGAAAAGACAACTTTCGTGGACAACGTTCCAGACGTAGGTTGTGAGTCTTCGTTGGTGGGTTCTGAAACGTCATTGCTTCTTGAATAATAAGCAGTCAACCCATAAAAATATATCCACAATAAAAAAAACATTGCTTTGAAAAAACCGTCGGTGAGACCAGAGATGACATCACCTTTACCTTCACCGCAGCATTCCGGGAGACTGTAGTCTCCCGGAATGCTTCAATCGAACATTGCATTGTTAAGTATACTTAACAATGCATTGTTCGATTGAAGTCCTCAGTAGAAGATGCTCAACAAACATGTTAGCTTTCTTGATGATTTACAAGAACCCCATCGGCTTCTCGGGCGCAATTCAACCAGTGCGTAAGTTGGTGTGTTAACATTTGCGCAAACTTTTAAGAATTCGTAGAAAAGACGTCACCAAGTTTCTTCACAGCCAGCTGTCCTTCAGGCAATGCATGGTACCACGTTTACATAGTATTTGGGTCCAAAAAACTCCCCTTCGATGTCACATTGCTATCAGATCTTATAAATAATCTTCCAGCGGGTGGCAACCCAGTAACCGTCATCCAAAAAGGCACTTGATCTTGAGCTGTGACTTATGAAAAACTTTTAATCCTCATTCATACCAGGCATCCGCTGTAACATCAAAGTCATTTCGTTTGGCTTTGAGTGTATGAGCCAAAAGGACATCCCTACCCAGCTAAGATAATTCAGCTTGACAAACAAAAACCCCACCGCCCCATACGCATCAAGTTGGGTGAAAAAATATGGGCCCGATCGCGCGTCAAAAAAAGTCTTACCGTGCGCCAGCACCACAATCAAGCAAACAAGCACATTCTTCGCCGGATATGGGATCGGCCCATTTGCATTCGACCTTCGAGAGGACAAACTTTTCAGCCGCTCGAAAGAAAAAACCTGCGTAAGGACGTAACCCACAGCCTTACCTGCGTACGTTGAGAGTTTCTTCCCTCAAGTAATAAACAGATGTTCTGCAATGTGTCCCTCTAGACGTAAAGTTATTTTTTTTGAGTTTTGAGTCTGCTCAAAATCTTCCTAGGAAACGAGTTTTTTTGGGGAAAAGTCTTCCAATCTGACAGGATCCGTAAATTTCCCACATGGAATTGCTTTAATCCGTGATGGATGATACGTTTTCCTGACACGGATTTTATAAGACTGCCTATGCAAATGAGGTTTCAAGTTTTGTTTTATATACCCAAAATCTTGTGATTACTATAGGAGTCTGTAGATTAAGCCACGAGGCCTTTTTTTCCTGACGTTAAAAATTAACTTCTCTATGAAGCTTTTCTTTCAATCCAAGTTCAAGGGCATCAATTACACGCCTGCAACTACACATTCGATGGAACAGAATATTCATCACTGCAGCTCGAGTACAATTTACATAAATTTCACATAGTCTGACTGGGT
This sequence comes from Triops cancriformis, assembly GCA_020615345.1. Classification (NCBI taxonomy): domain Eukaryota; kingdom Metazoa; phylum Arthropoda; class Branchiopoda; order Notostraca; family Triopsidae; genus Triops; species Triops cancriformis. The sequence goes on along the minus strand of JAHZNP010000010.1, from coordinate 126,877 downwards.
AATAGCGTGGAACAATTACGGAGGGAAAAAGTTAGAGAACTCCACGTCTTTTACTTAAAACAGAGCGAAAGCCTGAGTTCTGTTTGAGGGAGTTGGTAATTAGCTGGCTTCCAGAAACGAAATAATTTTCCCGCTGGGGATTCACAGCGGTGAAAGATCAAACACGGAGTCTCTACTGTGAGATCTCGGATACTTTTACTTGTCACATTAGAATCAGACTGCGAATGACCACAGGGCGGAAGTAAAGGCTAACAGGTAGACATTTGACCAGTGACGCCTAGCTATAGCCACAAATAGCGACATCTCCCAAATACTTCTTCCAGAAAACGGGTTTCAATTGAAGAAAAACGGCTTTGGAGACAAGGCGTTTCGATTCATTTTACATCCGAGCCCATCAGAGATTCATCTAGTAAGTGACCTGTCCACCCTGAAGGTCAATAAGGCACAGCCAACTATCAGTACAAGCGAGAAACTTTCCCAAACAAGTATTCCCCCCCTCCCCCCATCTTTTTTGGGACCGATTAAGTAAGTCTTTTCGGACTACTGGCTCCTGTCACATTTTACAAACGTCCCTGAACCCAGCCACCCTTTCAACATTTCCATCTCCTTTCTTTTTTTAACCCCGAAACGCAGACACAATCGCATAGTATACGTTTCACATTCTTGATCTATTTCTTGGCCCAATTCCCGAAGGAACCCCTTCTCATCTAAGAAAAAATCAAAATGGCTTCGTTTACGGCTACTTTGGGAACGCAGATTGTATCCGGACTTTTACAAGCTAAAAAGAATTTTTAGACAGACAATTTACTTCGAAAGATACCCCGCTCAAGTACTGGATATTACGCAACCACATTCGAAGATTTATAGCAAACAAAAAATGTATACATGGGCGAGTCGTCACGGCTTATTAGCATATCGTTTCAACTCTACGACCGCACCTGCATGCCTCTGGATGCTAAATATTTTTTTTATTTTTTATTTTGATGGTAGATATGTTCCCACAACGTATGCTGTAGCATCCAAACCAAAGCTGTTGGATGAAAAACTGGCAGGCTCTTTTTGGCACTCTTTCAAGCCACACTTGTGGGCGCTTAACCAAAAATCAAGTCTCGTACCTTGACGCAGCACACAACACACCTGTGCAGACTCCCAACGTATCTTTTCTTTTTCCTCCTTTCTTCATGTCCCAGCTCCTCCACGCTTTTGCAGTAACCAAAAAAAAAAGACGAGCAAAAGCAACAATGAATACATATATACGCAATCCACAGGGGGAAGTCTTGCTTAAGTGCGACAAGCATGCAAATCTCCTCCGATCGGGTTGAGCAGGCACACCAGCCATCTGATGAAGATTCAAATTCCCGCAACTCACCCATCTCCACACTTGAAGATTCTTCAGACAACGCCTCGCATACCTGCCAGACTCCAAATGAGCTTTTGGCAAGCCGCTAGCCAGGCACATAATACTCTTCATTAACATACTTCGATAACTTTCGGCTTCTTAGGGCCAAATGGTGAAGAACTGGCGAGAGAAAGTTGAGGAAAAGGGGTTACGCCACCCGCCACACCAACCATCTTTCTGAACGGAAAGTGAAACTCACACGTCGAACGCCTCAACCAATCCTCGTTGCGGAACACCGCTGGGGTGCAACGCATGACACGGATACGTGCTCATGTGACAAGCCTTTCGCATGAATAGAAATGTTACTTTTTGCATCGTAGCTGCCAAGTTGAAAAACCCTTATCAGATACACGTACCCAACGTGGAAGACCGACGCTCGAGAGTTGCTCAAGTTGTAGTTTCCAAGAATACACACAACTATAGTCGGTACCCGCCATCGACCCCCAACACCTCCCAACCTGTAGCATTTTGACAAATTTTCGTATTAAATGGAGGATTTCTTCACTGGCCTCGCCCAAAACCTTGTGGGCCTCCCAAACTTGGGGTATTTCGGTACGTTTCTATTTGTACAGTGTCTGTTATGTACATATCTGTAGTACCCTTTTTCCGTTTTCCTATCCTAGCTAGAAAAAAATATTGACTGTTCCTTACTATTGTTTGTTTCGAAAAACAAGCCAAGAAAGTCCTTTCCCCAGCCACGCAATTCCAAGAATTTGGTTGTTCGTGCCTTCAGATTTCCAAGGCCTGCTGCCTTGCAACTGATAAAGATTGGGTTAAATACGTCACATATTTTGCGCTGCGAAGATGGAAACGACATCCCGGCCTGTAACAGCGAGTGGCTTCAATCTTCCCCATCTTCAACGAACCCTAGAGTTCTTGGGGTCCTGCTGCTGTCACTCACTTTTAGCTCCTGAGCCTTGAATTTAAAATTCCAAATAATAAGCGTCATCTAGATGAGGTTCTCTTTTAACGCAAGGAGTGGACCTCTCTTTTCGCGTAAAATCCCCCACCTCTTCCCCAAAAGCACCTTTACGAAGCGTTGCAAACGCTAGTCTCTTCGAAGGACAGTTCAGATAGATTATTTCATATTTTACCTTTCTCAGGCCCACATCTCTTTCAAACAAAAAGGCCCAGATCGTAAATTCTACCCAGGATGGCGCGAAAAATGGCTTTTCGGAAAGAAACTTCCTTTCCTCTGACTTGTCATTACACCTAAGTGCCTAGTTAACATTCAGCCTCCGCCATTTGTTGTCTCGTTAAGGTAGAAGCCTTAATGTGCTGTGCAACGCATCACGGAAAGAGGAGGTGAAGCCGAGGCCTAAGAATGAACCTTGAACAAGCCCAGTTTGTTTAGTCCTTTTTCCTTTTTTTTTTTTTAAACTTCGCAGGGGGAAGGCAAGGCTCGGCAAAAGGCTGTGCTGACTTTTTGGCTTTTCAGCATCGCTCCCAGCGGAATTTCCAAGGCCAGCGTGAAGGAGAACAGTGTTAGTTAACGAAGAAGACCTCACGCTCGCACCCGGCAGCGTAACAGCAGATCCCAACCGGACTCAGCCCTCCATACCAAACTTCCCTACTGATTCGTGTAACCACAGCCATGTGCTTAAAAAGACAACGTTTTCCACAAGGAAAAGAGGTTTAGACTCTTCGCGTGGCTTTATCTACATTTTTCTCGTTCTACGATCCGAAACCTGGGTCATGTTTCTATGAACAAGTTCTCATCAGGTTAGCAGGTTATGGCAGATAAAAGTTAGAATTCCAATCATTAGAATGGGTTCTTATTTAGGAATTCAAATTTAAGGATTATTCTCACTAGCTTCATGTTAGAAACTCTGCGTACTACGCCGATATCAAAGACAAATCTTGAAAAAAAAACGCCCGTGTTCGAACGGGTCTGCTAGTCTGCCACCCGGCACAAATTCATGAAGAAATTTGCGACGAGAAGGACCTTTATTTTCTATCCTTAAATTGAAGTTTATCTTATGACCAAAGGGTGCTAAATGTTCTGTAAAGCTGTAGTTTCAAATTTAGACGATTTTTGTTTTGTAACCTTCGGATTTTTCCGTACCTGCTCGGTTCCTCCGAGAAACCTCAAGGCGGTGCTCTGTTACAACCGCAACGCGACTATCAGTTATCCCTTTCTCATTCTTTTCAACCCGAGGAGCCAAATATTCGAAATCTGAAGCCCTATGAACCTCGTTGGTGAAATGTCGCCGCTTCGTTTGAAAGGCTGTGATATATATAGTAAAGCCTACGATTTCTGGAAATGTCGACTACATTTTTCGGTTCACAAACAACACCTAACACTGCAAGCCAACACTGGAAAGTAGGCAGGTGAGGGAATTGCTTGGGCCATTTAGACAGCACCCGCCATCTAGTGTGATAATCGCGAATTCCGTTAGGCCAGCAAGGATGCTATCGCCTCGGTGTAGTAATTTTTTGGGCGGGGAGATTCTTTGTGTTCATTTTTTAGGCCCAGTGAGAAATTTTCTGTTCGGTACAGCCTTTCTAGTTATTTTGAAGATCTTAAATCCAATTTGTCGCTTGTTCTTCCATGCAGGAAGTTTCAAAATGCGCAGAGGAAGGGCCAGATTGGAATTCGACATGGGAAATTCCATTGCGACACTGAATTCTTCCCGTCACACGAGTTTTCGTGCACATAAAATACTCCTACTCCTCTCACATAACCTTTCCGTTGGCGAAGCAAGATAGTCAATGTGCCAGCGGTTTTGCGTAAGTTCCAGTAACGGGCAGGAAACATCCACTTACCTAGAAAAAAAAGAGAAAGGCAATGAGTACATGAAACTATGAAACTTCTCTAACAAGTCGACAGAAATTGCACCCTAAAACAATTGTACGAGCGCAGATGGGTTGCCTTGTAGACGGTTAAGCTATTAACAGAGGTGATATCTCAAGTCTAAGTGATTGGTACAGTAAAAGGCGGCAGCACCTGAGAATGGTCGCAAAAGGCGGTTCCTCGGCAGCACTCACAGGAAAGATGCAATGCATAGATAACCGGTTGGCAGACTGGTAATACCGTCGTGTTATTCAATCTCTTCGGTAAGGTTTCCGACCGAGAAACGGGATCACCCTTTGGATCATCATCTCTTCTAGATTTCACCCCGGCCGACCACGTGTCCGATCTTTCTACCGATATGCGCCCTCTCTGTCTCTCTCGGTACACTTTCGCCATTATTTTTTCCCTGCCCACCAACGCTAAAACTGCAACGTTCTCGATCTGTTGTCGCCAAGATCCCCACTCGGACTAAGCATCCCAAGTCTAGCGAATCCGTTTTAATTGGCTCTGCAGTGTCCACGGACCCTCCACCCCCAACATGAAACCGAAGGCACAGACACTTCTCACGGTGTCTTTCTGGGTGCCCATCAATCTTGGGAACCTTTCTCAAGTTTCGTTACAGCCCAATAGACAAATCACACACTGAGACGCTGGGGGTACCAAAGAGCCAGAACTCATGTCAGACTTCAAAAAGTAGAATTGCTTTCAACACTTTGGTCCGATGGCAAGATGTGATACCGGAGAAGTCACATCTCTTGGAACTTATCGTGGAAGCGGAAGCCCCACGAATGCGTTCGACGGTTCTAATCTTGTTTCGCAAGACGTCGCGGGGGAATCGGGGGGAGCTCTCCACTTTTAAATCACAGCGTGGCTTAATACGATTCACGGACACGTTCCCTTTTCGATTATTCGATTGTCCTCTCCCTTTCTTCCGCGGTGAAACTCACTCTCCTTTAAAGGTGATGATCCTTCCCCAGCTAAATTGGCACACCTTTTGCGCGAAGATACAATGAATTCAAGCGCCGCCACTTAGTCCTAACTCCTTTCACGTTCTCCAAGCACACCCCAGTGAAACCAACTGAACAAAGAAAGCGGACCAAAGAGGCAGGTGCACTGGAGGCATACGAGCGACATGGAGATGTGGGGGTTGGACCAGTTCTGTTTTTCATATTGCTTTCCCTGATCCCGCATGTCCATGCTCGCAGAGGGAATTCGGTGCGTTTTCCCTCGAGGGAATGAAAAAACCTTTCTTCTGGGGGGAGGCTAATGATAAACTTCCGGCTGAGTTTTCAAGCTGAGCTCGTAAGCTCGTCCGACTTGAGGCACGAAAATCCAATGTTTCCCATAACCTCTTGTAACGCATCCTCCTCATTAGCCCATATCCCCTTCTCTTACCTTTTCTTACCTTTTTTTTATAAGAAGACCACCTTAACATCAAAGCCCCTACCTTTTGATTCGTTCCCTACTGCTGTGACGTCAACCGGTATTTAATTCTGTTAAAAATACAGTGGAACCCACTTAATTCCATATCGCATAATTTCATAAACCGCCTAAATTCATACTGAACATACTTTCCCGTTTTATTCCCATTTAATTCTATAGAGAGAGGATTCGTTTTATTTCATATCGCATAATCGCATAAACCGCCTAAATTCATAAAAAGACTTGAGTCCGGGTGGGCATTTAAAAATGCTACGTAACTCCAGCTAATTTCATAGGCAATCGCAAGGCCAATTCGTGAAACCAGGGGGCCGCAAAATTCCCAGAAAGGCTTCGAAAAAACTCGTATCCAAGCTTAATCCTTTAGCCAGTGACCTTTCACCTTTCGGCTAATCGTTGACGAGCCGTATAGGTTACTTAGTCCACGTTTAGTAGCGTGCTGTGAAACGGGAAGTGAAGATGTCGAGGAAGAAGCACACAACCTATCACTTAACCAGCGAGTCGAAATTTTCCATTATGGACTTTTTTCCTAAGAAATAGCGAAAGCTTTGACCGGTAACGTTACAATACAAGTATATTTTAGATGTAAAGGTATTTGCTTTCATTTCGTGTTTCTTAGCCTTCTAAAAGGCAACTCGTTTTATTTCAAACTCCGCGTAAATTCATAGAGACCATCCGGTCCCGAGCCTATGTAATAAAGCGGGTTCCAGTGTAGTTGCCTTTCACAGCAGTAATGACGTTTAATGTTGAATACCAATGACAAAAGCTGGGAGACATTCTCTTTTCTCATTGGCATCTTACGGTAAAAATTGAAATAAATAAAGAAACGATAAAGAAAAAAAAACGTAGCGAATTTAGTGGGTAGCGGCGCAATCAAATTCTGGAACGAGCTAACGGCGTCACGTGCAAGCAAATCGTGGCCGGCTTGTTCAGCGGCAAGTTTCGAGCTGGGTAAAGGTGGCTTTGGGTCCAAAGCTCATGTATTAGGAGGCAATAAACTGTAAGAGGAAAGATCCATAGGACGCCAATATCCCTAATTCTAGACAAATTCTGCCAGTCACTTATAACGAGGGGTCAAGCTAAGTTCACCACAGTGACTGAGGGCCGCCATTATAGCTCAGCATCTTTGGGGGGATTTTGAACTTGGTATAACATTTTTAGGGAAGACTTACACGGCGGGAGATTTCAGCCATTAACTCCGCTGGACCATGACCTCATTTTCAGAAATCATAATTTTTCTTAACTCTTGACTCTCCCCCCCAAACAACTAAAGGTTTTTGCCTGGTAAAAACACAGAAACTGTGGAGCTTAAGGCGTCAGCTTCGACACATGGTCTATCAATTCTGGGAGTCTCCTGCCGTCACGATATAGCTCTGATCGATGAACTACCGTACCTGGGGAACCCGTACTTTTTTTAAATGATTCCTCGTACTAATTTTTTAAGGTATAGGAAAAAGAGTCGAATAGCTCACAATTTAAAGAAAAAGGTATGAAGCTAGCTTTTTTTGTGGCATTGGTGCAGTCAAGCAGAGTTCAGTGTTAGTCGATGACCGTCTGCGAAACAGGGCTTCACTGTAAAAAAATATTTTGTGAATTTACAATGATTCGTTGTGCAGCAAAAAATTACAAGGACTTCACTGTAAAAAAAATACTTACAAAACTGATTTTGTAACCAAGAATTTGTTGTAGAAAAACATTTTAAAAGTATTTTTACAGTAGAAGTCCTTACAGTTTTTTGCTGCAATTGTAAATTTCCCAAAAAAAATTTACAGTGTAGGAAAAGTAACCGAGTCCTTGCCAATTTGCAGTTACTCGTCACGCAAACTACTCCCGACCATCTGAACAAACAAACGGCTGTAGGATTACAATGGCCGAGTGGAATCGTCCAGCTCCTTTCCCAACTTTGCGTTCAAGTGGACACTGGTGCTGTGAATAGCATTCCCAAAACGACAGACTCCCGAACTTCTTTTTCCCCCTTCTTAAATACTACCCCGCTGTTAAGTCAAAAAGCATTCCAAAATCTTCTTTTCCTCCCCACTGTGAATTAAAACGGAACTTCAGCCTAACGGCACGGGCATTTCTCTCTCTCTTTTGAAGACAGATTAGGGACAATTTACGAGCTCTTGTAAAGCCAATATTGGTTAAGTGACCTTATTTTCTCCGCGTACTTTCCCTTCGGATTCGTCAAAATGCATGACATGAGGTTAATGGAAAGTACTAAACATACCTTAGGCAGGGGCCGGGCTCACGGCCTATTCCTGCGACCTAAAACAAGTAAGGGTGTTGCCTTTGCCACCTCTTTCTCGTCTAACGGTACTTGCACAGAGCAGAGGGAGAGCCGACAACACCAACCAGAAAGAGAAGAAAAGAAAAAAAACGAATAAAAAGTACAAGCTTAATCTTTCCCAGGTATGTTCGCTAGCTTTGCCCAGCACTCCCAACCATTAGCATAATTCCTCATCAACCTTCGTACAGTAGGCCTATGCCGATACGGATCGACGAGACGAGGGCCGATCTTTTTTCTATTTTACGTTTATAATCTTTATTGCTAAAGGTCAAAGACAGGGAAATAGCGGCTTCAGATGCAGAAAAGGAAACTCGGAATGAGGAAACCGCATTCGGCTGCCATGACAGCTTTTCCCCCCCCCCAACGCGGAAACGTATAAATGACACAAAAGAAAAGGGAAACAACCCACTAGAACTTTCTCCCCACTGTTTCTTTGCCAACGGGTTAAACAGTAGCACAAGCTTTTCTTTTCTCCCGCCTAATTTGCGCCTGTTTTCTTTTTCCGATTCTTCCGAGACCATCGAATGATTACAACGCCATCACGAACTGAACCCAGTGCCATTGGTTACCCGTTTCTCGTCATCCCTTCTCCTTTTCCTGCGCCGGCTGTCGTGCTTTGTAACCACACTGGCGAAGAAGCATTTCCTTGGTGAAGCGTGCCAAAAACTCGCGGCCAATCTTGCGCACCTGTTGCGAAAAACTGGATGCCACACAAAAAGACAAGACCAAAATAGGCAGCGAAGAAAAGGAAAATCAGAGACAGAGGATGGGAAGAGCAATAGGTCGTTTCCTATGATCCTTCCGGTATGTACCCAAAGCGGAAGGGCGGACGAGTTTTTACCAAGCACTACCACTAGGACTCTCCCCGTGTTAAGTGTAATGGGCTAAATAGAGGAACATTTCCTCCAACATTCACAAAAAGCTATACAAAATCGAAACCTGGATATTTCGCCCTGACTAGCACACTCGATGAGTGCACAATTTCCCATCCTCGGAGGAAATTCAGCTCAAGGCGGGAAGACGCCCTGTGCCATTCAAAGGTTACTGCAAAAATCCGCCTCAGCGACTGAAATAGCTCAGTCACAATCGATGAGAGGCTTTTAAGTTTCCTTATGAATAGTACTGACAAAAAATATAGCCTAAGACGGTAGGTAATTTCAAAGCATTTCCAACTATAAAAGTCACTTGGATCGTGTTGTGCCCCAACCTTCTGGAAACAAAAGAAAAATTTTAGATTCACACGTAAGGATTTCTTCAAATCTTCACTGTTTTAATGAAACCTTTAACAACCACTCAAGGTGACACATTCTAGGCCTAGATTTAGAATCCCGTGCCAAAAAAAGCTGGCTAGGATACAGCTGAGCAATCGTGCAAAACGGCAACATCCTCCTCCTTTAGGTGTTTCCGGTAATGACGAGTTGGTTTTGGGTGGAGCGAAAATGCCTGGCTTTAAACTCACCGTCATTTTTTTTTCTATTTGCGCGTCGTTATTTAATTTTCATCGACGGTTGAAAACATATAACGCAGCACTGCATTGTGCGTAAGTGGTGAATGTGAGCCGAAAGGTCATCCTCCAAAAAGCAGTTTGCATTAGCCTACAACCAGAGGCTACATGCCGACCTTGGCACTGGACACACGCCAATGTATCATCTGTCTTGGACCAAAAAACCTTTGCTGAGATTACTAGCCAAGGAAAAAAAGGGACCGCCAGACCAAAAAGAGGCATGCTCTTCTTCTCCAATTCTCGAGGTACCTCACAAAATATCCATCCTCCTGCCTCCATTCGTCATAGATTTTTCTGACACCGACTCGATGACTGAAAAAGAGCCTATGTGACTTGTCTCCCTTTTTCTCAAAAAGAAAGAAAGAAAAAGCCTTGCCTCAGAAGGGGCAGGGCGCCCTTTTAGGGTGCTTTAAAAGTCTGGAAACCTGTTCTCCTGGTAGCCCAGACCTTCATCCCAAACTAGGACGACCTAGCCAGCAAATCCCGCCACCGTGTTCACGTATGTGCATGTGTGGACGAGGGGCAAAGATGTCCACAAGACCCAGGAAGATCATCTTGACATACGGACGCGTTCAGCTTGTCAGAAACGTTTATAACAATGACCGTGACAACGTTAGAAGAGCAAACGAGAGCAGAGATGCTTACATTGCTGTTCCGTGGTCTTGGCCTCGACCTAATTGCTCCCATTTCTGCCGCACAAGGACAATTTTATTTTTTTTTCCCATGGCGACGTGGAATAAAAAAAGGGGGGAGAACTGGAACTTTGTTCCATTACAACAGTGACCTGATGATCCCAGGCAAAGCAAAACGACACAACTATCCTTCCTGTTCTCCCAAGCTTTTTCCAGCAATTCACGGGACAAAAGCGCTTTTTGATATTAAAAGACTCGATTAACGGCGTTTTGTAGTTAAACGAGGCGAAAAGAAGACATTTTTTTTATGGGGGCTTTCAGCGTTGATTACCTCTTTAGCATCCCGGTGACCCAGAGTTTTGCTTCCTTCCAACTTCCGAAAAAGGTTTTTACTCGCATTTATCTTCCGAACTACGGCCACTGACGCTTCTCCGAGTGCATCGTGCTGGGCCCGGTAAGTTCCGCGAGCTAGTAATTCTCCAACATCTGGGCTCATGGTTATGCTTTGCGGTTGCTGTTGCAACGCATTACCAACTCCTGGTGTGTACAACGAGGCGTAATCCATAATGGAATCCGAGGTTTTACGCCAACTGCGCCAACCACCCCACGTCGCTTTACCGGACAGGACCTGCCCATTTTTTTGCTGCTTGCGTTGTAAAGTATCCAAATAGCTCGGTATTGGCGTGAATTTCGCGCTCTCACCGAAAATCGTATCCATGTCCGAGTCCGAGCTCACACGACCTCGCAGGCGACTGGGTCGGCCTGCGGGCGACGCGGCCTGCTCCTTATGGGCCGCGTCAATTTTGCCCGTAGATTTCCACAATTGCAAACTACCGAACATGGTGGCAGATTCGCTAGGGTTCACCCATGGTTCAACTTCCCTGACACAAGAAAAGGGTAGCACAACTGTACAAACGACGCAAAAAACACAGTCGGCCCAGTCTTCAGTTGTAAGGGGATGCTGGGGGAAAACGCGTCACTTCTCACCTGGCGCACTGTCTGCCTGCAACTGACTGTCCCTGGCGGAACACCGTGCCGCGTTTTCCTCATCCCCTTTTTACAATGGCTGTGTACCATAACTCGGAGGGCTCCCAGGCATAGCGAGAACCACCGACACGAACACTGGAGATCCCTGTGGTTCACCAACGCCAACGCTCTTGCGTGTAACTCGAATGCGAGGATCTTGTGTTTTAGCGTGCTAACCCCAGAGCATTATATGCTCAAATTAGTAAATATAACGCTAATAAAACTTGACCAAAAGGAAGAAAAAATAAGCTAACTCGTCTAAACGTCTCTTGTGGGACTTTATGGCTTAGAGCCAACATAACGGTCAGGGAGATTGAGACTCGAACCTAATCTGCAGTTTCCGACTCGTTTACAACCGGAATCATAAGAAGTTGTCTGAGGTGTGGAGCCATTTGGGTAGCGTTCGAGACAGTCATTTTTACCGTCAACAAGAGTAGAACGGATACCTTCTTATAGAGCATTCGATTTGTCGATAACAGACGATCTAGATTCCAACGAAAGTTTTGATTATATTGTAATCAAAACTTTCGATTATACTAGGAGGGCCAACGTCAAGCTTTCACTTCTTTTACTGTCTCCTGGTTCAAAAGTTGTATGAAAAAATAAAGGCCCGGGTTTATACACTCCTCGAATGGGCGGATAACATGGGGAGTTCGGGGTATCGTTTCTCAATAATGGTTCAGTCAATTTAAAATCAATGTTGGCAGCAAAGTTGGTCTTATTAATATCTAGGGCACATGTTTGAGACTTTCTTAAAAAATGTTTTCGTTAAATTTAAAGTCTTTGGGCGAAATTTTTCACATTTTGAAATACTGAAAAATTTAATATCTGGCTTTCTTGTGCAGTAGGTATATTTTTTTCTGTATTTTTTGGTGAAAACAAGATTCAAATCGGACGATTAGTTTTTACGAAATCATTTCCTAAAATTTGGGAATTCTAGTCATGATTTCGTAAAAACTACTCGTCCAATTTGAATCTTCCTTTCATCGACAAATAAAGCAGAAAGACATCTACTGCACAAGAAAACGACATTTAAAATTTTCCATATATGTAAAAATGTTCCTACAGTTTTTAAATTTGATTAAATCAGATTTTTAAAAATCCCCCCAATTCCCCATGTGAATCGCCCATAAGAAGGGCGTGTAAACCGGGGCCTTAAAGGTGATATTATTAGTGCTCCATAATCCAAACAAAGGAGACTTGTTTGGCTAGAAGTAGCAGCAATGGGCAGTAGCCATTGAGGTCGTCTGCTCTTGTTTCGGCCTCGCTGCGCATCCAACCATCAGAACTGCTGGGTGGGTTTAGGTCATCCCCAGTTTTGGCCGGGCTTTGGCATCCTCTCCCTTTTCGTGGATGACTGTGTCGTCTAATCCGGAAGATCCACACTAATAAACACCATGGTTGGATTTCATATCGCGCTCGATAGGCGTTTTGATCCTTTCGGCCAAGGCGTTTGCCGTTGGTTGCGCTAAAGGACGAACGCATGCAGCCATGCATTCAACAACCACGAACACTGACCCCTCACCACGCTATTCTGTCAGCAAAAAGACCCAAACCACAACGTTCCTTACCTTAATTAAACTTCCAGACCCATCAAAGAACCCAACCCTAACGTAATCACGCTATCCAGTCAATACCTTCGCCCATTGTTCATTGTCCATTGTCTCAAACTTTGCGATCCTTCAGTTTCGGCGCTAACTGGATGACACTAGGAGGGACATTAGTGTTCCAGGTTGCGGAGGTTAACATATTATAGCGTACAGCGGAAAACGGTCAAAGAAGAAATGCTCCAGCTACCCAACAGAAAGTAGGCTGAAGTAATAATGAGACATTTCTCACGTCACCGGTAACTGAGAATGCCAGGCCGTGAGAAAGTGTAAACTGTCTCTTAAACGCGAGCAACAGAAAATTAGAAAAGGACAAGCGCAAAACTAGGGTACCGTTTTCTCTTGGTGGGCTTTTCAAGTGTCTGTTAAGGGTCTTGGCTGTAGTTTACTACGACGCGTAGATGACTACAACGCGACCAACTCAGTTCATCAAGATAGATAACTCGATGAGGACGGGCTATAATGGAACATAATTGAGAGAAAGTTGTTCGCAGTGTTGTCTCTTTTGCAGGCCATTGCCAGAATTCTGGACAACTCCCCGACAAGCTTCTGAACCTGAATTATTACCTTTGCGGTTAAAAAGGGCTCCCAAATGACGCCTTCACTCCCTGTGCCGAGGGGAATGCAATTGAAAGAACTGGAAATTGACCAGCCAATGATCTTCTACTCTTGTCCGTAATAACACGTTAGATTGAATACCATACCCTTCTCGCCCAACATACGTATAATAAGAGAATGCGTGTTGGAAAGACTGGGTTGCATCGCACATAAAGACGCGTCACTAAAGAAAAAGGTAACCTGGCGTCATTTAAGAAGTAGAGTATGAGAACTTTGGGCGTAAAGCTGGAGACAAACGAAGAGAGCTTGTTCTCAAACTTTTTACTACGCTACAATTCCAACAGAAAAAGGACAGAAAAGTGTAACGTACAATCCCAATAGTCTTTTCGTATAATTCTAGAAATAAAGAATGTTGAAATTATTTTATTGCTGGCGATTAATATGCGTAAGTGTGCTGTATGATAACAATCTTCGACGTTAAGGCCCCGGTATACACAAACCTCTTATGGACGAATAACACGGGGAGCTCTAAAAAGGCTTCTGCGTAGTGCTTAAGTATATTTCAAATCAATGCTTGCAGTAAAGTTGTCAAAATCATTACTTAAAATTTGGTAATTTTAGTAATGGTAGCGTAAAAACTACTCGTCCGATTTGAATCGTATTTTGACCAAAAAATGTTGGAAGAGGTTATCTTGTGCTCTTGTCAGCCAAATTTTATTTTTTGTAATATTTCAAAATTTGCAAAAATTCACCTAAAGTTTTTAAATTTAATAAAAACATATTTTCAAAAAATCTCAAACACAGGCACTAGATATCAATTAAGACAACTTTACTGCAAGCATTGATTTGAAATATACTTAAGCACTACGCAGAAGCCTTTTTTAGAGCTCCCCGTGTTATTCGTCTGTGTGTCTACCGGGGCCTTAATTCCAGTTTCGCGCCATGATGTGATAAGGTCGCTGAAGTTGATCAAGGGTAATAATCTCTTTTGCAGATAATTTTAATTTTTCTTTTTCAGATACCTTTAATTGTACCTCACTAAATGAAACCGACAATACGCGCGAGCCTACGTTGGGAACTGAAATAAAAAAAACTGCCAAGAAAAAACTGTTACATTTCTTGAAATGGCCTTCCTTCCCTCATGAACTGGAACAGCCTTGGTACGCTTTGTTAGACATCCGCGGTTTTCAAGTGACATTCTATTTCTATGACATAACTGTACTGCATTCAAACGAAGAATTGCGACTCGAAGCTCATCACAATTTTTGCCACCGGTTAGGGTCAAGTGTTGCGGTCTTTCGTTGCTTTCAGCTGTGAAGCTTGCAAGTAAGCAGTAAAATGGAGTTGAATAGCTCCAAACTGTGAAGATAATTGTGAGTACGGTACTCAATGAAAGTAGTAGAATACCAACAGAAGTTTCAAAAGAATGCACTGCTGGCGTAGTAAGTAGTCAGTAGTGTTAGTTTTGTGTCCAAGGTTGTTCTATGGTCACGATTTTTACTTCGATGACAGCAAGAGTACGTGCAACACAACTGGGCCTGTTTTCTTTTTTTTCTACACTACCTAAAGATTCTTGAAGTGTAAAGCTCCGCGGTGCTTTACCTTGAGATGCTATTTCTATTAAATAGCTCAAAGGTTATCTGCCTAATGTCATCTTTTTATTCCTCTCGTACTTCAGAAGCTTTACATCCTTTTCGCTTCTATGTATGTGTGTTAGGTTCTGATCGCATTTCTGGTAGCCGAAACACCCCCCTTTTCTCGTTTATTGACACCGGCGGTGAGCTTTTTAAACTTTCTGCCGCTTCTTGCAAGATATAGTACACTGTAAAAAAAATTACAATTGCAGCAAAAAATTATAAGGACTTTACTGCAAAAGTACTTTAAAAATGTTTTTCTTCAACAAATTCGTGGTTAAAAAATCAGTTTTTGAAGTATTTTTACAGTGAAGTCCTTGTATTTTTTTGCTACACAACGAATCATTGTAAATTCACAAAATAATTTTTTACAGTGTAGGTGAACTGGTTCGACAGAAGCCGAAGCTCTTTAGTTGACTATAGCGACAAATAGCCCCGAAAGGGGTCACGGGCTTTGCGGATGACTGTCAACAACTAAGTTGAAGAACGCAACGAATTGCGTTGTGGAAAGCCATTTAACTATTATACCAGCATGCACGAACAGTGAACGTCAAAATTACAGACAGACTAGTGCAGTTGCATGTATAACGGCGCGAAACTTCGCGCGTATCATTCCATAGACTACTTCGATGTACTAAATTTTGTGTGTAACCTAACCTAACGTTAACGAGAAAATCTTTTTATACACATCTTTGTATCCCCCAAATATTCCAACCAAAATCCTTCATTGTAGTAGCTACACTGTAAAAAATTATTTTGTGAATTTACAATGATTCGTTGTGCAGCAAAAAAATTACAAGGACTTCATTGTAAAAATACTTGCAAAACTGATTTTTTAACCACGAATTTGTTGTAAAAAAACATTTTTACAGTAAAGTCCTTACAATTTTTTGCTGCAATTGTAAATTTACAAAAAAAATACAGTGTACAAGAAGGACCACACACTAACCCTAGGATATTAAACTCCGGTTATGTCTGAAGAAACATCCCTCTGTGCACTACAAAATGCATTACTCATTTTCTACCAACTAGTGCAACTAAGAATTTGTCCAAAATCGATTACTAAGGTCAGGTAAACTGCAGCCTCAATACCGTTAACTAATCTTACGCTCTGACTGACTGGCGCTGCGTGAAGTATTAATCGGCGAAGGTGTTGCCGCACATAATTGGATTCTCAGGGATGGGCCAATCCCACCTAGATTTCAATCAATTAATCCTCCCCGTTCCAACCAAGATCTTTCGACTCACTCTTTGTACTAACCCATCACCCAGGCCTCAACAAAAGAGTAGACGATTCATTAATAAATGACTTTGAACGCAATTACTACCAACTTGCTCTAATAAAATTAGCTGTAAAAAAACATACGCTAAGAATATAATAAGAATGCTCTGAACTGCCGGGCAAGTTGAATGGACTTGAGAGAAAAAAGGACAACTGTCGGTTAGAAGTGGAAGACACTATGATAACAGAAAAACTGGAAGCCTGCTAGGAATTACACGCAATCTTTATGACGCAAACAAGAGAAAAGAGTTTGCGTTAGGAAACTTTGGAGGAGTAAAAAAAAGCCTTGAGATCTATTCTACGATATTACTCACTGTCGTCTCTGGAGACGTTCAGCCATATATAACGGGACTCTCAAGCGCCAGCAAAGGTAATGCAAGGTGCGATTCACAAAGAAACAACTCAAACGTCTCTAACTGCACTTTTAAGATTTTTCCCCTTTTCCTGCTCAGTTACTCCTACCTGGTACGTAAGGAGGTAACACACATTTTCGAGACAGACCTTGACCCGTGTTACACTGGTTACCAGCGATAGCAAACATTTCAGTCGTACAATGATTTCGTACAATGATTACACCACAGCGACCTGACACTCGCAACATCCTGTGGAATTATTTGTTATTCTTTCTGTTAGCTGACTTGGAAACCAAAGATAATTAGAATATTGTAATGTTTCAAGGCTAGATGCATTCTGGCTATAATGAACCAAGTGGTTGCATAAATATTACGTCAAACACCGTATTTTCCACGCTATTAATGCATTTTTTGTGTGCGTCTATATATGCTTGCATTCAAGTGACAGATTGCATTGGCCTACATACCGGACACCATAACGTGAGTCTGAATAGCAAAAAGGATATCCGGAGGCAGAGCCCACCAAGCGAGCACCACAACTTTTAATACTAATGCTCTTGCAAAAGACATAAAGCCGCCGCAGCCAGAAGGAGATGGGCTTCAATACGCAGACTCTATAATGACCCAATCGACGCCTTGCACCACAGATTCACCTTCCAAAAACTAATCGAAGTTCAGCTAATGACAAATGGTTTCCTGAGTATTCAGTGTGATTATTTTACATTTCTAACGTAGAAATGGCAAACATCCTACAAATTTATAGGCACTTTTGTTACCCACGAAAAATAGCTTTTCCTAGTAAAAACACCCCTTTTTACTTTTAAATATACACAACTGCTTTTTAGACGCAAATAATCCCCATAGATATAGCAAATAATATAATATTCTGTGCTGTGGGATAAGATCTTTTCCGTCATAGCATGAAGTAACTATTAGTATCTAGGAGGAATTTTAACTGTGGAGTAGCCAACAAGCCTGTCAACAGATGATCGAAACGGCTAATCCTCCATCCAGGTTCACACGTCTGTTTTATAATTTCCTTAACACGCTAGAGATTTTTTATATTTTATGTTTATTTGGAAAAGTATATTTGAGTTTAGAATAAATTTTACAACGCACCCGTAAACTGAAAACTAGAATCTCGTTACACGCGAGGGCCAAGCAAAAAAAATGCAATGACGTCTTTTTAATTTGTCGTCTTTTCTTTCACTTCTATTTTTGAGTGTACCGTTTTGAAAGCTGCGAAAGGGGAAAAAAACCATCACGCATAAGGAAATATACTTTTAATGAGTTTTTGCTATAATCAGACGCAAAAAAACTGTCACAACTTCCTTTACTCGTCCCAAGAAAAAAAAAGAAGGAAAAGCACTTATTCTTTTTAGGGAATAAAGTTACGCCTGCGAAACCGGTCCATATACTTGTAAAAAAAACGAATAGAATTTTTTGACAAAACTTGACGGATGGGTGGCGTCTTTCGCACTGACAAGCTCTACTAAGACCTAATGACCCATTAAGGCGTTATGGGATGGATATTGACTTACGGGAGTGTGCCTTATCAGAAGAAGAATTGGGAACTAGCCCGACCAGCAAATCTCAACTAATACAAAGCAGTTTCGTGCAAACAAAGTTAAAGTCATTTTTACGGGCTAACGAGCCCATCTCGCTGGCAAAAGGACGGCTAACAAGCAAATCAGTGAGTCAGCTAGCGCGCCAATATGCAAATTAGTCAAGGTACTCCAGTGCAAACCTTCCTCAACTCGACCCGAGAAAGTTTTGATCTTTCTTCCCCTATGCCATGCATATTAACTGGTTTGGGTCCCAGGAGAAAGTCCTTTTCACCACTTTCGGTTGATCCAACACATCTAAGTCAATACGATGCCTTCGCAACAGGTAGATGGTACCATACGTATATTCCGCTGATTTGCATAGAGTTCGGTCTGGGTTCGTACTACTTTCTTTTACCACGCCGGCCCACAAATTCCTTGTTTCACAAAAACTGTGCAAATCACTCACCCCATGATTCCTCCCTTCCGTTAAAAATTCCAGGACAAAAAGCTCAGCGATTTATTACCTCAGCTCGGGCCATAACAGGTACTCCGGGAGGATGTCTTGCAAAAGAGTAGTTCACGAATCTCCACGAGGCACTTAGCAACGATTTGTTCGTGCGGGATCTTAACATCTTTCAAGCACAAATTGTTAACCAAACTCCCGAGGAAGGCTTCCACACTCGCAAAGAAGCGCACAGCAACTTTGTAATCCCAATAACTGAAGCGAATCCCCTTTCGGGCCAAGTTGCAAGAGTTCCAATCCACTCGAGGTAAGCCCGAGCACTAAAAGAAATCTCCCTTCCTGGCTTTTTTGGTCAGTTTCACTCCGCACTTGCCTAATAGCTTGGGCAAATAGGTGAAAAAAGACTGCGACACTCTGTGTTATAATTTGGCCTCCTTCTCCTTATCAGAGCGTACTCAAAAACTCAAATATCGCCTCAAACACTAGGTAAATATGGCACGTGGTGCTATTCAAGAGTTCCACAAAAGCAGGGAAGTGTCCAATCTTATAACTAGCTGAAACTTCCGGTCCAGACCTTTTCCAGTCCTAGTCTGCGCTTTTTTTCAAAAAAGTCATAGCCATGGTTTTGGGGAACACGAAGCTAAATGCTCAAAACTCAACGTACGTCCAATTGCAACTGACCACAAGTAGATCACAAAATTACTACGCTAGCCTAGTAAACTGATTTAACAAACGAGGATGGGAACTGAACGCTTACACATTGACCCATTCTCTTTTTCCCATCCTCAAAACTTAATGGTACAACTTTCGGTGGGATTTCTTACTATGTCGTAACGGCGGTAAAAATAAGGGACGAGGAAAGGCTTCTTTGCTCTAGTAAGTATGCATAGAGTTATAGTGCACGTAGGAACACGGTCAAGCCGCATATACATGAATCGAACCCTGGCATGGTTACGCTCAAACGCTTCTATTCAACGTTTTTGGACGGAGGCCTATGGCTCTATACCAACTTGAGAAAAATGGGTCAGCGATCTAAAGTCCAGCGAAGAGAGGCTTAACTGACAATTTATGCTCCGATTTGTGTTCAATAATCAATGTGCGCTACCACCAAATCGAGCGTGAAATTCAGTGCAGCTTTCCTCGTCACAAAACTTTGTATATATACTTTCTAATTCCTGTTATGATCACACTTCCCCTAACAAGCGATACGTTTCAATAATCGTGCCGAGAAAATAAAAAATAAATTTAAATGGAGCTAAACACCTCCTGCCGCTGCATCGCATGAGAGGAAAGCAATGGAGTTAACTCCCTTCGAACGCATGAATCCATATAATGCTATTTTCCATTTCTTACCGTTTCTTACTTCCGGTTATTTAACGTTATCCGTACACTTTAAGACGTTGATGACCGTAATCGGTGACAAAACGAGTTTATATCGAATCGTCCAACATGTTTTATGACAAAGCTGTAATTTTTTTTATATAAACAGAGATACCAAACTCCACCATACAATCTCGGAGACTTCAAATAACAAACAACCGATGGAAACAGTCAAAGAGATTGAGCCTGTAACCCGATCAAGTCTCGAACACCAGGGAGTGAACCAAGAGAAGCTCTCCAATTTGTGAAAGGACGCGTGGAGAAAAAGGGTCAAAATAAGATGATTAAGCTACCTTTTGTATCCTTCGTACCACACGTCCCATTTTTCAACGTAGGAAGCTTCTCAATAAAATCCAGCGGTTGTGTTACACACACACTTGCAATTAATCCAATTGTCGTTCAAAGAGCGTAATCTTTGGAACCACGGTCGCACATCTTCACTCGTTCAAGAACTAATGGCATTAATATCAGCCTTCACACTCTCTCGTTGGACATGTGTTGTTTTCCAACAATTCACGTACGGTGAGGAAGCAGCGGGCGGTGATGAGTGCGTCTAACCCAAGAAACCATGTGGGAATGGTGGAGAATCTACGCAAGCTGTTCATCGTCTTGGGAAGAGTGATCCACGCAAGGAACGCATCCCATTGAGTTTCCATACAAGTCCTAACGCCGACAACTTTCTCCGCTGCTGGCTTTTCAGAATGGGAGCTACAGCTAAATTTACCTTCCGGATAACGTGTCCATCGAAACATATTACAGGGTAGAGAATATCACAAAAACGCTCATCTTCTCAATCCCCCGGACTCCTAAACGCTACTCAATGGAGGCGGAAGTTATAAACGGTTGTCCTGAAACGCATTACATCCCGCCTCTTTCTCTTTGCCCGTAAAGCTTTACAACAAACTTATCTTCTCAGCAACCGCCCCTTCTACACCTTTCTTTCGACTGGTCCAAAAAAGTGCCGGCCTTTAGCCCGAACTCTTAAGGCCCCGGTATACACCAACCTCTTATGGACGAATAACACGGGGAACTCTACAAAAGGCTTCTGCGTAATGCTTTAGTATATTTCAAATCAATGCTTGCAGTAAAGTTGCTCTCATTGATATCTAGTGCCTATGTTTGAGATCTATTGAAAATTTGTTTTTATTACATTTAAAAACTGTAGGTGAATTTTTGCAAATTTTGAAACACTTGAAAAAATAAAATCTGGGTATCTACCGCAATAGATATCTTCTCCCAAAATTTTTTGGTGAAAATACGATTCAAATCGGACGAGCAGTTTTTACGAAATCATTACTTACAATTTGGTAATTCTAGTAATGATATCGTAAAAACTACTCGTCCGATTTGAATCGAATTTTTACCAAAAAATTTAGAAAGAAGTTATCTTGTACTTTTGTCAGCCAATTTTTTTAAATATTTTTCAAAATTTTGAAAAATTCACCTATAGTTTTTAAATTTAATAAAAACATATTTTCAAAAGATCTCAAACACAGGCACTAGATATCAATTAAGGAAACTTTACTGCAAGCATTGATTTGAAATATACTAAAGCATTACGCAGGAGCCTTTTTTTAGAGTTCCCCATGTTATTCGTCCATAAGAGGTTTGTGTATTCCGGGGCCTTAACGATCTCTCTCTCTCTCTATAACGTTCTCAATATCTGGTCTCGTGTCTTTCGGAGGTTAATGTCCCACACTGTTCTTTCGCTTTCAAGTAAAGAACTCGAAACGTTGTCCAACGCAAAAAGATGCCCACAGTGTTTTCCACGCCTTGGGCCCTAAAGCTTTCGATTTGTGCTAATCAACTCGTTCATTAGTATGCAACCAGAGAATGTTTCACACCAGCTTTTTTTCCACGTTTCGCTCTTTCTGCAGCCGCTGGCACGGGTCTCACCGAGAGAAAGAGTGGACCAGTGAAGCTGGAGACGCCGCACCTGTAGTGTGACAGAGCACTTGGGCAACCCCCCTCCAGCTAGACTTTCTGACTTTCCCTAGTATGCAAATTGGCGGGAAAATACTGTACCTTACCTGCTGTGAGACGTCGTTTTAACAGGATTTTAGTGTATGTAGGTTAACGGGGTAAAGGGAAGGCCTCCCCCTCATCACCTAATTGATAAGCAGAAACTTCGTGGGTAGTCAGCCTCCTTTTTGGGACTTTTGGTAGTTTTTGCAAAAACTCCTGGGCACTGATGGGGGGTGGATACCCCGCCTTAAGAGAAGGTAAAAGCTAACGGTTCCGCGCTCAACGTCTTGGCCGGGGAGTCAGAGTTTTGGCAACTTGGCCAGCGACTTTCTCCTGCGTCCCTTTCTCCCAATCTGCCAAAGCTGGCAAGCTCATCCTTCAAGCTCGAGATATTGTCTTTAGCATACACCAGTAATCAGTCTCGGCTCGATTTGCTGCTTGCCACACTAAAAAAGCCCCCTTCGACTTTCGGGACTTGACAAGAAACAAACAGAAAGCTAACGGCGAACACAGTTCACAGCGCAGCACTCGGAAATATTTGTGCTTTTTAATAAGTTTAATCCAAGTTCAAGAAACTTGAGCACTTGAAGCATCCCGAAATTTTCATTATGGTAATGCACTTAACAGTTAGGTACTGTTATGACCCAAGCTACTTTGAAAAAAGCAGAACGGAAGTGCAAATGTGAATTTTTGTTAGCGATGGTCCCGTACTTCTTTTCACTGCATGAAAGATACGGTCACGGTGATATAGGCTGCCTTTTTGTTTCAGAAATAAACTCCCAATCTACATGTAATAAAAATTTCAAGAAGTCCAGCGTAAAATATGGGAAATAGTAAAAAACTTAAAGCTTCGCCACTAGGAAATTATTTACATCGCTAGAACGGACATTTGGGGAATAAAATGGAATTATGCAAAGGGATAGGTGCTAAGAGCTAACACCGTGTTCTTAAAAACCGGTAACGGCA
This sequence comes from Triops cancriformis, assembly GCA_020615345.1. Classification (NCBI taxonomy): domain Eukaryota; kingdom Metazoa; phylum Arthropoda; class Branchiopoda; order Notostraca; family Triopsidae; genus Triops; species Triops cancriformis. The sequence continues at coordinate 104,040 of JAHZNP010000010.1, read as the reverse complement.
TCAAGGTAGGCCTATCGAATGCCCGGTTATGTTAATGCAGGATATCTGAACGTCGCAACGAAAATAACCGAAAAGAGAGAAACACGCTTGGTGCTACAATGCTAGAGCTAAATGTTATTGCAATTATAATTTTATTGTTAAGAATTTCGTATTTTTTTCCCCGCGAACAAGGGTTATTTGCTTCAACTGGTTTATTGGTACCGGTCAGGTGTTTTACCGCTGTCTGTATTTGTCTTCAGCTCGCTCTACACTTTAGACTCGAAATCTGTAGTAAAACCAAGTCACTGATTTGCTTCCTTTGGTTCTCGATCTCAAAGTTATGGCCAAGTTTTCCTTCCTTGTTAAGAAAAAGTAGCAAAAAAATCACTTACCGGTAGGGCGAGCAAGGAATCCAACGTATGCAGAGCTGCTCCTCTTCTTAATTTACAAAATTCCACAAATTCTTCATCACAGCACTGTTTTTCCCGTAACAACCTGCAGCAAATGCAATATATAAGTTTATTTGCATTTGCACCACCCCTTAACTACAAACCAAGAGCGTATCTTATATGAACGATTCCCAAATCCGCCAAAAATCTGGGGACAGAGCCAGCGTTGAAAGCTACACAGTGACTTGAACGCACTGTCGAAACGGACCCGAAGTGACTAATAGTCTGACAGGCTGGAATACGTCTCAGCAAGTGTAACTCTGTGTTACGAACTCACTATCGTACCCGAAGCGTAACAGAAGCGTCGAACGACGTAAAACTATCAAGCTGCTAACTTATTTCTTAAGGATTCAAGTAAACCTTGGCTCGTCAGGCAGAATATAAAGTAAAACAAAGGTACGGAGCGAGTATGCTAGACTTTTAGGATGCACGAGTTAGTAGAGCGGAACTGGAACAAATGGAATCGATCAAGGGACCGTGTCAGTGTCTTCGGCCTACGCAGAGCATCCACGTAGAAAAATGTGTCATTACTTCTCGTACTCTTCAAACACCCACTACGTTAAATACAAATTCACACTAAAATTAAAATTTTCTGCCATCGACAAAAAAAAATCCGAAAGTAGAATCGCCAGGCAAACCGCAGGTCATGAATGTATCATTCACAGCGGTTTGCACTTTGTATTTTTTTACATTTTAGTTCGCAGCTATACCGAATTTACCCGACAAAGTGAGCTTTGAAATATGTTTACGTATACACTCCAAAACCGGTTCATGTAAATAAAAGGGAAATGCTGTGTTGGTATAACGTGAAAGTTAATTTTACCGAGGTAATATTTTGCATGCGTGAAAGTAAGCCAACTATCCTTTTCGGATGGCCAACGTTCCTCATCTTCGTACTTGTATGGCGTCTCTATTATGACGAGAGCTTGGATCTTACGGCATGAAAACCCAGGTCGTTAAGCCTTTTTTTCTTTGACCGTCCAAGTGGCTCTGACATAACAAACTCGTGCAGCAATCTCCCCTAAAGTCCATTATGAAAAGATTCCAGCTCTAAATAGCCTTTGTCAATTGTCAAGTTTCGAGCTTCCCCGTGGAGACTCAACAGTAGCAAGTCCCACTAACCTACTCGGGGCGCAGACCAACACTTTTTCAGCATTCAAATGACAAATCGAAAAGTTTCCCTCCTTTACGACGAAGTGAGAAATCGTCCTAGTGTCACGGAATGTCTCAGTGCTATTCACTACACACCCCAGCTGTCAATAATTTCCGTGAGGCAAACAAACGTTCCTTACTCTTTGGCTTGGAGGTAGCAATCAAGGAAGATTTCACACTGAGCCCAAAACTGCTTCGAGAACAGGGAGCCTGTAAAATAATAATAACAACTATGAGATTATACCCACGAATGGAACCAATCTTGTTAAAACTTTCACTTATGCCAAAAACATGCTGTAAAGCTACGAAAGAGGCTACACATGGTGAACAGAGACGGACACTTTTCGAAGGAAGCATTCTGAAGTCGATTCATTCATCTCCTTGGTCCACAAACCCCCCCGAAAGCAATTTCCCTTTCCACGGAAAACTTTATGCGACATTCAAATATCAATCGAAAAATTCCTCGTTTTTCCAGTCATCGCCATTCGGCTTTTTCAAGCCTTACAACACCCGTCCCCATCGGGTGAAATTGCAAACAGTATTGTATTTGTCTGAAGCAGGGACTCGTTGCTTTGAAAGTTATAAGAACTCTCGTCAGCGACAGGGAAACGTATAACCGGGGGAAATGTGTCACTAGCAGTCCTATGACATCAAAAGCTATAAGCCCAAAGAGTGACGCAGCAAATAGTTATCCTACTCAAAGTCCCTGCGACGAAAGAAAGCGCTCTTTTTGTGTAACCACCAAAAAAAAAAGTGTTATTTGCTTAGCTACTAACAAAAAGAATTTCAAATACGCAAATTAAATTCCGACACATGAACAACGCCCTGTTAACGCCAACGAGTATACACCAAAGTGGCAAAAAAGCCTTCTTACCTATGCGTGTTTCGGCCGGGTCCCACTTTTTGAGGGCGTCTTCTACCTGCGGACACACATCAAAGTGCAAATTAGTCAATGACCACGTAACGGCCACCTACGAATTTTGAACAGATTGCGTGCTGTTGAACGCAGCGAACCTTACTACCCAAAGCGCCAAAGATCAACACGGGTGAAGTCAATTTACCGATAATGAACGCAGAATTTTTGGCCCAGAAATTCGCTTAACTATGCTTCGGAAAGGCATCTTAATTACTGCGTGCAGGCCCTTACTCAAACATTACCGAATCGTGCAGCCAACGTTAAAAGAAACATTCATGGGAAATACATTAGTCAACAACAATGCATACGTCAGGGTTGCCGTCGTTAATCGCGTTGGATACATACATCAATGAATTTCTTCCGTCTAGGACAAGACCTCAACGTCAAGCCACCAATTAAGACGTCAAGCCAGTCTTATACTTGTATGTAAACAGCCAACGATGACTGCGCTAGAAGAAAAGTAACTTAAGTCAGCTACACACGGTGCTATGTGACTTGCGTACGCTAACTGGGTTCGGGGTGAAATTTGAACAAAAAGCTAATGAGTAAGACACGATTTCGCAACTAGTTTGGAAGCTTGTAGACAAACTAGGCATTCGAGAATTCGGACACGTTCTGACAACAACCTTTTAAGTAAAAGAAGTTTTAAGTAAATTTTTAAGTAAAAGAGAACGAACGCACACCAAATCATGCACAAGTTGAAGAAAAAGCGAAAAATGAATGATAGCCGAGACCAAAAAGGTACTGTCCATTAAAGTAGTACGGAAATTACACAGGTCTTCACGCCAAGTCCATTTAAATATTTTCTACGTAAGACGTGGGAAAATTCAGTTCGAGAAAGGCGAGTTGCACAGTTGACGGCTTATCTACAGTACGTATTACAGAGTAACAATTTTTTTTACGGTTCAACAATACATCCTTAGCTATCTAGAATATGGTTACATAAAATACTAGTAATGTATTTTGGGCACACAGGATAAATCCTTTTCCTATTGCAAAGGAGTGATTTGGCAGGTTAATCGAAGGTTAATTAATACAGAAAAAGAACGAAAATAGCAATTATGGGTCGTAAATAAGAACACAGGAGGCGTGTGCATGTAGACAGTATCTCTCAAACAAACGCGGAGAGAGTCTTGCCGAAAGTATGGCTGGTTAATCAGGGTTGAATACAAAGGTTTGAACTCGTAACAGTTTTCAAAGGTCTGCCATGGTTGCCAATATCGATTTCAACCAATTACTGCCAATAAGTTTCCGTATGCCTCGGAATACCTCACTGAGCTTTGCAGAAATCTAGTCAGGAAACAATCTACGGTCAATGTTACTAACTGGATGTTAATTAATGTCAAAGACAGTAAGGTATTCAAGATTTCTAAATATTCCTCAGGATACAACCGAGCGAAAATCGCATCGGGTTTCTGTTCAAGTTTCAAAATCTTCTAATTTTACGCGTATTTGTAGAACCCGTTATGCTTACAATAGACACGAAACAAAATGATAAGGCAAAATCTTCCATCTTGAGTTCGTGCAAATTTCCAATTTTCCATAGTCAGATTTTGTATAGAAACCGCACAACGCCAGGGCCAAGCGATTTCTATAAATTATAATAAACCCGTCAATATCCAAGACATTCAATTGGAATTCCCCCCCTCCCCCCTTTCTGAGTCGCATCCTTCCCGCACCGAAGAAAGTTGAACGGCCGTCCGGTGTTTAGAAAAGAGTCCACATAAAACATACAAAAAAGGAGCCATGAGCTAGTCAGAAGTTCTTTTATGTTGTGTAACAATTAGTTTCGCTGGCAAAAGGATGAAAAGAAGACGCTAGACGGTTGTTCTCTCTTTCTCTCTTCACTATTTTTTTTACATTCTTTCCCAAATGCCGCGGCCCAAGAAGCCATGCAGCTTTCTCTCTACCTTTTTCCATATTTTGCTTCGCTTCTAGTCAATGGACCAAACTGGACGGACTCTCGCAGTTTACCTAGCGCACAGCTCTTACAATAAAAAAAATAATGACACCCACCCTCGATTAGCTTTGTTAACATCTCGGTTTCTACTCAAGTCGTACAATTGCAGCAAGTGCTCGAGCGTAATTTACCACATAGCCCTGGTCGTTTTACTTTATTCCTCGGATACCGAAAGCTGATTATACACGTAGATAAATGGGCGGAATAGAAAGATATGAGTCGGCCTGCCAGCGGACAGGTTAGTGATGGTATCACAACGATGAACGCCGGAACACGAAGCGCAGGAGAAAGCTTTTCTCTTTCACCAGAGATCTGCCCTCCTTTTTTTTCATAGTCGCTCCTGGCTTTTTAGGTTTTAAAAAAGTCGTCATCCCCAAACGGCTTTCTTGGTTGCACGCTAAATTCCTCTAACGAACCCTCTACCTGCTGAATTCTACAGCCAAATGGAAAAACAACAGCTAGTTTGCCTTAAAATTATAGCCACATTCCTTATTCGGATATTCAGAAAACGAAATTTGGGTCCGACGAGGTAACTTCACTTTCTGCAGTTGAATGTGGACGACACACACTAGCACACACGAGGGCTACGTGACTTGAACTCCAAGCATGTACGAAATGCTTTACCTTCGATGACGTATTGTGATAAACAAGCTCATCAGGGAATGCGTAACAGTATAACCGTTCACTTTTTCCTTTCTTTTTGTAGCTGACAAATATATATCTTATAAAAGAAAAATAACTAAATTCTACGTACTCCTTTTTCACTGTTTAATTTCTTTTTGTAGCTGACAATAAACGTTCAAGGGAACAGAAAACGATTGTTTTCGTAGTCATGGAATACACAACATGTTCTCGACTTCACACATTTCAATTCAAATGCGTTACAAAAGACAAATCTATACCTTATAAAAGAAAAATAACTACGTACTCCTTTTCCTAGGTAAATCTGCTTTGTTATGGTGGAAAATCCTTTCGCTGAAAGCAATATTAAACTTAAAAACTTCAATTCAAGTTCACGACATGTCAACCGCAAATTTCAAACCCCGACCGCAACCCGGGTCAACAACCCTAACACCTACGCGTGCGACGTCATCGAGTGAAAAGCAGCGCACACTCTAATTAGCTCAAGAATGAAAGAGCACCAAGTACACTACGTTGGATAAGCATCTGGCTTTGTTAATAAGGATGCATTATCACTTTGATCTCCACGGAATGACTGCGCAGATTTACAAGCTTTTTCCAACGTCATGGCGCGCGATTGAAGGAGCAAAAAGCATAAACAATCACGACCCTTACATGATACCACCTATTGCAAAAAATTCCATTTTATCCAGTTAGAAAGGATCTGAACAGCTTTCTTGTTAAATAGATTGAAGACTGCAGGCTTTACGCGCTGCACATCTAAATGCTTTCTGATCGCAAAGAACTAACCACGCAAGTATATATTCCTTCCGGCTGATTTTTGTCCAGTGTGTAATCGTTTCACTTTCAGTCTAAAGCTCTCTTCATAAATGTCGCACGTACTATCAAAGGTTCACGTTAGGTTTCTAGAGCCTGTGGGACCATAATTGATACTTTAGCTAATGAGACATTTCAGAACGATCTTCAATGCCTGCACTTTCACTAGGATGCATGCAAGGACTCGAAAATTTACCTTAAAACGGCAACAATTACTTTGTAAGACATTAGCTTCCTATAAATACCACTTTTATCAATCAAAGTTCTAATTCAGTTTCAATTAATCCAATGAAATGGGTTCGATACATGAAGAACGCTCAGAACAAGTTCGGTACAAGTTTGCTTTCTAGATATTCTCGAACATGTTCCTTTTCCTTTTAACAAAATGTAAACACTACTTTATCCTACGTGTTTCCTGTGCAAAATTCGTACAACCCACGATTTAGACGATAGCAAATTATACCAAACATGATACCAAATCCTATGTCCTAAAGTCCCGAAGTTCATTCTGAAGTTCCCAATAAAATTGGATCGCAGACGTCCCTTTCTCCAAAGGTGATTATATCTGTCAACGCTTCCGCGAGAGTGAAAGGCAAAAAAGGGGTAAAACGGAAGCTAGGTATTGTTTTTCCCGCGTCTAGATAAAATTAAAAACTTCCCGCCGAAAAAAAAGAGGTTGAAGACCTCCAAAGGAGATAGTTACAATGAATTTTCTTCTAATAGAGCTTCCCATGAACACGGAAGAATAAAGATCACATCATCCCAAGCAATTTTTCTGTCGCCTACTAACCTCCAGCCAGAAGGCCAAAAAAGAAATCTTATCACATTACTTAAGCTGGGAAAAAACTTTGTCTTTACAACCATGCCACCTACCCATCCACACCGGTTGTAAACAAGGGCAATTATAAGAAAAGCTACTATTGTTCTGGATAAGGGCAAGCGTTTTCAACGGTTTTTTTTTTACTCTCTCCAGAAGCTTTCTCCCCGAATTTACGCATGTATAGACTCTGTCCTAAACTGCCGGGAAAGGACCGGAGGCAAAATGAAGAATCTTCCACGTATAGTGCAGCAACAGTAATTAGGAAGAAGGAAAAGTAAGCTCGGGCTTCTGGCGAACAATATGCTGGACGGTGGTCTCTAGAAAAGCCGCTATCTTTTTTTGTTTCTAGCTCCGGCGGTCTTGCCTTTTCTTCTGAGCTAGGGAAACAACAACTGTTAGATTAAAAGCTTTATGAAGGAAGGGGCGCACTCTATAGTACGATCGTGATACTTTTTAGTGTGATCTTCCAACGCCGTTCACAGCATCCCTGGCTAAAAAGATTTTTATGATTCAAGGTTTCTCGCCAATGGAAAGAGGAAAATAAAAAAGAAACAGGGATTCCATAAAAAGAACTTAGCACCTATAATTAGCTTTTGGGCTCGTATCATCTTAATGATGTCTGATTCATATAATTTGGGCCATAAATTGCGCTGAGAAATACTTCGCCAGAAAGAGTAAAAAGTCGGAAACGCAGAAGGCTGTCAGAAAGTCTCAAGACGAAGCAGCATTCTGAAAAAGCCGAAACGGTTTCTATGGCTAACGTAAGTTGGAGATAAATGTGAATAAAAACCATAGTACTTTGCTAATAAGCGTGTTGCTAATAGAGCAAATGGGCTCGACTACTCCGAAGATCAGTCGGTGTTCGTCTTCGCTGATTGAAGACAGCTTGCGCAAGGGTCTGCCATACAAGTCTTCCACTCCCTTTATCGCCACTGCATATTCACGTTCACCGAACAAAAAGTCTTCACTGGCCCGAAAACGCCCGTCCGTTTCTGCAAAAAGAGGGAAAAATTAATGCATAAATAACATGGAATTTCTGGGCCGTCAGTTGTCCCTTCTCTTTCTTTCTACTTTCTGTTTTACCTTGCATGTAGCTGTTCGTAATAATTCACAGCAAAAGAAGTGACGTGATTGTCTTATGCGCAATTAATGGTACATAAATTCTAAGGAAATACTGTATCATGGCAGGGAAGTACAAGCTGATTTAAACCCGAGAATGAAAACAAGCTTTGAGAATTATCTTTAAAGGATTTCTTGATATGGTAAAACGAACTCGGTGTTACTCATGAGCCATTCGATCCTCAAACGGCCAGCACTGCCAACTTCTGTTCAACACATTTACGTCACGCGGGTGTAAACATATTCCAGCGTGCCTTCACGACCCCAGTGACATGCAATCAAACAGAGATAGCTGTGAATCGTCATGATGAAACAAAATACCTATTATTGGCAGAAATTCGAGATCTTGAAGCAGAGCTTGTCAATTTTGTTACAACAGGAAAAAGTACGTGTAAGTTTAAAAAGACGCAGTACTAATCTTATAAATGACTTCCTTATTATTATTTTAGACAGAAAAAGTACGCTTCGAATTCAAACGTTTCAGGATTCCACAAAAGCCACTTACATGCAGTTTAATTAAATCAATCTTAATTAAGCGATAGTATCTGAATAAACGAATTTAGAATCAATTTTATTTAAGAAACCCGCGTACAGCACATTGCAAATCATTGAAATCAAATGTTTCGGAGGGTTTTTTAAGCCCATTATCGGCAGTTTTATAACGGCAATCCTAAATTCAATGAAAGCTATTATCGAATGTATGAACAAATTTCTTAGACTTGTACGCAAATTAATTTTTACGTTATTCTAAGTTGTAAGCTATTAACTTATTTAAATTGTAAGCCTATTACGTTATTTTAAGTTGTAACCTAGTAAATTACTGTAAGTTGTAAGCTAGTACGATACTTTAAGTTGTAAACCATTAAGTTATTCATAAACAGCATTCAAGTTATTACGAACTTCCAAGTTTGAGAATAACTGTTACGATCGTAGAAACATAGCTTAATATGTTATGTTATTAAGTTTGCCTTGTTTTTACTGAAGAGCCTTCTTTGAAATGAAAGTTAAATATAATGAAAAGAAAATGAAATATAAGTTAATGCCAGAGCCTTTTTCTCCCATCCGGCGTGAATGTCTCAGACCTTATTGCACGTGCGAGTTGCGCGCATTGGAAACTTACACCTATAAATCAGAGTAAGGGGACTTTTACGCAATATTGCACCTTTGAGCAGAACGTGCTAGACATTCGTACTTTAATTTTGTGAAAACTTGATCACCTCGATTGCGTGATGAGAATGCCTTGTCAAAGAAACTCAAGCAGACAAGGTTTGATTGGGAAACTCCAGCTACTTATTACTGAACCTCTTCGAATGGTATCACACTACCAAAATAGCTCAGACATAAAAACTAAAAAAAGGCAATATTATCTTGACAAATTAGCCATTTGCATTCCGACACTACCAGTTTCATCTGTATGACAAATTTCTTGACATATTTTACCCTTTGGCTCTTCAAGGTCCGTTGGATTTTCTTCCATGTTTCACGTTAATTCCTCCCCAACTCAAAACCAAAGCTATGAGAACTGATAATTTTCCGGAAACTGCTATTGAATCTCGCAATAGAAATGCTCAAACCACAACTAGGTTCGGCTCCACACTGTCGGGCCGAAAAGTGCTGTGTGTTGTGCAAGAGTAGAACGGCACGTTCTCACATGACACTTTTCTAACGATTGTTAAGAATACGTCAAGAAGTATGCAACTAGAGCCTCGCGCTCTTTTACACATACGAAGAAGGGGTACGGACTTGCGCTTGTACCTCCCAGTTCGAAACTGCTTTGTTGTTACTCGAGCAGGAACACTTTGCTATGGCTTTTTGGCCTCTGGTCGGGCGGAGTGGCTCGATTTGTCCCAAAGGTCTCGAACATGCGTGATTCGCAAGTGTGGAGGATGCCAGCAAAAAAATCAAGCCTCAAAGGTTAGCCCTTCCAGCCATAATGACAATAATGCCATGATTATAAGGACTCACCCTATATAAGGCTGCGTAAGGGCGTCCTATTGCTTGCCAGTAATGAAGAACAAACAAAAAGACTCGGGAAAGGACTACAGCGAGAAATGAAGGTCACTAGTGGAACGAGAAACACTGAAAAATATATGGCTAAATAACTAGCCAGGCGCGGCAAAAAAAAATCTTTAAAAAGGCTGCGGTTGAGTACTTTGGGATCTTGGTGTTAAATTTGCATGGCTACAGTGACAATGTAACGATAGTGCCAATAGCACTGCAATAAAAATGGTTACTTAATGGGCAGCTTTCAATAGTTGGTCGCATGGGTTTGTCGTCCCCCAAGTTAGTGTTTATGCTAATGTTGACCGGTCACATAAAGAGAGAGCGTATCAAAAGGAGTTAATGACTGTTTGCAATCACTCTCAAGGTCGTCCTATGGGAATTATACTCGATGCTGAATTTGGTTTCTCGTCAGAAAACAAAAATGAAAAAGGATTTGGAGACAATGGGAAATGCTTTTCAGGCTGGGCGTGAATGAAAGTTTACCGTCGTCTAACGCTCAAACTAAGCATTTAAGAGTACATTTAAATAGGCATTTAAACCGGTGAAGGAAAACCCAAGGAGCACTTCCCCACTTGCAATTCTTAGGCTACAAAAGCTATGGTGCATCTTGCGGCTTTTCAAACAGCTTTTTGAACGCTTGTAAGCTTTTAATGGGAATGGGAACTTTCGTTCAATATTGCTGCGATTAGGATTCCTAGCAAAACCCAGCCTAGGATAAAAAGTATTAGGTGGAAAAGTTGGCTTTGGACCCTTAACGGTTTACAGCCAACGATTTCTTTAATTTCAATGAAGCCGCATCTTACGACGGTTTCGACTAGCCTAACCATCTGTTGCACAGTATAGTTGAATTCACGACAGGTACTTGAATTACGAAATTTATTTGTTAAGGAAAAGCTACATCCTGAGTGTTTCTACCCCGTTTGACTTGAATAGACTTTATCACGTAGAAGAACTAAATACGTGCAACGCGACTAATATGAGACCCTCATCTCCACTGTCCAATCTTTCCATAGACGCTGCTGTCATTGCGGAATAGCTGGAATTCCGTAGTTTTTACTAAGATATTTCACAAAGTAAAATTATGGGCATATCCCCTATATGAAATGCTTTGCATTTCTTTTAAATGGCAACGGACACCAAAAACGCAAATAGAGATTTTGATGGATTATTACAATACACATTCGTCTAAGAATAAAGAATTTAGTTTCGATTTTTTCTGACCAGCCGTTCTGGAGATATTTATTTCCAAAGTTTTGGCCTTTTCCCGCCATGAGAAGCGTGACGTCACGGGCGTGAAAATTTGACTTTCGTAGACAACGGACGCCGAAAATGCATATAGAGGTTTTGATGGATGATTATAATAATGATTATTGTAAAAATAAAGAAGTTTGTTTCAGTTTTTTTCTAACCACCAGTTCTGGATATATTAATTTCCAAAGTTTTGGCCTTTTCCCGCCCTTGAGAATCGTGACGTCACCAGCGTGAAAATTTGAATTTCAGATTTCTTATTTCCTAAATATTTTCGTTATTATTTCGCACCTGGGAAAAAGAAGCGTATATTCGGAAGCTAGATTTTTTGCTCTCTTTTATAAGACAAAGTTGTTTTTAGGTGTCTATTGCTCTTTAATACTATGCGTAGCATCACTTGTGTTTTCAGCTAAGATGCGCTGCACTTAGGCATATAACGAGAGATACTATGAGAAAACCTTCTCTTGAGTTAATTGTACTGTGAAATTCAACATGTACCGTTTCCGCAATATAACTTGGTAAAAACGTATACAGTAATGTTTATTTCTTATAGAATATTCTGAACGTCATTTCCATCAACTCTTAGTTCAGCTCCAATTAACGGGCTCACATCAATCCTAGTCACGACATTGAGGTTGATCGTGAAACAACAAAAGACTTTTAATTTTGACAGACGATTGACCAGTGAGTGATTGGAAATCTTATTCGGGCTTGAAGTCAGGTTCGCCAAACCGGCCCCAACGACTATCAACTATGTGTCAAAGAGAACGCCGAACTAATGACCAGTCGCCTGTCATATTCAGTCTTAGGATGTCGACGTTCTATATACGCGAGTACAACTGTTTATATTTCAACAAACGGTTCTTGAAATATGAACATTTTTATTGTTAACTTCGGTGGTTATACTTGGAAAACTCGAGTGGTTCTTATTTTTTTACCTTTTATTCTTTGGCTTAGGATGACACATGTCACACGTTCTTGTAACGGGAATTCAAAAGTGCATACGAGTGTTTAGAAGTTGGCGTCATGCATGTCCAAAATTGTAAACTACTGTATGCTGTTGACTAAACCACACGAAGCAGAAAGTTAAGGAAGCTAATCACAAGGTTGACATTTTGACAGTAACAAGATCAATTTTTAAAATATTATTATTACTAGTCTTTTATCCACGAGACACTTTTAGCAACGGATATACGATTGCATGGAACATATTACACCACTTATACTCCTTATAAGAGAAGCAGGATAGACCTGAATTAATGCGAAGTCAAACCATGATTACTGGAAAATTCTACGGAGTATTATACTCGCAAAAGCTTTCAGATGAAAACTCTACTCGGGAGATTCTAACGAACGGCAGAATAAAAAGACAGACGCAAAAAGAAACTTATGTACCTATTATGCGCACCTGTGAAATGTGATACTTTTTTAACAATCACGAGGTTAAACATTGATTTTTGTATTGTATTTACAAAAGTTTACCTCCACGTTCATCCCGAACACGACGAGCGTCTTCGAGCAGAACCGCATCGCCATCTAACAATCCGGCTTCTAACTTCAGATCCACAAGGGCCAATGAGTCCTCCAGCCGTAAGTTGAAGTCATAGAAGCGTAATTCAGAGGTGAGAGGGTCGATTAACTGTGACACGGTTTGGTCGGAAAATCCCGTTATCTATAACAGAAAAATGTAAAATTACTTTATTAGATAATATTTTCCGAATACAAAACTCATGGGGTCTGTAACCATGAGCGGACTTGGTGAAATGCTGTCTGCGCCACTACTGTGACAACTTTTTCTTTATCCTGACGTCCTTACGGTTGGTAACTGGGGAACATAATATATCGAAAAACCTGAGACTTCACGTGAAAATATTTTGAGTTTTCTACAGTGCTCAAAAACTCCCTACATAATAAAAAAACATCTATTGTGAAGAAAAATAAACGATAAAATAAAATAAAATGTTGAGCCAAAGCAGAACCGCCGTCTAAATACAATTTAGAAGTATGGTTTTCACTTTCCAAGATGGCCAGATAAGACAAATGGATCTTTTCATTTAGTACCACCGTCGTGTAACTCCATGTTGACATATTTTCTCATCGTTCGGGCGGTCTTCACCGTCCGGTAATGGACATACAGTCGAAAGACTCCTTATAGTGTAACTTCACAGCTGATTTATTCCGTCTTCAAAATCCCTGCGCCACAATGTTCCCATGCGAGCGCGTCGTGAACTAAAACTGAAGGAAGTGTTCAAAATGTTTCTTCTTGTAGAAAGTAGTACATTTATCCAAATGCAGCTTATTAATTAGCAACCTACAGAAGTACACTCATGTCGCCATTTGCGTAATTAACGTAAAATATATTGTACATAACATTGCAACATCGAATGAAACCTTGTCTATGAAAATGCTTAACCAGTTTCGACCATAAAATCCACTTTTGTGCTTACAGAGTCATCTATGGACTGTTTCAGCTATCCTGGGTAAGCTCCAGTTTAGTAGAAACTAGTGGCGAGTTCCATTGGCAACACTGGTGCGCGCTGAATTTTTGAAACACAACGATACAGTGTTTTTTCAAAAACTTCGGTTTTTCAAACACAAGTATTTGTTGTGTTTCAAAAAATCGGTGCGCACCAATGTCGCCAGCGGAACTCGCTACAGGGCTGGGCTCAAATGGCATGGACTTGTGGGATTTCTAATCAGCGTCTTTGAACCCGTCTCATCCTACGATTTTAGGTGAAGTTCTTTCTTGGAATTCCGCATGTCAATAAAAAGACCATGTAAAAGATATTTTGCACTTCGATAATAAAAAAACTGCTGAATGTCCATGACATAAACCTAGGCTTTCTTAACATAAGTGTTATCAAATCAGTTTATGCAAGAAAATGTAAGATTGAACCATCCCAGAAATGAAGAACGAGATACAAGACCTTGTCCTAACCAAATTCTGACTTTTAATTACTCTAGTCGGCTTGCTACTTAACCAGAAAAATGCGTACTGTCTTTACTTGGGGTTTTGGTTTTGTTTCCGCTCGTTCGATTTCCACCTTTTTCTCGTAGGTAAGCGGCTGGTAAAACAGAAGTATATCTAACCAAATTCTATACATTCCCATGCAGTTGAACAGATGTTAGCACTTATGCACGCTTTTCGTCTCAACAAAGAAAGAATCAAGGATATGACAGCCAGAGATGGTCGAGGCCGCCTTGTTCCTCAACTTTTTATCACCCTTTAACACCCAAGAAGCGTTTCTTGAACCCGGTGTCCAGATTTGTCGTTACGCACAATTTCATGCGTTACAATACAGTTAATGAAGATCTGTAGGGTGCTTTTGTCCCGTGAGTTATGTCTATGGCCAGTAACCAAACTTCCCCGACAAAGAGCATAATTCCATCAACGTCTCTAGTTTCGCTCTGTAAAACTGGACCTCGGTTCTCAGTCCTTTCGCCAAGTTTCCTGTACGCCTTTTCCTTCGCCATGAACCGCGTTTGCTTCGTAAGTAAAGTCTCTGAGTCACATTTTTGTTTCAGGCTTAATGTGGGAAAAAATTCATTAACCGCATTTTGAAGTCAGCAGACGAGCAACTTTTGAATGTACCTTGAACCTCGTTTCCTTACCGTAGACGTCTTAATTATTCCTGGACATATTCCACGGCGCTCAAGGGTGAAGCCCTAACTCCCCCTCACAATTGATATGTGTTATAGGCCTGTGAGAAACTGAACATACTCGCCGCATGGGTCCGTGACTTTGCAAAGTCATGTAAATAACTTTCCAACACACTGAAGGATTGAAAGGTTCAAGGTTAAAGACATGCCGAAAGTCCTTTAGTGCTCGAATTTCAGACCGCTTGTCATATCGACCCACTTCCGTTAGTGCAAAAACGAAACGCCATATATAATGTCAGATTATGCGAAGGCGTTATCTAAATAGTACAAGCTACACTGTACAAAATTATTTTGTGAATTTACAATGATTCGTTGCGCAGCAGAATTATACAAGGACTTCACTGTAAAAATACTTACAAAACTGATTTTTTTTACCACGAATTTGTTGTACAAAAACCTTTTTAAAGTATTTTTACAGTAAAGTCCTTATATAATTTTGCTGCAATTGTAAATTTAAATTTTTTTACAGTGTAGCTAATCACCGCCTTACTTTCAGGTACAGAGGTAGTTCGTATTCTCATCTTGTGTAGATCTACACCTAAAGCTTCGTTTTAACTAAAGAGTAAGTAAAAGTTTTTTGAAAAAGTGAGACAACCGATGTAGATGCAATAAGCTTACGTCAAGACAATCATTGTAAAGGTCATTCGAGTAATATCAACAATTATCGTTCCAACAAACTCCTCAGACCGTTGTTGCCTGCAGCGAGTACCGTAGAGAACCCGTAATAAAGCGCGTAATAAGCACTGTCGAAACGATATACGAATCTTTGTCGTGCATGTGTATGAAAAAGGTTATGTGTATTAAGGCCATTACCTAAAATTGACGCGACGAACTGTAGAAGAGAAAGTTGCTCGCTTTTTCAAGCACTCCGCCATTAAAAGGTTTCAACGAGCTATTAGTCTGAAATTATTTTAACATCTTTACGATGGGTTCTATGGGTCTGTTCTTATTAAGTATTTCAACTTCGCACGATTTCCGGCTACGCTTTTTATGTCGTAACATATTTTTTTCTTGACGAGTCGCCATCGCAGCGTGACTGTGACGTGCTTGTCACCTAAGCTTGACTGACTGATGATGACAACTTATGCCCCAAAGGAAATAGCTTCAGCAATAACTTAAGCACGATTTGTCGAAAGGTCGAAGCGATAATTTGCTTAAAGTTTACTAAATAATGCCGACGAACGTTCGAAGTTTCCTGTTTAAGGCTTCAGGTAGACAAAACTTTCTCTCCCCACCGGAGGTGGAAGGTTAGCCAAGTGATTTGTAATACTGAATGAAAGGATCAAAACCTAGTAGTTCGCATCTCTGAGTTCCTAGACTTTTGGTAAGGTTTCCGTTCGATTATTTTCTCATTCCACAGTTTTACCAATCAATTTTACCTTTCGAGTTTGGAAGTCAGGTAGAATCACAGTTACACTTACGACCCGTATCTTCTTACGAGGTTTTACTAGTTTGGGTCTCGGCACTGCGAAAATATTCTCAGTTGTTGAAGTTTTGCTTGTGAGCTTGTTTTGTAACAAGCTCGGCACTTTGGACATCAAACTCAGTCGACGCGTAATCTTTCTGCCCATCATTACAAGCTTAGGACGTCTCACAATAGCTTCTGGGGCTTCTGCCATTTTTTTAACGTATAGCGAAAAAGATGGTCATGAAACTTCATATACTGTATACTCCTTTTAGTTCGTCACTATGCACTTTTTCAGAACAGTTGGCCACTGTCACTAGGAGCGTCTGTAACACACGATGTTTCCGCACTTGCACCTGTTCGGTAACACTAGTGAACTCCGACTACGTACACTTCACTGCTTATTGCGCCTACGTGGTAAGGTAGAGTCTCCGTGCCTTCCCATGTTGACGATAGTGGTTGTACTTGGCGTTCAGTTTTCCCCATGCCTTCAGGAACGAAGAATCCGAACACTGTTGTGATGCTCTGATAGAAAAACTTCAAGCTTGGGGAATGTTAACCGTCATGTCCATTTAGCCATCAGCTGTTCTCGCTTAATGGACTATGGTTTTCTTCACGAGATTAAATATGATGACCATGGGAGCTTTACAAGTTTTCTGGCCGCTCCCCGGTATGACAATGGGTTTCACCATTCACAGTTGACAAAAAGGGGTTCACAATTCAGGGATCTGGGAAGAGAAATTGGAAACAGTTGTAGATGGTGACGAACCTTCAAAAATTGTGAGAAAACAGTATATAACGGGCAAGAAAAGGTTGGCATAGGACCTGTTGAGTCCTGATAATTTTTAGGTTTTTCCTTTATTGTTAGCAGACTCTTTGGCAAAATTGTTAATGTTTTAACAGAGATGGCAATCGTACGCATTTTGCATTGTTGGGCTGCAAGTATCCATATATCCGACCCGTGTATAATAGGAAAAGTCTTTATTTTTTAAAAAAATTCGTAAAAACATAATTTCCCACACACAAGGCAATCTAGTCATATTATTTTGACGCTTTAGCTGGTCCGTATTTTTTTTTGCTATCCTTTTTCCTTTTGATGGAGTATAGGATGGGTAGCGACGCTAGTTTACAGGAGTTTTTCGAACTGCAAGAGGCCGGCTTTACTAGCTGAAAGCGCCTAAGTTCCCTGCAACATTTTCTCACTTTTTTGTTTCGAGATCCGTTACGAATTAAATGACGGTTCAGTGTCTTCGTTAGGATGCAATAGTTATTTGGGTATGCAGTCAAAGCTGATGATTCGCAGCAGATACGTTACAGAGAAATTCCGTGGAACTGGAAAAGCGGATGTCAATGGAAATTTACGTAGGGATACCTTCCAAAGTTTTTTTTTAAGGGACAGTCGGTGGCAAAAAACATTACTTATAATTCCTAGTTTATGAAAGGAAGCTTAATTATTGCCAGTTTTACACATTGGCTTAAAAAACTTCCTAATTTTCTCTTGGTTAGCAGTATCTAACATCTGTTATAATTTTGACTGATGCTTGAGCATTATTTCGTAAATTTTTCTTTTAAATACCAAATTTCTTTTCATTGAAATATCTGTGTCCGTATAAAGATGTCCCAAAGATGATTAGCAATTTTCAAACCTGTCAGACTTTTAAAAGTCCCATTAGTCTAATCTGTACCGGTTGCGGCCCCATCATCTACAGGGTCTTCCTTATTCTACAAAATTCAGATTGCCGAAAGCGGTCATAGAGACGCTTATCTTTCGTTTGAATTATTCTACCGCTGGAAAGGCGCCTGTTATTGTTAAGATCTCCATTCCGAATGCTCAATGCCGATCCAATTTTGTTAATAGTGGGATCACGCATTAATTTTTGCAGGTAGTGGGGTGGAAGCTATGAAATTCCTAATGTTGCCTTCCGATATTTTACCAACACTTACTCTTGATTCATGGTATCGAAAGAATGCCCAACAGACACAAAGAACTCATAAAATAATGAAGAAGGAACTCGAGAAAACAGATTTTGAGAAATTAGAACGAATTACACAAGACTTGTGAACGGTGTTCGAACGACTTACGGTCGGTGAGGGAAAACACAGACAGTGTTCAAGATTTCGTGGACTTAACCTGCTGCGATGTCGCATCGACACGCGTGACCCGCCAATAGGGAATTTTTCAGCCGCGAATAAAGAGATGCGGATACAAAAATTTCGCCTGTGAATACTGGACCCGTGATTACGGGATCCGCGAAAAAGGAGCTTTGAGTGCACTTGTGCTTTCCAAACAGCAGATTCTCTTACAAAGTGATTCTTCTGACATTTTCCTAGTAAAAACCTTACGTCAGGATCCTTGGTCGTAACGCCCCGTAGTGAATGATAGGTATAAAATCACGTTCTCTTTTCGTGAACCTGCGGCTGTATATCAATCAAGACCTCTTAAAATGTTGCCCTAATAATTGTAAAGAAGGCTTGTAAAAAATTTATCGGTTGTTAGTTTTTTTCGGCTCTTATTGCGTTTATAGAATATAAAAGGTCAAAAAGATAACCGTTTCAGCAGCAGACGAGAAAATTCTCCAGGTCGTAAAATTGCCGGATGAACGGAAAATCGCGTTCTTTTACTTAAACAGTTTATTTATTTATTATACTCAGGGTATTAGCGATGTTTCTTTTCTTTAAAAAAATGGCACTTGGGCGATTAATTATCAGGGGCCTAAAATCGATTTATTTACAGGAAATCCATCCATTTGGATAGGAAAAATCTTCAACATGCAAAGAAATTTCTAACGCAGTTCTTCCCTGCTTCACAATTTTTTCCATTATTGCCTACTTCCGTTTATCAGCAAATAATTTCTACCTTGATACATTTAAAATATGACCTTACTGTTTATGGGAGAAAAATTCTCTGCAATAGTTAATTTATTATTAGAGATCATAGGCTAATTTAGGTTGCACTGAATTTCTGATATACCGAAAAATCTTCTTATCGAGGTTCCATTCAGATTTGAACTAACCGCCAGAAGTATGCCGTTTAGGGACGCTGATTACACGCTTGCATGTCGTTGGTAGCCCCTTTCCACCACCACGTCCGGTAGTGTTGACATTGTTTGGATTCTCGCGTGAGTTTATAATTTTTTAGCTGTACAATTTCGGGTTCATGACAGCAACATTAAACTATTTTTTCGCTTTGCCTAGTATTTAAGAGACCGCCAACATGCAAATCACAGTACGAGGCCAGCAAACCCACTTGGTGGACATTCCTGCCAATGCTACAGTTTTTGAGTTGAAGGTGACCACACTATCGCCTCTTCGCGATTATTTTTATGAGATGTTGATAATTAAAACATTGTGTAATAGGCCCGTATTGCCTGCCTCGAGAACGTAGCTACCGAGGAATCAAGGCTGTACGCCGCCGGAGTTCCCCTTGTTGATGAATTTGAAGTTTCTGCTTTCGAAGCCCAAACTATTGACTTCGTCCTCCCTCTTCTCGGAGGTAAAATTTTTTACTTTTTTTAAGACTTTTATGGAAGGTTCAGGTCAGCTTAAGCTTTATAGTTTTTGCCGATAATCAGCTTTCCTACAGAAATATAATGGAAATGAAATTTCCTTGGTGCACCGTGACTGGCGTGTTTCACTGACACGTGTGGTTTCGTACATAACCTGACATATGTCCAATAATAAACACAACGTCCAATAATACACATAAGAAACAATCGATTAACACTTTTATGTTTGAAATTTTCAGGTAAAGTGCACGGTTCTTTGGCTCGTGCCGGTAAAGTCAAGGGTCAAACTCCCAAAGTTGACAAGCAAGAAAAGAAGAAGAAGAGGACTGGTCGTGCCAAGCGTCGCATCCAGTACAACCGCCGATTCGTTAACGTTGTGCCCACATTCGGACGCAAGAAGGGACCCAACACCAACTCTTAAATTCTGACACCGTTTGAAGCTTTCCTTACTTAATTATTCCTACGTCATGTAAGATCTAAGTGGCTTCGAATAAAGAAGGGAAGCTGAACAGTACTTCGTTATATTTTTTTATTGTCTTTTCCTTAATATCTTGTAATGTATTAGCTCGTTTTAAAAACTTTATGCCATGGAGTTACCAAACACTGGTGAGACGCATTGTTCGTCTTTGGAGCGTGAAGGTGAAATAGATCGATAGCTTGCGGGGTCCAAGTACTCCGTCGTATTATTCATGGTGGTGATTTCATTGCCTTGGAAGCAGACTTCGTGACCAATGTTGCGCTTGTACCGTGCCGCTTCCTTAGTTCATAGCAATCCTACCACACTTCAGTCGATGGCCAGGTGCGCAAAGGCAAAGGTGTGCTCGTGTTCCGAGCTCGCTTGAGCTTTTATCGATTCAGTCTTGTTATTGTTGCGCTCGTCACTTGTCTTGTTTGTGTCACCGCGACATGGCCTTTTTCAGCTCTATGGTACACGAATTTCTTCACGACTCGTTTTTCAGGTAGTACGAGCCATTTCGTATACCACTTCAACGAAAAAGATAACTAAATTCATGGCTGCTAGACCTCCACAAACTGCTTCTCATAACATGAGAAGAGTTGCAGAAGTGATGGAAACCATGATAGTAGAATCAGGTGGAGGATTCCCTCGCATTCAGCAATCGCGAAGCAGTGAATTCCATTTCCAGCGTTCGCGCTCAACTCGCCGAGCTGATATCCGCAAGAGTAGGATTTGACATTTGACCCCCCCCCCCAAAAAAAAATGTGTAAACTTTTATGTATTGTAATCCCAAATTGGATGTATAGGCCCCCCACAAGAGAACAAAGTTAACAAAACGGCTGATGATGAATGGAAAGCGTCTTTGAGACGAGGGTGTTTACCTGTGGTACATGGCCCTCCAGCTCGTTCCAAGTAGCTCTTACACGCTCTGATTCAAGTAGTGAGACATTGGATTTTAGGTCACAAACACCAAGCAACCGTAAAAGCAGAGATTTGGATAAAACGCGCTCTACTTCACGTCAGCATCCACTCCTTCGAAAGACCGCGGCTATTAGCGCAGCAAATTCAAAAGATTCTGACAGAGATTCGGGTCAGGGAGAGGAAGAGCCAGACGATGTACGTTTAAAATTACCAGCGACCACATCTTCACCCGCAGCCTGTATAAGTTCAGAGGTAAGAATGCATTTTAGAGCTAGATTTACCAAGTTCATGTTTTGGAAGCGATTCCACTGATTAATTTGCGCTTAGGCTCATCTGGTTGAGTTAATTGAACGTGATGTGTTGCAAAAAAGACCGGAAGTGGATTGGTCTTCAATTGCGGGCTTGGAAAACGCCAAGGCCTTGTTACAAGAAGCCGTCGTGCTCCCCCACATCATACCTGACTTTTTCAAAGTAATGAATGTAATTGTAAACTTCTGTCGGGGTTTTTACCATGTGCTGTTGTGAAGGGCATTCGGCGACCTTGGAAAGGTGTGTTGCTAGTAGGACCTCCTGGTACCGGCAAAACCATGCTAGCCGCAGCTGTCGCTACGGAATGTAAGACAACGTTTTTCAACGTGTCTTCATCTACACTTACATCAAAATTCAGGGGCGAATCCGAAAAGCTCGTTCGCCTTCTCTTCGCTATGGTAAGCTTGAAAAAGTTGTCTTCCTTCGGGCTAAAAAAATAGTTTCTTATACGAACATAATTCGGTAACATTTTACTTTAATAACGGAACGAAAGGCCCGACAAATGGCTCCGAGTACGATCTTTATGGACGAAGTGGACGCATTATTATCGCAGCGTGGTCATATGGGTGAACATGAAGCTAGTCGAAGGTTTCAGGCCGAGTTACTTATGCAAATGGATGGACTACAGGAAGACAGGTGTGTATTCGCTTTGCACGTGGTAGATAGTTAACGGTGTGCGTTGATCTAGTGTGGATGCGATGGTATTAGTGTTAGCCGCAACCAATCATCCATGGTCCATTGATGATGCGTTCCGCCGTCGCTTTGAAAAACGCATCTATGTTCCGCTGCCTACAAGTACGTTGACATATTTGAAGCCCGTTTGTTTTGACAGAATGATTTACAGTGGAAGCGAGGGAAGCGTTGCTAAGGCATCATTTGGAAGGACTTAACACAACTCCTGATTTAAATATAGTACAAATTGCTGCCATGCTAGACGGCTATTCTGGAGCAGATATTACTTCATTGTCAAGGCAATAGTAGTTTTGCGTTCTTCAGAACAATTTTCCAACCTTTGTTTGTCTATTCCAGGGATGCAGCAATGATGTGTTTACGCCGGAAGATTAGCGGGAAAACCAATGATGAGTTGAAAAAATTAACCAAAGACGATTTCGAAGATCCCGTTAGCATGGAAGATTTCCGGGAAGCAATCAAGCGATGCAAAAAAACGGTCCATACCACAGACCTGACCAAATATGACAGATGGATGGAAGATTTTGGCTCGTTTTAGAAGCCGAAATAATGGATGTTGTTTGCCTTTCCGAAACGGGTTTGCGCTAATGGTTGGCTAACCAGATTTGCATGGCAATACTTTTTCTTCAGCATCCTACACTGGTATTTCAGAACGTGCAATGTACTATACGATACGTGTTGATAAATAGTGCGCCGAACTATTGCATTACTACAGTTGTTTACTAGTTTGGAATTTTTTAAGTAAGGAATTCTCAGATATGTTAGTAGATTTTGTACATGGGTAGCACATTTAATACAAACGTACTCTATACTTGCAAATTTTTCGCTGAAATTATAACTCCATAGATAGGGTCATTCGATAAGTATAATACGTGCGGTGTTTTGGCCACTTTCGCATTCAAAAAGCCCGGTTTTGTTAATAAACTAGAAAGAAGAGTTCCTCAGTGATATGTTGACTAAAGTTTGTCGATTCTTGACTTGAATACAAAGTTTTTATTCAACGCTGAAAGATGACCGATCTCGCTGGAAATTATCGCCATTTTGTGCTTTACAATTTCCACGAAGGTCTTAACACTTCGGGAGCGAAAAGAATGTGCAGGTTATGGTCCAGATGCCCTATCTAAAAGAACCCGTGGTTCGGGAACGGTTTCCACTGTTTCGAAGTGAAGATTTTTGTGTCACGATGGTGACCGACCGCGTCGCCCTAAAGAAGCTGATACGGATCAAATAGCGACTTTGCTGGATTAGTTTAGTTTTAGAAAGAAATCTTACATACTACGGAAAGGCATATTGCAGCGTGCGTGCGGGTCTTTCTGTTCTTTTGTACTTCTGGCTTGATTTATCTCTATGCTCTTCAAGTAGCTAAGCCGTAAGTATTTTTTTTAACATAAAACAGGAGGTCTCGTACACGGTGGTACAGTACGTAGATAAAAGGCAAAGAATTACCAGCAAAAATTAATACAGCGAAATGCTGTACAGGTTTCGCGATTTGTGAGTCGCGGTTCGTGTACCCACGGACAAACATTAGAGCTTGCGGACTAGACAAGAAAGAAATTGTTATGGCCGGAAATTTCTGGCAAAGCTCTCATTAGTAAGTAATTTATTCTGACTACTTAAATCTTTTCTAATTTTTGTTTTGTGTTACAATAGTCAACAATGGCTTTTAGAAAAACAAGATTTGGTCAAGGAGCGTCAACATGATCTGGCCATTTTGACCGAAGAGGAGTATCAGAAAATTATGATCTTCTTTGCTAATGGTATAATACACACTTCTTAAGTGCATTGTTCTTCACGATAAATTCCATTTAGTGATACAGGTTTTGGGAGAACATTTAAAGCTTCGTCAGCAAGTTATTGCAACAGCGACAGTTTATTTCAAGCGATTTTATGCACGGAATTCCCTTAAAAGTATTGATCCGCTCCTATTAGCTCCAACGTGTGTTCTTCTGGCGTCTAAAGTTGAAGAATTTGGAGTAATCTCAAATACAAGGCTGATCCAGACCTGCCAGTCTGTAGGTAATGTTGGACAAGCGCTTTGTTTGCGCTGTAGACCTTACTGTGTTTCTTTTTATCCAGTGAAAAACAAGTTCGGCTACGCATTTGCTCAAGAATTTCCTTACCGAGCAAACCACATCTCAGAGAGCGAATTTTACCTCTTAGAAAACATGGATTGCTGCTTAGTCGTTTACCAACCCTACAGACCTCTAATGCAATTTGTTCAAGACCTAGGAAGTGAAGAACAAATTCTTCCTTTAGCCTGGAAATTTGTTAACGACAGCTTACGAACGGATGTTTGTTTGCTCTATCCCCCTCATCAGATAGCCTTAGGTACTCGTACATGTACCCACTGCTGCTTCATTTACCTAATATTCATTTCGAATGACAGCCTGTATACAGCTAGCCTGCATTCATTTACAAAAAGATGGGAGAACGTGGTTAGCAGAATTATCCGTGGACGTGGACCGTTTGCAAGAGATAACCAAACATATGTTGAACCTCTACGAGCTGTGGCGCTCGTACGATGAGAGGAAGGAAATTCAAGGACTGTTAGCAAAAATGCCCAAACCCAAGTCGCAGCCAAGCAGGTAAGCTGCTCTGCTACTCACCGCTTCGTCTTTCAACTTGCATAGTGATCTGAACCTGCAGGGACTGCTTGCATGATTTATCTGAATACAAGTTTTGTATAACTGGAAAGTCGTTTGTTGTGGGCATTCTCTGTACGTCTGTCCTTTCTTGCGCTTAGTCTAGTATATCAGTAACGTGGTTGCGGAATTTTCTGCTTACGGTCTTGTACTGACGTTCCTCGATTTTTTTCATGTTGCTCTTCTGAATTACTCTTCTGCGAGTGATTGAATATTGAATTTTTTGGTAGGCCGCCGTCTTCCCAACAAGTTCAGCCAAACGGTTCACAAAGTTCTGAGGGGCAAAACGGTCAAATGTCTGGCAAGGGAAATATGATGTGAAAACACCCCCCGGAAAGCTATTGGATTTCAACAGTGTTCTTATTAACTAAATGGTACAGTATTATAACACTCGGGGCTGTTACACAAAAGCATATTTCATCTCCTTTCTTTTCGTTCAGATCTAAGGCATTGAGAGTCCTAAAAGTTAAACAATATCAAGGCACAAGCGAAAGTAAGAAGCCACGGCCAACGCGACGGCTGTGCGGCGTCGGAATGTAGCATTTGTTCCACTTTCCATTGAGCAACTTTGGCGTTGGGATTTCCGTTCTTAGGATCGAACCAGATTCTCATGCAGTGTTGATCATCTGGGGTATACAACCAAGAATCATCCCAAATCTGTTGCCACAAAGAAACAAGATTTATTTCTTTTGTAAAAACTCATTTATAAAATAAAGCATATCTTTTACTTACCCTTTCGCAAAATGTCTTGGCATCACCATACACTTGTTTAAAAGTTTTGCAAGGGGCGTCAGTAGGGCATTTGTTGCTACCGTTGACCCACTTGAAGTTTCGCGTCCAGTTATCAGTACAGGTATAGTCTTCCCTGCATGCGTCAAACCAACTATCGCAATCACTTGCGCATAGAGGAACCTGGTAGAACCGTTCCTTACGGATTTTCATATTTACCTTGGCAGAGTCAAGCGTTCAATTAAGATAGTTTCTCTACTGGTAAGCGTCTACGGTACTTTTTGCAGCCAAGGGCCAATGTTAGGGGAACACTCATAGAAGCACAAATCTTGGGTGAAATGTTTGCGACATTCGGTGGACATTTTTTCCCCCGGGCAGTGATCGTATGTGAAATTATACATGTCGGTAGTATGGACTTGCTGAGTAGTGTTGCCTGTGCAACAAGCATGATCTTTCCATGGGAGACACTAGGAATAGTATTTACATTATTTACGACTTGAAACAATGGAAAGAAATGAGAACCTGCCCATGCATAACATCTTCCGGTCCAGGTTCGTATTTATGATTCTTTCCGTCAAGACACCGATCAAGCAGCTTTCTAGGTTCATCCTCCACACTACGGACTACTACGAGGAGTGCCGCAAATACGAGAATTATTTTCATGGTTTCAAACCAGGTTACAAAGAATAATATGTACAAGACCTGTAAAAAATAAAGCAAATACACATTTCCACTTAAAAAAACGTCAAAACCCAAATTTACAACTCAAGTATTACAAATACAGAAGAATTTGGTTGAGTTTACCTTTCCTTAGTGGCTCGGAAACTGACAAGAAATACGCACTTCGGTGTATGATTTCTTATGCTTGTTCTGTGTAACCTTCAAAAAGTTTCGAATTGCACGTGAGATAAGAAGGACACGCCTCCAGAACGAAGAGCAAGCTTACTTCTTCGCCGACTACGAACAACTGACACGCTTTTGGTATGCGCCCTGCTATTTAGCAAAGAGCACGAGTCAAAACGCGAATGCGCACGTGGCGCGACTGCTTACGTCACGTGTGGTTCCCTTTGACCGGTGTACGAATCGATGCGTGGTTCTTGTCCGTAAACAGTGAACAAGCCTTGGTGTTCGAATAAATTTTTCCCCACTATCGTAAACAAGGTTTGAAACTTTCATGGCATTTTAACGTTTCGCTAATCAGCCGTCTGCGTACGTTTCGTTTTGCACCTGTTTTTTTATTGTTTTATTGTAGCCTTTTGAATTAAGAGACTGAAATCAGCTGGCTGTGTCGCCAGGAATTGTATTGTGAGGGGGAATTAATTTTAAAAGCATAGGAAGCGCTGAAGAAGCGCTATTGTTGTGCGTCATAGAGGTGAGCGACTTTCTCAAATTACACGTGCTTTGCAAGCGTATTGCTGTATATCAAGTACAAACACAAACGTCCGACAGTCGGTAAAAATGCAGAGTAAAGTTGATGATAACCTTCTTTTCTCGAACAAAGCTCAACAGAGATATCAAAGCGTTTTAAGATACAAGGAGATAGCTAGTACAATGTACAGTAGGCAGTCGCTTAGAGGCATCCTCAGTGATAGATTTGGTGTTGTTCGTTGTTAAAATTTTTCTACGTGAATGTTCGGGCGACGTAAAGTAAAACAACCTGGCAGGAAAGACGAGGAAAACGAAGCGCCCAGGTAGGCGGCATGATGAAAGAGCAGTCTTTGGTTTAGTTGTTGTATAGCTTTAGTTTAGCAAGGCTGGCATCTTCGAAAATACACCGATTGGCTTTTCCTTTGAGAACAGTGAGCATCTAATTGTATTCATCTTTCAAGGCTCTTAACATCAGTGTTACCTTGATAGGCCTGTCTGTAAAAAAATTCCCAGGCCTGCTTTCTGCCCTGTTTGGAATCAGAAATTTCAAAGAGGTGTGTCGTAGCTAATTGTGCATAGCTGTGTCGTCCTTTCAGTTGAAATGTGGTGTATGTTTGTGATCCAAAGCTATTTGTGGATTATCTTAACTAACCAGCTTAATTAGTCAGTTTTACTGGGACCTTCTACTTTTAAGAAAGTGAGGTATGTTTGCAATTAGTGTTCTTTTCGTAGAACTCGCAAGTAAATTAGTAAAAGTCTTCGGGGAGATCCACTCTTTGGAGAATTTCGAGTTAGGAGTTGAAAACGGAGCCTGATCGTGAGTCCATTCTCTGTTTCGTTGCAGGTTGAAATGGGTCTCGAACAGTGGTCTCTAATACCATGTGTAATTTTGTATGTTTTCATTTATCGCAGCTGGATGGAATCTTGGGCGGTGACTGGGCTACTGGGCCTAATCCGAACGGTTGTATTTGTCTATGATCTCCTGACTTTCCCCATTTACTGCATAGTCCAACAGCCATGGACGGTTCGAAAATTAGCGGGGCATACTCGTGTAAGTATGAAAGAAAGTCATTCTTTGACGTTTTTTTCGCATGATTAGTGGTAAGGTATTGCCAGAGTGTGTTAGCATATTAAAGATAATGTTAGATAATGTTAGATAATATTGTATGGATTTTATCATGAGCTTAAAGATCACGCGGTCTTTTGTAACTCTTGGCTACTTTACAGGCGACGCAGATTCTCGATGATGGGAACGTTAAGAAACCCCAGAAAGTTGATGTCGAAGTAGTAATTATTTTTATAGGGGGACTAGTCATGTCTGTGTGCGTAGAATGCTTACTTTACCTTCTCTTTCTTGCTTACGGGGCATGCACAGTACTCCAGACATTGGATTTGACAAAGAATTGCTACTCTTTGTGTGTCTAGGCCGTCGCTGTCGAACATCCCGATGGATTGGTTTATCGGAGCACGATGGGTATCAAAGAACTAGAAGTTCGGTTGCAGCGAGACGGGGTTGACACTTTAGACAAAGTTTATAAATTTGCTGTCAAACAACATGGTCACAGACCGGCTTTGGGAACGAGGCAAGTTCTGGCGGAAGAAGATGAAAAGCAACCCAACGGCCGCGTATTCAAGAAAGTATGGCCTGAATTCCACTCAAAAACATTTTGTTGATAGTTTCTTTTTTTCCAATAAACGTTTGTAGCTGGTTTTGGGAGACTATCAATGGCGCACCTTCTCGGAAATGGATACAGAGGCTGAAAGTTTCGGTCGCGGCTTAAGGGAGCTTGGCATTCACCAAAAGCAAAATGTCGTGATTTTTGCCGAAACTCGAGCTGAATGGCTTGCAACAGCCTTCGGCTGTTTCAGACAGAGCATGACACGTAAGAACTTACATCTACTCTAATGGAGAAGTATTAATTTTTAGGACATGCATTTCTTTTCTAGTTGTCACATTATATGCCAGTTTGGGTGATGATGCGCTCGTTCATGGCATTAGTGAAACCGAGTCCGAAGTTGTGATCACTACCCAAGACTTGCTGCCCAAGTTTAAAAAAGTTTTAGCGCAATTGCCCAAAGTTCGAATGATCGTTTGTATTGAAGACACACTGAAGCCTTTAGATACCCAAGGGTACAAAGAAGGCGTTCAGATTTACACCTTTAAAGAGGTGATCAAGAGAGGCGATATTTCTAATTTAGGTAAGATGTTCGGGTCCTAAGTGCTACTGTCTTTGTGTTGACGTTGGCGGTAAAGTTTCCACAGTATAAAAATAAATCTTTTCTTCCTAGCGGGCACTCCTCCGACGAAGAACGACATTGCCATTATAATGTATACCAGTGGTTCTACCGGACAACCCAAAGGTGTCATGATGTCCCATAATAACCTCGTAGCTTCCATGTTGGCCTTTTCCAATGTAGCTGAAACGTTTGAAGATGACGTGTATATGGCGTATTTGCCTTTGGCTCATGTGTTGGAATTAATTGCAGGTAACCACTGTTGATGTTATTCTGTTCTTTCCCCCACTTCTTTTCATTTTCATCAAGTTGAATATTCAGTAAAACCACCATTGAAAAAGTAATTCAAAGTTTGAGTAATTTTGTTTTTATTTGCAGAGTGCATGTGTTTGTTGTATGGAATTCCTATTGGGTACTCGTCGCCTCTGACAATGACTGACAAGTCTAATAAAGTAAAGCGAGGTTGCCAAGGAGACGCGACAGTCTTAAAACCGACGATAATGGCCACTGTACCGGTAATTGAGATGTATTTTTCCGTATTGTAAAAAAATTGTTAACTGTTATGCCATCTGTTACAAGTCCGTTTCCTTGAAAAGATGAAAGAAGCTCGCCTAATGCTACCATGGTTTTGTCTTTTTTTGCAGCTAATCCTGGACCGAATTTACAAATCGATCGGGGAGAAGGTAGAATCCGGCACTGCGCTAAGCAAAGGACTTTTCAATTATGCCATGGACTACAAACAATACTGGTATCAACGTGGTTTCGACACTCCTATTACAAACAAGTTAGAAAACGGACAGAAAAGCTTTGTTTTTCATAACTTACGCGTTCTTGTCTAGAATCCTTTTCAAGCGAATTCGCGCCTTGTTGGGCGGCCGTGTTCGTTTCCTGTTAACGGGAGGAGCCCCTTTGGCTCCCGAAACCCATGCCTTCGTCCGAGCAGCATTGTGCTGTCCCGTGTTGCAGGGTTATGGTCTGACGGAAACGTGTGCGTGCTCGACGATTATGGATTGTAAGTGGTTAGATCCTAACAGCTAGCGCAGGAGCTTGCCCAGACTGAACTAAAAACTGCATTTTACTAGTGTATGATGTCACAACCGGCCGAGTTGGTGGACCTTTGTCCTGTTGCGATATCAAAGTAGTGAACTGGGAAGAAGGCAATTACAGGGTGACGGATAAGCCTTATCCGCGGGGTGAAATCCATGTCGGTAAGTCATTTGTCTGTTTCCTGTGTGCTTTAATCCTGCAAGACCAACTTGACTTGCGTGAACCCGGTTACACAATCTTTCGATGTTGTAAATTGATGTATTATTAAGACCCCGGTATACACAAACCTCTTATGGACGAATAACACGGGGAGCTCTAAAAAAGGCTTCTGCGTAGCGCTTAAGTATATTTCAGATCAATGCTTGCAGTAAAGTTGTCTTAATTGATATCTAGTGCCTATGTTTGAGATCTTTTGAAAGTATGTTTTTATTAAATTTAAAAACTGTAGGTGAATTTTTGCAAATTTTGAAATATTTGAAAAAATAAAATCTGGGTAACAAGAGCACAAGTTACCTTCTTTCTACATTTTTGGTCAAAATACGATTCAAATCGGATGTTATTTTTTCAAGTATTTCAAAACTTGCAAAAATTCACCTACAGTTTTTAAATTTAACAAAAACATATTTTCAAAAGATCTCAAACACAGGCACTAGATATCAAATAAGACAACTTTACTGCAAGCATTGATTTGAAATATACTAAAGCATTAAGGCAGAAGCTTTTTTTAGAGTTCCCCGTGTTATTCGTCCATAAGAGGTTTGTGTATACCGCGGCGTTCAGCTGCGTAGTCTCGTCATAATTTTCAATACTTTCCCGTATTTATTTACGTTCGCTGTTCTTTGGAATTCCAGGAGGTGATAATGTGACAATGGGTTATTATAAGCAAGCCGAACAGACCGAAGCAGAATATTATGAAGATAATGGTCGCAGGTGGTTCCGCACGGGTGATATTGGTTTGGTCCACCCCGATGGGGTGATTCAAGTGATTGGTATGTATGTATATTCTGTTGAAAATAACTCGTGTAACGTGGAAACTGTCCTTGTTAGACCGAAGGAAGGATTTGGTTAAATTGCAAGGTGGTGAGTACGTCTCGTTGGGCAAAGTGGAATCTTCCCTTAAGACCTGCGGACTGGTCGAGAATGTTTGCGTCCATGCAGAGCCTTCAAAGACGTACGTCGTAGCATTAGTTGTTCCAAGTCAACCACAGTTGCGTGAATTAGCACAGACTGTGGGTATCAGTGGTGCTTTGACGAACTCTCCCGAGCAGTTGTGCGCCGATTCAACCCTGCAGCAAGCGGTATTGAAGCAGATTCAGGAACACGCGAAAAATTGTAAGTTTGCTATTCATATTTTCCGTCGAATACGCATCTAATGGGTGTATTATTCAGGTCGGTTAGACAAGACCGAAACTCCGATGGCGGTACGCTTGATCTCAGATGCTTGGACACCTGATAATGGGCTAGTAACCGCAGCCTTCAAAATTCGGAGGAAAAATGTCTACGAGGCGTACCAGTCATTACTTGATGACATGTATAATTAAGACATGTGTTGTATCTTTCTAAAAAAAAGACATTTCCTTGGATGAGGAAACTCGGAAGGAATTTGTAACAGAAAGGTAGCTCAAGCTGTTTTTGCGAACGGCTTGGATTGTCGAAGGAGCTGGTGGTCAGTATTTCAAGAGCGACCAAGTCAGACAGGTTTCCCTAACTGCGTATTTGCTCGTTAGTAATATTAGTAGTTTACGTTGAAAATTCTGCCCTTTTTCAACGGAGTCTGAACAAAATTCGGGTCTCGAAAGAGTTGAGGCTTTTCTTAACTTCCCAATGATGGAAAAAAGTCCCCTCTTCTCACGAATTTCCTTTTAAATAATAGTCCAAATTATTTTCGTCAAAATAGTTCCAGTTCCGATTTTCGTCCCTTATAGACAACCTAGTCCTGAGTTGCTAGCGTGCGTGTGTGGAGTACTTAAACGAAGACTGACTGGTCTGAAGTGAGAGTGGGTAGTTTTTCTCCCCATTGACTCTTAAATCCGACCATCGCCGTAGGAAAGTTTTGATGTAATAAACGTGTCGTGATTCTTTAGCAAATTCTGTAGTATATTTTAGTCTGAATAACGGAGAACAATTATGAAGACAGCGGACGGCCTTTGAGGGCGTTCTGACGAAGCTTGTAGAGTTTCTCCACCCATCGCTGCATTTTTGCTTCCTGATTCAGGAACAACTACAGAAGCCATGGATTTAAATTAGTTAACATTCGTAGTAGGATTAGCAGCAAGAGAATGTGCCATTTACGAAACGTGTAACCTACGTTCGGGTGACAGATACTTTCTTTGTCGGTCTGAGCTGGTGCTGCGCTTTGAGACTGGGATGAAGGTACGTTGGGTTCCGCTTTAACTGTTGCAGCTCGCAGTACAGCTTCCGTACCGAAGCCTGCGTCACTTGATGTCGGACCACTCTTCTCACTTCGGCTGGAAGTGAAGCTTTGGACAGAAAAGGAAGAAGTTTCCAACGCTTCTAATTCATTCGCTCTTCGTATTTGTTCCGAAACTGAGGTTTCTTCTGCAGTCTGGAATTTTTGTCGTATCTCGTCGTTTTTCATGTCATACCGTTCCTGTTTGAAGTTCCTCTTGACCTTTGGTTGTCTAAAAAATATTGACGAGCAGTAAGACTCGAGTGAAAGATGAAAGGTAAAGCAATAGAGTATTGTATAATACTTGGGGGGCGGTGAAGGTGAGCGACTGGAACTTGATCTTACGAACTTTTTGCCTCGGTGATCAACGCTTCTGCTCCTGGAGCGAGACCTTCTTCTTCTTGGGCTACGTTTTCTGTCTTCACGGCGCCGGCGATCTCCTCTACGATCCCTTGATCTCGACGAACTCTTTGAGCGATGTCTACGCCTCTTTTGTGACCGCGAGCTGCCCGACTCTTCAGAACTATTAAGATCCAGTAGCGTTAACAACTTTCTTTACAACAGTAGACCATCTTGGTCTTGGACCTGTTGATGATTGCATTTATATTGTATACCAACAGAATAAAGAAAATATATGCAAATTTCACTTTTTTTTAATATTTCGGCCATAACAGTAGGGTAGTGGACGAAACAGCCCAGAAGTCAAAACAGCTCACCCATTTAGGTTAGTTTCAGTTAGGGTAGGTTAATTTCAACGAGTTCAATCCAAATAGTTAGGTGGGCTGTTTTGACTTCTGGGCTGTTTCGTCCCCTACCCTCAACTGGAAAGTCGAAAGTTATACTCTACTATGTCTCTACCTCGATGGATCTGACGAGCTAGCGCGACTGCGGTTTTTCTTTCGACGATGCGATTTTGAACTTCTACTTTCTTCACTGCTGGAGTATTCACCTGCCGGCATTATTTGTCCATTCAATAGGTAAAAGCACGTATAAATCCAAGCTTGTTTGTACACTTCTGATTTTAGATTTCAGTCCACCAGTCACGCTTCGCGGTTGTGTATCTAGGCTCTCATCGATACTATTCTCCCGTTCACAGTTCTCCCGCACGTTCCGTGCGGCTTTTACAGTGTTTATAAACATTCCCAGTTTTCGGCTCTTCGTTTGACTGAAGTAAACTACGACCAATGGAGGCCATTAAACCCATTGCCTTACAGTTGATCACTCCAGAATGCTTTGATGAATTTTTTGTCAAACTGAATTTCTTTGATGGTAAGTAAAAGGCAACAATGTTTCTTATGAGATAGGAATACCGGCGGCCATGTTCGTTACCGGCATGATTTATATTTTTCAGGAAAAATAATCCTATTATTATTTCTATTGCAGCTCCCTGCCTGAAAGCGCTTATTAGCAAAGGATTGGGACTAGGCATAGTCGCGGGGTCTGTGCTGGGTAAACACTTTCAATCTTCAGTCGCAAAATTGTACTAACGTCCTTCAATTGATATTTAGTAAAAGTACCCCAGATTTTGAAAATTGTCTCAAATGGGAGTGCGGAGGGTATTAACTTTTCTGGTGTCCTACTGGAGCTCTTTGCAATTTCCGCCACTGTTTCTTACAACTTTCGGAAACAGTTTCCCTTCAGGTAAGCATTCTGTTTTTAAATGGTTTCCAGTTTGCAACAGCCCATGAGGCCGCGAGAAAAAGGAGTCTCACCTTAGATGACCGGGAAATATCTGTTTTGTCATGGTATGCAGTGTCATACTTCGGTTCGTATAGCGTAGCGTACGAAACTTGCGTTGTTGACTGCAAACTTATCTGTATCTTTTGCCCAAGGCAAAGGTTAGTCAGGAGATATGGGAAAGCAGAATTCACTTATACAAAAACGAAGAGTCTTCCCTTGTTACTAAAGACGTATGCTCTTGCACGATTCCGTGGTTCTTCCTCGTCGGTGCGAAACAAAAATAAAAGAAGAAGGAGAAGGTTGGAAAAAAGAGCGTCGTGATTTTTTCCCCTCTCGTTCCGAAATGCACGCTAAGGATCGAAAACCCCCGAGACATAGAAAGCGCAGTTTGCACTTTGATATAAAAGCGGCCTCCTTTTGATGAAGCGTGAAGTGATTAGGTGGCATCCCGCGTCGACTCATTTCCTCGGGGGCAGGGACCGGCTCAAGCCTTAAATTTGGTATGGACTTAACGGACACCCGTAGTAGCAGTAGACCTGAAAACTTGAACAACTTGGGACGCGGTAATGCGTGGTGGTTTGCAGCTTCATCTGTTTCGCGCCGGACTCTCACTGCGTTGTCCATCCTCGGGAAGTCCCACGCGGCTTTGTCTTCCTTAATTAGCTCAAGAAGTCAGCGATTAGTTATAAAAGCAGCACAAGACCTTCATTTCTCACTGTTACCTGTCATATGGTGTTTCAACCTCCGACTCGCCCCTTGTTCAATTTCTTAGGACCGCTATTCGCCACAATTCCACGCCTAGAAAACCCACCTCAGCAAATTAATAACCGGGTTCACCAGAGTTAGGGTACGTGAAAGAGCATATAGAAGGTGAAGAATTTGAACGTTAAGTAAGGAGAACGGGGGACATGCCATGCGGAGTCCGAAAATTAAATACGACAGTATATGCTCGAGTAATAGGCTTATTTTCACAGTTGGGGGAAAAATGTCGACATACAGACCAAAGCTGGGCTTTGCCTGACGGGAGCCTGTTGTTTTAGCGTAGTTGTGTCACTCACTTTGTTGTTTCCTTGGCCATTGGTGGACGAATGGAGAACTTAGCCGCGCCCGGAAGACTGAGGCCTTTTCGGCGCTTTTTTTTCTTTTTTCTTTTCTTATTTCGCACTGGGGAGTCCGAGGTGAAACAAAAAACCGATCGAAATAGACAGCAAGGGGTCAGAAACTTTTGGACTACACATGCATGTAACATATTTTTCCTGCCTTTCTTGGTGGGGTGGCAAGCCTGCCCCTGCCGACAATGCAAGCTTCATGCTTGATGAACGAATTTAGGGACGTGCAGACTTTTTTCTTCCACGATCATGAAAGTTCATAGCAGTCGTAGCCTTTTTCTACCTTGATACGGCCGTGGAGATGATCCATAGTGATTTCTTAACTAGTGTGCTACTGTTCAAAGAAATTATCACTTTTAAAAACCTTTATGCTCACCCGAAATTTCGAGTATAAACTTCGTGTTTTCCAAAATTGCCATGCTTTTTCTACTTGTGGAAGGGAACGTGCAGAAGCTCGACACTTCTCGAACTTTGGGGAATTTCTGTACTTTGTTCAGCAGCTTGCGTTTTGTAGTATTATTAATTTGATTCGACTAATTATAACATGATTAATTTGATTTGATTAGTTATAACACTATTGTATTGATAATTATAGCTCGTGGATTTTGCCAACCAGTTTGTCAAAATTCACCAATTGACAAGACTGGTAGCTGACGAGAATCTTGTACACATGTTTTTTTCACGATGGAAATGTTAAAAGACTTTGGTACGGCGTGTTAATAAGTAATAGTTGAAGATGAATTGCATGTTTGACTGCGACGATTGGAATTTAGTTGTTCGTATCGGAGCATTGCGAGATGAGCTTGTAACTGCCTGTGAGTAAAGATTGAAGTCTGAACGAAAACAGTGTTAGAAAACATTGCTTGCTAAGCCAAAAGCTGTGACATGGCGGTTGACGTAATCGCGAATTCTTATAGTCGTGGTTTTTTGACAAAATTGGAGTTCTGTTGTGTCCTGGAGATGTTAACCATTAGTTTTTATGCATCAGCTCTTTATTTGCGACTGTGTTCTGTAAAGTAGGCTGCGACTATGGAGACCATGAACACGAGATGCTCAACTACTTAGAAAGAAAGAGCTGCGTTCCAAAGTTTCGAAAGAAAGGTAGATTATAACAGTAAAGTCTCCTTGGATCCACAATGCACCACGGGAAACTTGGTTGTTTTAAGGTTATAATATTGAGTTAAAACATGTGATTATTTTTACTTGTTAAGCCGCATTGAACAGATACTTTCAAGCTAATTTTTGGTAATTTGCTTCGATGTTTTTCTTTGGAAAATTAGTGTTCTTTCCCTGGTGTGGTAAATTTTCACAAAATTGCATTGGATGGATGGGATCACGTTCTATGCCAGTTTAACCTGAAAAGGTGGCCTCTGTGATATCTTGGTTGGTTACTATTGTTCCAAGGTACAGCTCCTGCTGAAATAAAAAAATAAAAAAAACATTTACAGCGCCTAGCTATATCCTTTCTCGGAGATCGTCTCAAGCATTCTGCGCTCATTGTTTTTGCTCTAGCAAGGTGTTTTCTGTGCGAAGGATGTTATTTTGCTACGTGAGTATTTCTCTACGCCAATGAATGTCAAATCGGGATTATTTCCCAGGCACGTGGTAGGGTAGGAAAAATAGAACGCATAAATAGGTAGGCGCAGTAGAACCTGTAAATGGTGAATTTTGTGTTTGCCAATAAAGAGTAAAGTCACACATATTTCGTCCACGAATACCCGAACTGGGGACCAGGGAATAATGAGCCTTGACTGTGCTTAAACACTAGAAGATATGTGCGTTAGAATTGTACAGCTTTGCAAAGCCTTGAGATGTTATCTAAAAATTGGTCAGAAAAAAAATGCAACGTACTATTTTTGCATCGTCTAGTTGATTCGTGGAACGATTCGTCCACGAAGCTTAATGCTTAGCCATTTGCAATGTCTCGTGTTGCGGAGTTTTGCCGGCTGGCGCACCGGGAACTTAGTGGTTTGTATAGCTGAATCGTAGTAGAAGACGAAGACACGTAAAAAAATGGCATGACAAATGAAATATGCACTTCGCTACATGGTTCGGCTGAACGATGTGATTTAAGTTTCCTGAACTGCGCGAGAATGAGCGCCGAGGCCTTGGACCCAGCGGGACATCCCGCTTTCCCAAATTTTCCCCGCTTTTCGGGCCCATTTTATAGAGCCCTTTTTTCCGAAGCTGAACCCACATTCTGAAGTTAAACGCACCCAGGCCAAGTGACAACTTTACCAACCCAGTTTCCTTCCGGATGGCGCGTCAAACCGAAAGCTCCGTCACGTCGTAACACGCCAGCTAATTACCGCGTAGCCCCCAAAATATCTGTTACCTTTTCGACCTAAACTGGGTAATACAAAGAGTGCGGATTAGAGAAGGGAGTGCGTCGAGTCGTTAGTTGCACGGTAGCTGGAAATAACCTCATCGGTTGCCATGAAACTGAGTCATAATACCAGCTTGCGGATGCAATTAAGAACCCAGAAAACAATAAGCCAAGTGGGAAAGACAAGACATTTTTATAGATGTGGCTGGCAATGCTGTGGTTATGGATTACATCGAGGAGACATTAGAGAAACCCCGTCGACTAAGGTTCTATCGTTCATCATACATGTGTCAACCATAGCCAATTGAACATCCTTCTCATTTTTTTATACCCTAATTTTTTCCCCTCAGCCAACACCCCATGGTACACCATGCTTCTCAGTAACGCGGCACCGAGCATAGCAGCACCCTTAAAAAAAATTACTTCCATAACGCCCCATGCTGTCTGTCTCCTCCAGGTAATATAACATATTCGGTCGCTGCCATAAAACCTCATCAGTTACCAAAAAATGTGGGAAGATAAAAAAAGGGAAGACTTGGCGAAGAGAAGAAGAAGAAGGAACAGCAAACGTGGTGGAAAAAAGTCTCTAGAACGTAACAATAGTTGCGGGGCGGAGGGGGTAAAAAGAAAAGAAAAAAATACTACACTTATGATCTTCCCCGCTAACCAAGACCAATGAGATAGCCCAACAAAACTGACAGCGGTAAAATTCAACGACTCCTACGCTTTTATACGATCCTTACCGAACGCTATTTAGCTGTGCTCTGCAGCGTGCAGTATTTTTTTCTTCTTTTTCCCCCCGAATAATGGATTTGATTTCTAGGTATTTACACTGTAAAAAATTATTTTGTGAATTTACCATTCGTTTTACGAATTTACGATTCGTTGTGCAGCAAAAAAAGAATAAAAATACAAGGACTTCACTGTAAAAATACTTACAAAATTGATTTTTTTAAACCACGAATTTTTTGTAGAATAACTATTGAATAGTATTTTTACAGTAAAGTCCTTATAATTTTTTGCTGCAATTGTATATTTAAATTTTTTTTACAGTGTATAGTTTTCAAGCTCGGCTTATTCTTTTTCACCGTTTATCTAGTACAGAACGATTTTATGCTTTACAAAGAGAAAGAATGAAACCAATTAAGTACAAGTATACCGTCGTTCTTCGACTTCCGTGAAGTAAACGTTCTAATCATCGTCGCCAATCTTAGATTTCTTAAATATTGACGTCCTTAGGCCCAATTTCGACCCAATGATATCTAGTTTTGCCGTTATAGCAGTAAATGTGTTCCATCCGCAGAAGAGATACGCAACCTGTGCTTTTAACAGTAATCCAATCTGCAAATAGATAAGTTTTTTTAGGTAATTCTGCATTCAGTTTTTTGTCTCTGAGCCATGCTAATAAACTGGCGATGACCAATTGAATACTGTTTAATTTTGCTTGTCGCTGTAAATTTGTATACAGTATTTTACATCGTTAACTGGATATTAAACTTTCGTTAAGTACATCTGTATAGTTCAAATGGACAAAATGGACGGTATGCTACTATTATTTCGTTTAGTAGACTAATCAAAAGGGCCGTAATATACTTTAGCTAGCAATAGCTTTAGGTCTCGGCATAAGTGTGATCGTTGGTAGCAAAATGGCTTGGTAGCCAGCAATCCTCTTATGCAAAGTTATGGGCAGCTAATTCCACTGACGAGGATCAATTACAGCGCAACGTGATGATCCGACTTGTCTGGTCACTCAATCGTGGAAATTCTACAAGCATTTGAATTGACAATTTTCTCATTGTGGGTCGGGGGCTCTTAACCAGTAGTACGCGTATACCCGTTGAAAGTACGTGATAGTTTTTGGGGGTTGTGGTAGCTGGGTAAAATACGCGCACTCGTAATAACATGCATACATTGTTCGTTCTTGTGTGCTTTTGAAAAGGC
This sequence comes from Triops cancriformis, assembly GCA_020615345.1. NCBI lineage: Eukaryota > Metazoa > Arthropoda > Branchiopoda > Notostraca > Triopsidae > Triops > Triops cancriformis. Next base: position 64,500 of record JAHZNP010000010.1, on the reverse strand, counting down.
TACGGGAGCTTTGCTACACTCATTGAAGGCGTACATGGGCAATAAAGGATCCAGGAGCAAATCTCGGTAGTCCGCTGCCAGGTGACGTGCAGGGTGTCGCTTCATTTGCAGCTTTCATTTGCATTGCTTCTGACGTCAGCAGATATGAGTTAATGTTGAGATGCCACAAGTTACCTTCCAGACAAATTGTTACATATTTGGGTGCTCCTGGAAAACAATGAACTTCCTTTTTTCCAGTATTTGTACCTGGATTTGATATATATTATATTATATATTACATTAGAGTATGAGAAAATAGAAGACCTTTTTTTATTTATCTCAATCTATTTATGAATCAAAGGAGCGTAGAAATAATTATGGAAGTCTTGGCTGGGTTATTTGGCAAGTCGCCGGTTAATCCTGGAACCCTTATTAAAGGTTGACAAATTGCGAGAATGCTGTGCAAGTTGTAAGTGGATTTGAGCCATGTTAAACAGAGATGGTCACCTTTTTTCGCCTGCTAGCCAATAGTTTGACTTATGTAAGGCCCTGCAAGCCAGCAAGCGTAAGATAAAGTGACATTAGATACCACTGTCAAATCTACGTGGATTCACTTGCATTCAAGAGAAGAATTACTAAAAAAACATTTTGTCATTAGCCATTGCATTTTTTTTAATGGCGTGGGAAAAAAAAGAATCTAACAAAGGAGAACAAGTTACTAGAATAATTAAGACCGAATCTCACTGAATAGACGAACGCTACGCTTTTCGTGTCTCACTTTGTGATTTTAGCCATTTTAATTTGCTGTGGTACAGAAAACGTTCCCAAGTTGGATCGAATAATTGGATGATTAATTAACGCTGAGCGGTCAGCACGTAATGTGTAACTCGTGAGAAGTTTGCAAATTACGAGCGCTGGAAGTAATGGGAAGTAAAACGTGTACGTCATAAGAATCCACATGCTTGCAGGTCTTATGGCTCTGTAAGCTGTTATGTTTTCTATTAGTGCCAACTTTACCGAAATCCCCGTTCTTGTCCCAGGACAACTCGTAAAGGTGTGACTTGTTTCGTTTTACGAGGGACTGGTAGCTTACTTTCAGGCACCATTATCCGCAATCTGGAAAGCAATAGCTCCAACATTGCCGGACTATTAAGGGAGCTTAATCGATAAGTCCAACAAACCGTGGCATTTGTGTCCATAAAAAGGGTCTCGTTAAATTCGTTGCCTCAGCCCGCATTAAACGTTACCAACCAGAGTCGACCCTAGTATCGTTAGAAAAAAAAGAAATAAACCCTGAGTAGTATGTGAAGGAAGCGTCCTTCCCGTAAATCATTACGTCGTCTTAATGAAGGTGGACATCCGAAAAGGTTTCAGGTTGCCAAGGTTTTACGCCGTTGTTGGTCGGATAAGCAAGCACCGCCTCACTATTCGACGGATCCGAGCCATCCTAAGAATTTCTAAAAGCCGAAGCTCAGTACGCCAGAGTAATACATCGGAAAAGCTTTGAGAAATAAAAAAAGAAGAGAGGAACCGGGAGAAATAGGCAAAACGCGAGGCTCTCACTTGGAAAATACCTAAACACCTGGTGGCAGGAGGGGGTGATGGACGACAGAAAAAGGGCCGGACTTATGCATGGCTGAACCATTTTTGTCCCGCAAGTTGGCGGTGCCGGATCTCTTGAGTATGCGTTCCCATGTTCTCAACGCCAGCGGTTTTCAGAGGTCCAAGTCTGCGAAAATAACAAGGTTTCCCGAATTGGATTTTACACGGAGCTTTAGCCAACAGGTCATGCGCACCTTTTACAGCCCTGCTTGGCGAGCTTGGGCTGAAAAAAGCGAACGAAACGAGCTCGGTCGTCGTAATAAATGATGCTCGACCAATTCTTTTTATAGGAGTGTAATGAGTCGAAACATACTTGACAGCCCCACAGCAGAAAAGTGTGTGTCTGTGTGTGTGTAAGAGAGAAAGAGAAAGAGAGAGAGAGGTTGTGCAATTAACACTTTGGGTCATTTCCTTCTTGAATTAATTGCGGATTACGTACAGGTGTGTGACGAGAGACTTGGGATCCTAACCTGTTGGAAAACATGTGCGGTTGTCAAGGAAGCTGACGCAGCATTTCGTGTCAACGAAATGCTGCGTGTATCTCGGGAAAGAGACGGGTCGCAGGGGATAGAGCAACTTCGAGGAAAGAATAAATAAAAATAGAGTAACCAAATGCAGCTTCGTGAAAATACTCAACCTACTTTGGGGCTGTCAGGGGGGAAAAAGCGACTGAAACTTCGGAGATCTTTTGTCCGGTTTGATTTTCCCTGGCCCAGCTGAAAACTGCGCAAGAGTTTGGTATGGCAAAAATGCAACGCGGCGAACAAGGACGAAACCTCATGGGTTTGACGAAAATATAGAGTTGAGAAGTTTGGTAGAAAACTGGCTCCAGAAAAGGCGTTCGAGGGGCAGGGCTTGGAAACCGTTTCTAGCACTAAAGGATCAAGAAGGGAAATCAAAAACCATGACTCGGCAAAACATTGTTGTTGCGGAACACAAGGAGCTCAAGAATCCCGTACAAAATAACAGATATCTTAGCAACAAAACTTAAAGCCCTCACCCTTCACTTGCCGGATCCCGTACGTCGTAGCGCTGAGGCATTTTATTTTAAAGATAATTCGGAGAAGAAAAAAAAAAGACAAGAGTTGCTTGGATGACGTATCATTCTGATCCTGAGACCTGACCAATTTTTTTCGGGGTTGGTGATTAGCTCCAGCTTTTTCTCGGAGTGATTTTCGGCATTACTGAGGCAAGATTGGCGTATTACGCAATCAGGACGCATTTCCCTGGGCGTCAGTAAGCTGGTACCGTAACACTACCACCAACAGAGAAATTATAGGGAGCATATGAATTAATTCTTTCAAGAGGCGACGTCAGTGAAATCTTTTGGCAAAGTCAGTAGTTCAGGCCGCTGTGCACGTCATACTGCCATACAGTATTTGAATACGCGAATTTGCTGCGACTGACACGAAAAGCTTCATCCGTGTCACGCTGACGTAATTCGTTATAGCGTAGCTCCGGATGACAAGAAAAATTCAGCGTAGTTTGTTTCAAGAAGGTTGGGTTGCTATCTATGCATGTAGCGTGCGGTCGACCGATTAACTTTTGAAACCAGCCGTGTGTCGGATTCATTTCTATTATATTGAATAGCAATCGTTACTTTTTTAAAGGGTTCGTAAAAAAGCCTAACAGGTCATATTAGTCAGAAAAAGTCCGCTGACTTTAAACTCGGTGATACGTCATCAATTGTCGTCAAGACGTGTGCAAACCATTCGTACAACTTTGCAAAAATAATAGTAATAATAGTGAATGGCAAATCAAATTTGTAAAGAATCCCATTCCCGTAATACGGATATCCATCTAAAGAAAATGTGTCATTGCATGTTGCAGAAAATATAGCAGCGACAACAGGCGAGAGCCTACGTCAGCTAATTAAAAATAAAACAAAATAAAAGAATCCCCATTTCGGCTCGTTTATTGACATTATGAGAGTGAACGAAATACTGGATTTGCACGTACTAGGCCCATTTCACAGATGAATTATTGAATATTTGTTAAGTTAATTTACGTTGCGCAAGCACAAAGTGTTCCAGAGCTACTAGAAATGTGTTCGAGTTGGAGAATGTCAGTTTGAGAATCCCGAGAAACGTATTGCGAACTATGGCGCCGATTCTTATGGGCACATCGGTTTCAGTTTATCTGCCAACTTCCCTGAAGTGTATTACTTCCTGGATTACATGAACCCTGTCCACGTAACCCAATGGATTCCTTCCACCCCCAAGGCTGGGAATCCCTTTTCCAGCGGCAATAAGTTACAATGTCCTCCAGCAGGAAAACTCGGTAGCTTTTTTGCATTGCAGTTTTAATTGTCCAAGGGAGACAATGCCACCGGTCGGCTAATGCGTAATCGTTCCCCCAAATCTATTGTACTGGGAATGGAAGTAGCGTTTCATACAGACAATATGTGAATTTCTTTTCTTGAAATTCACATCAGTTCGTGAAGCTGGTCTGGAATTTATGCGTATCGCCAAGCTGGGCCAAAACACACAGACAAAGAGAAGAATGAGAACAGGCCAGGAGAAACACTCGAACTTCCGGTCTAGTACTGTAGGGTTTCCACACTTGCGCTGACGGAGTACTGTACTCTTTATAAGTATGGGCTGTACCCTTATAAAGGTTCCAAGTAATAGCTGGTGAGGTGATCCAACGCTTTTTCATGCTATTAAAGTCGGTGGCCCTCGCAGTGTGCTTCGCGCTACTTGAAGAGCACATTTATGAGAAGTAAACTGTACCACTCATAAATTCGCTAGGTAAGGGCATTTTCCGTCCGAGTGGGATGCTGGAATGATGGAACGTTGGGCCCATGAAGAACAAGTGGCTGTAGGGTATTGAAACCCCATAAATTGTGCGTGGTCCGACTCGGATCTGTAGATCTGCTTTTCCGGCCGGTTATGAATTTCTTTCCCGTACGCAGCTAACACTCGACGCATCTGGTTTTCTTTCGCCAACGCTCGCGTGAATGTCGTAATTAAAAACGTTGGAACGACTTGGCTGAAAATTCGAACTTGCTTCACGTACACAATTAAACACATTGAACCAGTTGGCACTGGACAGAAACGACTTCCTTATATGTCTGCACGACGTATATTATGCAAGTGTGTAACAAAAGCCGGCGCAATTACAACCAGGGGAAACGGAGTGCCGTGCAAGGTGTTAATTATTTTTTCCCGTCTTTTCTTTGTGGAAGTTTCGGACTGCCCTTTTCGAAAAGTCTAATGGTGGGGGAGCGTTGATCGCAAAACCAGCGAGTCGAACTTTTAAGTAAACGATATATATCAGGATATTCAGCGGTAGACGAAAAAAATAATCGCTGAATATTGGGGTTGGTATGTTGGCGAAATGATCTTGTAGCTAACGTCTTCCTCGGCTCAACACTTTGTTGGTGGCGAAAATCCGTTAGTTATCACACCTTTTTCTCCTTACTAAGCGTAAGTTTCCGGGTGGGCTGTCGTCAGTCCATTTTGGACATCCCCATGGACCACTTTGGCCCCATTTTGTCGATATTAATCATCAGCACACGTATGTACGTAGTGCTCGTACTCTGCGTACTGCAGAGCACTTAGAACATAAATCGCAACACCTAGCAGGAAGAAACGTAATTTTAACTTAATTGTCGCCGCTGAAAGTAACAACATACATAACACCGTACTTAAATGTCAAAGAGGGAAGGGGCTGGCGCAACAACGCGAAAGCTTAGTGGTAGACAATGGCTTTACACATGGTGTGTGAAAAGTGTTGTCTTAAGACACAAGCATTTGTCCATACGCGCACGTGAAACTGAGAGCGAGTCGTTTTGTCTTCTTTTTTCGTTTTTTTTCTCTGCCAGGCTAAACCAAAGGCAAGTGTGCGAGTTTTTTGGTAGTTTTCCCCGCTCCAAGTTGATTAATTAGGACGATACTGGCAACAATTTGTTACGTAGACAAGGTCAAAAAATGAGGTCAAGTCGGTGGCTTTTCCGACTTTTATCCTTTTATTTCCAGAGCCAGGCGGGTGGTTGTGACGTCATGGGATGTTCGTGCTAGGGAGGTCAGCTTAATAAATGAAGTGGAGCGAATTTTAAAGAGTTGCTGGGAAAAGCGCGAAACCATTGCCTTTTTGGCTCAAAGACTTTTTCGTCGCTTCTTAACCAAGCACCCGACCGAAAAGAACGCTCTTATCCAGAGAACTTGTCGCTGCTTTTTTTGTCAGGCGCACTTGGACAAGGTGACGAAATCGTTAACGAATGCAAAGTAAAAGTCATACGGAGTAGTTTACCGCAGGCTTTGAGGTTACGGCCAAATAAAAAACGGAGGGAATTAAAACGCGCATTTCCCCCCATGCACTGCATTTTCAAAGCCTGGCACATAACGCGGCCATGTTGACTGCAAAGGACTCCCTAGTGGGATAATACGCCAAACATGATTCGAAATTAATTTGGCTCCTTGGCTGGAGACTCGGGCGGAACCGGCAGGGGGTGGCCAGGGAAAGGTGGGCGGGGTTACCCCATGAGAAGTCACTTTTAACTTAAGAACCGCTTTCCTAAGACGCAACAGCAGCGCTTCCTTGGCCGCTATTTACCCTCCAATTATTTGCCAAACACGAGAATTTAGTGCTAGTCGACGTCTAATCTTTTCCCTAATTTCTCAGCTTTTTTCAGTGCTGGGTGCCTTCAAGACTAGGGAGCAAATTGAGTTTAAAAGGGGAAACTTGAGCCGAACTTTGAAATTTTCCCCGTTCGTATGGGAGTTTGCGTTCACACATGGTTCCCAATCTGGGACCGCATTCGTCCAATCCAGTGTAGTACAGTTGTTTTAATATCATTCTGACAGGGATTACAACTTGACTTTCGATTGGAGCGTTTCCGAGACGTCTGTTGGTGCGAGGGAAATCTAGATGATTTTGTTCTTTGGCCCTTTAGGGCAGCTGACCAGTCAAACTCCTTTTTCCCCCTTTTTGGCTAATTGATGCCATATTGCACAGGCAAGGGGTGGGATTGTCTATGGTATTTTTCTAAGAATTTAAACTTGTTTTGTAGTATGAAGGTAGAAGTCAAGAAAGAAAGAAGTCTGGTTTGGATTCAAGCGAGTAAAGTTAAGTTGAGGTAGTGAGCTGTGATTTGTGATTTGTCGAAAGCAATGTTATTACGGAATTCCCCTTTTCTCTCCATATTTTTGTTTGAACAATAAACGTAGACATTTTTTTACTGCAAAGTTGGGACAACCGGCCAGCATTATTTCTTACGTTGGCCAGTGGAAATACGCGCTATTAGACGGCCTTTGCCATTATTCCGTAAAGGTCGATAGCGCTTAAGATCTGACGGAGCTCATGAAGACTGTGTACAAGTTGATGGGGATAACAACATGGCGTTCCTTAGCCTAAGACCGTTTATACCGTGGAAACACGATGTTGTACACGAAACAATTTCCACATGGGCTACTAATGACTAACCGAGTTGAGTGAAATGAAAGAATAGAAGGTTAAGAAGCTTACTAACCGCTCGACGTATTCATTTTTTAGTCTTAATTTTATTTATATATTTTTTTCACCTCCGTATTAAAGACCCTCCTTTTACCGAAAAGGGCGGAAACTTGCGAGTACGTAAAACCCTCGTGTTACCATGGAGTTTTGGAATTGTGGTTTCGCTGAAAGATAAACTTGACAAAGGAGAGCGATTCTTTTCCGAACGGTCGCTTTTTACAAAATCACGTGCTTCGTTCCGTGGTGTTGTAAGAATTCTACAATCGACTGAAATCACCCGCGAACGGAACGACCGTAGACTCGGTCTTCGCGCCAATACTGTCGAACGATCGTGTGTGTTTATAAACTGTACCAGCTGGTGTGTAGACATTCGCAAAGTCAACGTTCAGCGAGGTCCAGTCAATTCAGTTTATGTCTTGAAATGAATGCTTGGGACCAATAGGCAATTCAAATCAAAAGCCATCGTATGCGAGGCATGCTCAGGCGCAACTTGACATATGCCCAGGCTTTTATGTCCGTCAAAGAAGAAAAACTCATTACCAGGACTTTTATAGACCAATTTACCTGTCCCAAGTCCTGAAATTCAACCGCTGTATTTTTTCTGAAATGCAAGACGACATGTGCGTTTGTAATGAAACGCAGTTACCTTGAAGGAAAGAAAATATCGTCAGAGTTGGAATAGGCGGAGAGAACACACTTCATTCGTGACACACGACCAGGCATAATGTGTCGCAGAGGCTACTAGTTTTGCCATCTTAGCAGAGTTACTTGCCGTGACCGTTCAGTGATTATTTTCTTAGCTTGTCCGAACTTTTTTCGACACTCGAGAGGGTCTTTCCGCCTTCTTGTGCAATGTCTTTCCATTTTTTTAGTAACGGAATTCATATCTTCACTAAAAAGTAGATTTAATGGGAAAATGCGTTAACAAGAATGGCTTGCTTGTTGGTATAATATTTTGACTTTCACGAAAATGAGCAGAAGCGGAACTTCAAAGGAAAAAGCGTTTTCGCATAGAAACTTATACACACTGTAAAAAAAATCAAGACGGGATTACAAGGAATCCCCCATTTTTGGAGAATTGCTCTTGCTTAAAATAATACGCCGCGTTTCCAGTCTTTTCGGAAGGACAAAACGCGTAAATATCTTCTTGATAATTAGCGAATTTTCAGCTCAACTTTTTTTAGTAAGGAACAAGCATAAAAGGCAAGAGATCCAGTTGATTTCGTATTTGTGCGCCTTAAGTTTGCTTATTGTGGATATTTGGATTAGTATATGAGACTTCCTTGAGCCTTGAAGATTACCTTGCTCTGCCGTCGATTTGACAGTAAATTCCACCACCTTCGGAAAACTTTTAAAGTAGCTGTGAAAATGCAGTCCTTGGGACATAATTTAATTCAATCTTAGAAAAAGCTTCTCGTTTCAAAAGTTTTTGCATAAGGAAATCGTTTATGAACAAATATGTGTATTGTTTCGTCGTGTGTTCTTCCTTAAGCACGGCGTAGTATTCTGAACAACCCGAAGGAAATTTTGGGCTGTTGATTTTTTCAACTGTGTTCTATTATTTTTTATATATTGTATGGGTACAACACGAGGCTCATCAGTGTGTGTAACCTAGCTTCTGCCATTCTATGACTGGAAGCTTTAAATTTCGCGATAGAAATGGCACACTAGCGCAGTGGGTTCAGGGAATTTATTGGGTAGTAGCATGTAGCGTTCCTTAGCCCAGTGCAATTAAAAATCGACCATTGTTTATGGAAAATATTGGATAGTGGTGCAACTGGTTATGGAGATCTGTTTTTGTCGCGGATGCAGTTTTCTTTTCTTTTCTTTTTTTCCTCTTAATTTTACTTCTGCCGAAACATACCTGACTCCATCTCGCTACGGGGTTCTCTTTGACTGTGGCTTCCAGCGTACCACACGCTAAGTTAATCAGCGCCTATTTTCTCTTTCGTTCATTTTTTTCGTGATCTTCTCTTGAACTCGGCTAGTTCCCCGCACTTATTGCAGATCCATGTCCGTATGCGGTTTCTTGATGACGGTTGATAACCTCATCAAGTGAGGGCACAAGCAGCGAGGGAGCAGAGGACTTTTTGTGTCTGCTACACTCAGCTGGTGTGTGTGTAGATGTGTCAAGTCAAACCCAACTTTCGGCGTCAGTTAGTATATTAGGAGAAACTCGCCGAGATTCCCTAGACGTGATTACGGTCCTAACTCACCAAAGCTCCTGGTGGGAGACTTGTATTAGACACCGTTGCAGAGGTCCTGCGTAATCTGTAGTTGAAGAGTTTTTTTTCGTTCACTTTTTGCGCGTTCTCAAAAATGGCGTTAACATGTTCAGTTAATATGCATGCATACATTGACTTACTAATGTGTGCCGTATATACTTTCGCAGTGCTTGGGGAGATGGGGCGTTCTTAGCCTTCCAAACCGCGCTAATTGGAGCCTTAGTCCTGTACTATGGAGGTAAAACGGCCAAAAGTGGGCGTGGCAAAAACGCTGGAGGGAATATTCCCAGCGCCATCGCGTTCTTCAGTGCCTATGGGGCGTGTTTAGCCACACTTTTAAGCCCACTAGCGCCCACGGAACTATTGTGGGCGTTGCAAGCAGCCAACATCCCCGTCGTCTTCTGTTCTAAGGTTTGGCTAATCAAATAATTTTTAATATTGCGTGGCATTCTCCTGTTCGTTGACGTTTATTTAGCTCGGTTTTCTTCGGAGCTTGCTTTAGCGTTGATTTCCAAGTTATTGGATGCATTGTAAAAAAATAATTGTACATTTACAATTGCAGCAAAAAATTGTAAGGATTTTACTGAAAAAGTACTTTAAAAATGTTTTTCTACAACAAATTCGTGGTTAAAAAATCATTTTTTTTAGATCCAGCGTGAGCGTTTGCTCATTGCTAGTCCTTTTTTATTATTTCAATAGTAAACAAAATTATACAATGGAAAAGTGAACTTAAAAGCCCATCGACCAACTACAGTGACCTATAGTGTGGTCGTCCTTTCCTTAAAGATATTAGTAGCATTCGTAATAAAGGTGACAACTGATGGGAAAGCTTTGACATTGAAAAGAAAAGATTCTGAAAATCAGTTTTGTAAGTATTTTGACGGTAAAGTCCTTGTAATTTTTTGCTGCACAACGAATCATTGCAAATTCACAAACTAATATTTTACAGTGTGGCATTCTCCTGTTCGTTGACGTTATTTAGCTCGGTTTTCTCGGAGATTGCTTTAGCGTTGATTTCCAAGGTAAATTGGCCGTCTTTTTCGCGCAGATCGTTGTGAGAATCAAGGATTGCTGTAAATGAACCCCCAAGTTTGGGAAAGAGTTTGAGGATTCACGGCAGGTAATCGTGTGCCGAGGGGAAAAAGAAGGCTGGATTTGTGGAGGATGCCAAGGACACGCCTCTTTTACTTGAGCGTACCGTGTATATGGAAGATGTTTTATGACGGTCAGGGAAGAAGGCTGTTTCAGGTAATAGATACTGTAGCTTTTATCATAGGTCTGGGATGAAAATTTCAGTCCGGCCCCGCCCCAAAGTTAAATAAGGTGTTCCCCGTTCCGCCTCGGGCCGCCTTGATTGATGAAGGGTCCCTGATCGAGATAGAAAGGAGACGTCGTTATAGGTTGGGCCTGCTTATCATATCTCGTTTGTTTGACTGTTGCGGTAGAATGGACGGAAAAGCTCCGAGAAACGGCACGGGATAAAGCGCCATATCTCGCGGGGAGGAAGCCAAAAAATAGTAAAAAAAATAAACGACATCAGAATACTGCCTTTCGCTCTCCTCAGCGTAATGGTCGTGAATGTAAAAGATGGAGTGTTTCAAATTGGGGTATGAAACTTTTAAATAGCTTTTGGATAGAGAAGAAACTTTTCTGGGTGCGATGCTTGGTGCCCTAGTAAAAGCAGCTCGAAACTTTCCTTAATCTAATTGCAGGAAAATTATAGCTATTTTGGGGAAAGGAAAGGCCTTATACGGTCTTGGGACTATTGGTTTAACTTGAGTAGAGCTGCAGTGAAAAAGGAATTGAAGGGCTATCATTGACAGCAACAGGATAGATTTCTAACCAGTTAAGCGTAAAAGAGTCTAGTATTTCACCAAGGTGGTCAGACATTTGTGGAATTCTTGGGATGATGAGCTTCTCCCCATAATTAGATAATCATCTTCTCGATAAGTGGCCCTGTGCAGGCTTTTCGGGCCTAGTTTGACCCGCGTTTTGCCGCCCAAACGACATATGTTGGGGCTTTTTATGCAAATTTGGCAAGCTACTCCGAGAAATGGGGAAATTTGACTCTGTGGCTCCTTTTCGCTGGGCTCCGAGACGTTTTTCCTCCCTCTCAGGCTTCTCGCGCTTTTGCGGTAAACCGGCATAACTTTTCAGGTCGAAAACGGGTAGTTATCTTATTATCGTGCCTAAAGAAGTCTTTTTTTTCTTTTTTTTGGGGGCTATAGTGTTTTGAGTTTAAGCTTTCTGCTCCTGCAACTTTTAATTACTGCTTTACCTTTGCAACAAAGTGTTGAAGACTTTTCTTTTTTGAAAGAGAAGACATTGACTTCCTAAGTCAGTCTCCCATCATCTGTGGATCTTGATGAGCCCAGGGAGACTGCTGGAGCTTTGGGTAATGGGTTTGTTATTTGGTGTTTTCCAATGCGTAAAACCAACTTTCTCACGCTGGGCAGGGAGAAAGGAGGCTGGACTTGAAGTGATTGCTGGAAATGTGGTGGGTTTTTCTCCGAGTGCAGAATGCATTTCATTCACGTTTAGTGGAAAAGCACCCGCCACGCCCACACACTTATTATTTACTAAACTAAACGCTTAACATACGGTAGCCTTTTACTCTCCGTTCCCCGGAGGGGGGGCATCATCGCACATAATTACAGCTTTACTGAAGCTGGCTTTGATCTCATTAAGATAAGAGAGCTTTTGTGCTCAACTCGCCATGACCAAATACATTCCTTGCATAACATTTATATTCCGCTAGCCTGGTGAACTTTTTTCCCTCCCGACTCCTGATCTCTTTCCTTTTTCTCTCGCGCGCTCGAGTATTTTTTGCCTCGGAAGAAAAAGTCCAAATGGGTTTTTATGTTTCCAGCGTAGGTTGTAGAATCTTCACGGCTTGCCTTTTAGTCTTGTGTGCAGTTTTGGGGGGGTTTTCAACGCCAAAGGTTTGTATGCTGTACTTGTTGTGGGACCCATGATTATAGGGCTGGCGCAGGTCCGAAACTTTTTTTTCTCTCCTTTTCGGTTTTCTTGCGGTGAGTGATGGTATATGTTAACAATAATCAGGCGAAGGTCCAAAGCAGAAACGGATGGGCAAATTATTTAGTGCACCGTTAAATATGGCGCTGTGGCTCGTCCCCCCCTCTTTTAGTCTTGCAGTACATTTGCATGGCAAATGAAATGACCCTGCAATTATAGAGAGAAACACTGGTTTGATGTCTTGCTTCATTAACAAAACATTCACCCCAGTTCACCTTCGTGTGTGAAGTTGGAGTGGTAAAGAAAAGATCTCGATAATAGCAAATTGGTAGGTTAGTTCTTTTTCGGCTTTAAAAGAGTATTGTTACGCCATATACAAACAGAAATGAGCAGATAAGAAAAAGTGCCATTCGAACTGGAATAAATGCAACACCTTGCCCTGTTACCTGCTTTTGGTCCTTGGAAGTTTCTTTTATTTACTTCTTTAGCTGCTCCATAGTTATTCACTTTGAGTGGAAACTTTACGTGCTTGCGTTTTTCTAACAATGTGCTTAATATTGCCATCATTAGCTGTACTTTTAGGGAGCAATGAAAGCACTAGCGTATGTAAATCAAAAGAAAAATCTCGCATCCTTGCTTATATTTTTTCAATAACCATTGGCTGGTTGTTGACCTTGCGTCTTATTTGCTTCGTTATTTCGCTGGTGAAACTAATGGACCATGCAGGAGGCCCAGTTTGTAGTTGTACAGATTTATTTGGGATGGAAGCAGTATGGCAGAAAAAAAAACCTTCTGGCAAAATGTGAATATTGTTTATCATTTAGAGCTAGTTCGACTGTTCCATCATTTCATGATTTTCGGAGGGAAAACATAAAAGTATGTAGATAGATACAATTTTGCGCTGTTTGCATGTCTCGTTGCCAATGTGGTTCGAGAAACTATGGAAGGCGCGGAAAAGATGAGCCAAAGGTCCCAGCCACCCACCTCCCTCACCTGCTTGAAAGTTGGCGGCCAGTCTATGCAAATGAGCCGGCGGTCTCTGCACCTTCTGAGGATGTCGAGTCAAAGGAAAAACCTGTGTTGAAAATTTGAGTTAGGAAGATGTGGCTAATGTAAACACAAACCGACAAGTGAAGCGCCCACCACTGTTGTAGAAACAATATATTTCGGAAACTCTTTTTCTTCAAAGTGATGAGCCGCCGGAGAGACGGTTTTGACGCTATTAACCTTACATGACCTCGGCCAGTTTACATCTGTACACCGGTCGAGCGCGTTTTATTGCTAAAGAATTAATTTTTCGGAAGATTTTCCCGATGATTTCCAGCATGGAGATTTATCAGCTTTTTACATAATTATAGCCCTTTCGGAAGAATTCCCCTTGCGAAAGACGAAAGAATTTCTAAAAGAAAAAAAAATAATGGTGTTGTTTAGATGGTCCAAGCCGTTTCCAACTATCGAGCTCAAAGTACCGGTCAACTGTCGGCGCTGACGACTTTCATGCTTTTCGCTGGTTCAATAGCACGCATTTTTACGTCCATCCAAGAAACAGGCGACAATACCATTATTGCCACCTACATTGTAGCTTCCTTCGCCAATGGGATCATTGCCTTCCAAATGTGGCGCTACTGGCACAGCAAGAGTGGGAGCAGCAGTCGCAAGAACGGTTCTGCCAACCGGCCCAAAAATTCGCCGCGTGCAAAGAAAGCGAATTAATTTCTGCAGACACACTTGCACGTCTGGTTACTGCAATAAGATTTTTCAGTGGCAAATTTTTCTTCTGTCTGATTGAAAGTAGTGGGGAAAGCTGCTTCGGAACTTACGACGAAGAGGCCTCCCCCTTGTAGATCGTGCAATAAATTGGTGTAGGGAGTGCGAAAGAACTTGAGTTTTTACATTCTGTGGCTATTGTGGGTTAAGCATGTATGTGAATGTTTGGATGTCAGAGACCAAAGTATTACATACAGTTTTGTTGAACCAAAAATGGCCTTCGCATTATAGTTCTCTTAATTTGCTGGTATACTACCCTCATTTCCAATTCAATCTCGCCCTATGGAGTTCGTCCGGAAAATTCCCCTCCGCTCTGAGACTCGATGCAATGTCGGTTACTTTTATGTAGATTAAGTTAGTATATTTGATGTGTTAAGTGTCCCCCTGTTATAAATGCTAATGAAACATAATGCTAAATGCTAACAATGTCGTTATGAAAATTTAGCTAGCCAGTATTAGTAATCATGTCAAATAGTATTTACATCAAAATAGTTTAATGTGTCAGTTAACGAAGACTGTACAGTGAGGGGGAGATGCCGGTGAAGATAAGAAACCACATCTAAATCTGGGCAAAATGTAAATGACTCATGAGGGAAGGTCACCGCCGTCGCGAGTACATGCCTTTTCTTTTTTTTTTTTGAGTGAGTGTGTAAGTTTTTCTGTTACGGTAATAGGTATCTTTAACTCTTTCGAGACACGCGAGGGACGGGAAGGGAAAATGCGTATGAAGCCGAGTGTGGGTGCGCACAGCTCTTTCGGATGGAAAGTAATTGAATGAGCACCGTAACACATAGAGGGGATGTCGTGATTAATTATGCCGGATTCAGAGAGTACCGAGAGGCGGAGTTTCACTGTGTGGCTCTCTTTCGAGTGACTTGGGGGAAACTTTACGCTTTGTGAACTTCTCCAACTAATCATTAACGCAAGCAGAAGATGCCCGAGCAAGAATTGTAAATAATAGGCCCCTAGCTAATTAAAACCTCGTAGGAAATTATTACTATTTTTAAATACATTTTTGCGTCCTTTACTTTACTTCCAAAGTCTTTTACTTTCACTAACACGGTTTTCTTTCATTTTGTTCTTGTTTTTGTTTCGAGAGAGTCGAAAGCAGACCGAAGTTGAATGTCTTGCTCGTCATTACAAGACCAGTAGCGTGAAATGCAGTTCAGCTTTTTTAAAAAGATACTTTATTAATTTTAAGTTAATCTAAAAGGGCAATCAGGGTAGCCCCTTTTCTCTTGTGCTTGCTCGTTATAGTTTTTTTTTTTTTTTTGCCTTGTGTGCGCCTTCGGTGGGTATGGTGAAAACCGATAAATCTGACGCTCGTCCGTAGGAAATTGTAGCTTGTCTGCGAAAAAAGTCCAGACCAGCACAGTCCGGAGTACGTTTTTGAAATGGCCCCCACGACGTTGGTGCTGTAAGCTTGGACCTAAAACGGGTAAAAGGAGGATACCAAGGGTCAATTTAAAACACCGTGGGTCCTCAGCAGTCAGCGTTTTCGTTTTACGTAATTCACTCGCGCATTTTTCTTTTCGGCTGCAACCTTGTACCGGGTTAAGCATTAAAAAGTATGTGCGCCAGCGAAAGAAGAAAGAAGCGTGACAGTTTCAGTTTGGCTGTTCTCGTGACTGGAAAGCTTTTTAAGGCTTTTGCGAGGTGTACTCGATGGGCTGTAGTTAACTTTTATTTAGTTTTTATTTGAGTTTGGTATTCGGTAATATCGTCCGAGGGGGGTCAGGTTTATATATCCGAATTAATAGGCAATATGAAAAATGGAGAGAAGTGGGGAGACGGGGAGGATTTCAAGGCACAAGTTCTGGTATCATAATAATCATCCGCAATGTAGTTTGGCTTGATTAATTATGCAAAAGATTGTGATTGACCTTTATGACGTTCTCCGGGACAAGACCCCACACAACGCCAATCGTCAATTTTCTTTCGAGGATGTAAATGCTCCGTGCTTATGCTTTCCCTTCGAGTTTGGACCCCGCCCACTTTGTGTGCAAAATCTTTCATCGTTAATTAGAGGTTGCCGTTTGCGCTCACTTCAACGTCAAATTCATTTTTTTATTGATTTTTAAAAAGGGAATTCGTGATTTGCGCTATGCTTAAGAAAGGGAGAGAGGAAAAAGAAAGAGAGAGAGAGGTGACGAGAATCTCCAAACAAAGTATCGGACACCTATGTTTTAACCGTCCGTGAACTTTCGCTTGCGGAACGGAAATGGTTTTAGATATGATTTCACTGGTTAAATGTATTAGCGCAGAAATGTGAGGTTAAATGGGAAGAGCTTATTTTTAGGTTTTGAAATGTTTCCTTGGGGTTGTTTTGATTGTGTTTCTGTTTATCTTTTATCCTTGTAGATACTCTATAAATTATAAAGTCCGTTCCCGGTCGGTTTTATAGTTTTAACATTGCCAAGTCATGTTCTTAGTCGTGACTTAAGGGCTGCTGGCACCGGGCAGTTAATTACCTGGCCCTGGCTTAACGGATCGCAAGGTGCACCGCCTTTGGAGGAGAACCTTTTGCATCCTGCATGACGACAAACAGGACACGACAGGTGACCACTCCAAAGTTTCAGCACTGCCTTACAATTTAGGCTTTTCCTCACGGCCTTTTCCTTTTCTTGTGCGGAGCTGGGCTCTCGGGGCTATTTTTCTGCCTTCCATAACTTTGCCCCTTAACTCGACTAATATTGAACGAAAAGTTTACTGTTTGCAAGCTTTTTTTACTCTTTGTTCCCCGCCGGCCTCAGCAACAAAGTGTAATATTCGATAAGTTTTCCCTAAATAAACAACATGTAGGCTTTTGCCCCTTAACGGGCAAGCAAGATGGTTGCGGATGCGAGCTGACCATTTACCGATTTATTGAGTATCGGAGTATTGATAAAGCTTGTTCGTCTTGTGTTCATGGTAATACTAGACACTCGTGTGCTTTAGTAGCCACGAAGATTAATTGAGTTTTACGTAAAAATATTCCAAGCCTAGACTACCGTGCTCAGGTTGAAATTTGGAGAAAGCCATAGTTTTTCTTAATTTAATGATGGGATTCGCTTCCTGAAATTGTATACCCTCCTTTCCGTTCATTCTAGTGACACACAGAACTTACCATATCCTTTTTGTAACTCGCCGGGTTCAAGCGATCCATATTTCATTTTTTCAAGCGTGACGTTGTTTCGTATCGTTATGGTTCATTGATGCTACTGCAAATGGTTTGTGTGCTATTGTTTCGTGTAATCGTGATGGGCTTTTTATTTTTCTGCAAGCAGGTTGCATGAAAAGGTACCAGTAACCCATAAAATTAGGCCTTCGAAAAAACTCTTTATTAGAATAACCCCTGTTTCTGATAACGTCGATATTTAACTCTTAGAAAGATTTTACCTACGTAAAACGTAAAAATCCTGTATCATTGACCAGTTTGAGCTACTTACCATAAACTCTAGAAAAATCACGACAAAAATAGAAAAAGGGGAGCAAAGTCTCAAGAAAATTAGCGTAAAATGAAGGTAATAGGAACTCATTGTAAAGTGAAAGCCAACTGCATTTGGATAAAAGTTAACTGTCATGTGATAAAGTGCATGAAGTAATTCCACCCGAAAATTTTACGAAACGAAGCTTAGGAAATTCCTGCCCTCGCATTAGCTAACCCGTAATTTAATTTTGTAAAATGACGGCTTTTGCAAGAGGAAATTACTGTGCGTTCAGCCCAGGTATATAACTAGGAAGGCGAAATTAAAAAATTTCATGCACGAAAGAGGAATTACACATAGTTGACCTAGGACTTGTAAAATCCTGACCATTAAAACCGACCCTCTTTATAGAAAAGTGATACGAACAGAGAACAGGTAAAACTTCCCGTCCTTTTCAGTTCTTTTTTTTTGGCGTAAAAAAAAGAAGCTATGGCAAAGGAAACGAGTGGCTGAGATTTGTTTGACTTGTTGGACAGATAGGGGTCAAATTGTGGGCTATTCAAGCTACGTAACCTCACAACCTGTCTCTTTTGATGGCTGGTTCTGCTACCAGAAGCTACTGACGTTGTATGACGGGAAGTTGGCAACCGTATGCATGTGTGTTGTGTCTCGGCGTGTGTGAATGTTTGAGGTATCCATATAGCCAGGGGACGGATAGAGCACGTATCTACGCTCTATGTGTGTGTGTCTCTGTTTCCACGTTATTTCCCGGGCCGGCCGGAAGGGAGGTGTTGCTGGTGAACATCCTGGCTTACAACGGTTTTAACGAATTCAGGCAGGACAGGCTATAATGAGAGTAACAAGAGGGGAAACCGCCCCATCGCTCACACAGATCCACCTGCGAAAAAGAACCACTTGAATATTACCGCATCTTTTCCAAGTCGGTGGCGGTGGCGGAAAATTATTATTTTTTCCCCCTTTGCTAACCCAAAAGGGGTTTTCCACAAATCGGGCTAGTACTATGCTCAATATTTCGGCCATCACTATTGGATACGTTATGTGCATGTCCGGTTGCATATGAAACATCGGCGCGATTCACCAAAGGAAATAGGAAATCGTTAATTTCGATATAGGAAGTTGCAGCCCAAAAATCCATTCATAATTTCTACGATTCAGATTCGGGGTGCCACCTCAGAAACCTTTCAAAAGCCTTTGTTTTCACTCGGCAAGCGTTTAAATGCCTCCCAGTAAAAATGTGTCCAGCTTTTGTTAAACCCCAATCGAGCTTGTAATGTTGTAATTTTGTACAATTATAGCAGGTGCAATTTCAACTAGTTGAGTCTGGGGGGGATAGGATAGCCAGCAGGAGGATAAAAAAATACATGGGGATGTCTACCTACCTAATTAGGGTGATAGAAGCTATTGAAATTAAGTTTCTTCCCTGTTATTAGGATAATTTATCAGCACAGGTCTTTCTTTTTTTTAATGACTTTTCCAGCTGCAGAAAGTGTTTTTGCCTTCTGTTTTGTTCTTTTCTCTCAATTAGGGAACGAGCAGAACTGTAGAAGTATGTATGTACACTACAGTACGTATGTGTGTGTGTGTCTTTTCACCTGTTTCTTTGTGTAGCGTGGTCAACCAGGTCCACGTGGAGGAGAACAAAGGGGGGCAAGAAAAAGGGTCCGTTCTCTTAAGTATGGTATGGGGTTGTAATAAGCGGAGCGAGTTGGATACCTAAAGAGAAACTTGTGTGAATGTGTATAATATGGATATGTGGAGTGTGAGAAGGGGCTAGTTATGAGCTTTTGTGGCGAAGTAATCACGTAATTCTGGAAGCTGGTTTCGTTTACCATTGCCTCGGCTTCTTCGTATGAAAAGAAAAGCAAAAAAGAAGAAGAGAACAAGGATAAAAAGAATACGAGCCTCTTTAAGCTTCAGTCGAAGGTAATTACCTGCAGTGCCACTCCCAAAATGCAGACACGCTATAAGTACACTGTCCTAGGCCACAAATTCACTACATACGCGAATCCCCAGTCTTCGTTATAGCAATAAACCATCTGCACCAGCAAGGAAAAGAAACGCCAAGGGTAAGTAAATATTATTCTGTATTTTGCTTTCATGGGAAGGCTAAGATGTACAGCTACCATTATGTAGAGTGACTATGACTGTTTTAAGCACAATCAGGGCCAAATAAGCTGACTTGACAGGCGGGTTGACAGCCTTGCGTGACTCCTGACCACATTTTCTGGAAAGTCAAAATTATATTAGAGACGGAAAGACCTTACGTTTGCGTCTAACATTGTACCCCTTAATTATTGACTTAGCCTCTTCCCCCTCGCGGACTTTGGGCTTTAATAAAATATAGGGGAAAAAATACCGGCTGGGTTTATTCAAAATTGTCGCCTGATTTTTTTTAATATTTCATTTCATTGTTTAAGACTTGGCATCCTTTGCCCATTTGAGTAAAATTTCCTTTAGTTTGTGGACCAGTAAATGCCTGAAGGGTTGTCGTGCATTGTTGTCGATGTTTTGGTTGTCAAGGCCGAAATAGCGGAATATAGAGCCGGGAACGTAGTGCCAAGCATCCTTGAGCTTCTAAAGCATCAACATTAATAAACCAAGTTGTGTGAACAATATTCATGATGAAGCGTACAAATCAACGGTATAATACTGTTCGGTGAGTACTGACTATATTTATGTTGCATCTTGGTTTAAATCTTACCTTAGGTTCCTGTGCTATCACTTTTGTCTAGAAGACCTTTTCTTTGGTTACATAAGCTTTTAATGACCGGCTCAGGACATTAAAGAAAAATTGGAATTATTCACGTGAAATAATTCTTGTGAACTTACGTGTGAAATTCCAAACGTACTCAACAGAATTATGAGAATAACTGGTGCGAATGTCTAGTGTTTTCCAGTAATGCCAAAAGCAAGGCCAGTAATAAATTAGCGAAGCACTGTGGCAAGTAAAACGACTTGACTTTCAGGCCGTTGTTGAAAACCATCCCGATTCCAATATATGCATGGCCAATCCTGCACGATGGGTCTGTTCACCGTATGATACACATGGAAAGTGTGCGGATCTTTTATGTATGGAAATCTACAGGCTGTCTAGAGAGTACAAATGCTATTTGTTATTATTGACGGATTATTGGTAACGTAAATAAATCCCCATGATAAATATACATTTGAAGGCTCTTTATTTACAAAGGCCAGACGAAAGCGCGAAGCGGTGTATTTGCAAAACATGTGACTCGATAACGACTTGCGTTTCACTGTCTCATAAACAGTGTTTCCGAGTCCAGCTACGTAAAGGTCTACTTACAACAACCAGATACACTATAAAAAAATTACAATTGCAGCAAAAAAATTATAAGGACTTTACTGTAAAAATACTTTAAAAATGTATTTCTACAACAAATTCGTGGTTAAAAAATCACTTTGGTAAGTATTTTCACAGCGTCCTTGTATTTTTTTTTGCTGCACAATGAATCATTGTAAATTCTCAAAATAATTTTTTACAGTGTAGGCTGAGCTTGCGTGAGCTTTTCGTGACAGGACCAAGTTTTCCGAAAGTTGAGGCCGCGAATGCTTTCTATCTTAACTTAAACCTAGGCGCAGTTTAAGCTTCCCCTTTTGTCTAAGATATTGCAGTACTCGGAAAAAATTCCCAAGCTATAGTTTTAATGAGGGTCTTGTAAAGGCTTAAGCAAATAACACGAACAGGGCTGAGGCAAAAATATAATTTTTCTCATAACGTTCCAAAAGTTTGGAGGAGCCATGTTCTAGCTAAGTGGATTAGCTAAACAACCGGGCAGTACTGTTACCATAAAACTGGCTTAATTTCTTGCGTTTATTTTTCCGAGGATGTCCGTGTTTTGTATCCACTTGCCAAAGAAAAGTTTATGACGCCTAAGGCGAAAGGATGTCGAGTTGATCTTGGGAAGACGAGAGCAGTAGCATGTGAGAGGAGAGAGAGCGAAGGGAGGCGAAGAGAGAGGGTTTTATGAAGCAGCCCATTCTGTTATGGTTGCGGAGTAATTAAGGGTTAAGATAGACAGCCACGTAAGTTATTAACTGAATTATAACGCCGGGGAGAAGCCAAGTCCCCAACTCCCCAGTGAGATGTCTACCCTGGAGCGGTGGTAAAGGGGGTTGGAACTCCCCAAGTTTTGTTCTACCAAAATACACCAAATACCGCCGGAGGCTTCGCGGATGACTTCTATCCTAGTCATTATGGTTCCCTACAACAGATCTAAGCTTCCCTCCTATAGTAAGGAACACAAGTTGAGCGCGCTGATGAAGTTGTTGCACTACAACTCCGGAAAGGAATCTGTTTATGCGTTAGAAATGCGAGAATTTCCACGAGATAGAGATAGCGAATTGACATGAGGCTGCAGCAAAGCGCGTTTGGGGGTTCGAAGAACAGCCTGAGTGTGTCACTGCTTTCGCCCCGTGACAAGGACCCCTACCGGGGATGAGGGACACGGAGTTGCGACGCCCAGGTGTGAAAGACACATAAATCTCGGGCTTGGGAAAAACTCATGCCGGAACGCTGGGATTTAGGATCCTAACTAGTCCACCCGTACATATCACGGGGTTAAGCTCCGCATAATTTTTTCGCTCTCTTCACTGTATTTTTGGCGATTTTTTATTTTGGGGCCAAACTATAGAACATTGATGTTGTTTATAAAAATTTGAAATTTCCAGGTGAGTTTGGATTGTAAGTACTGTAGCGTGCTGCAAGCCAGATTTTTTTATGGAGAGGGTAAGTGGACTCTTCGAGCTCTGGGGGTAAGTTGGAAGTTTTACAGGGAAAATAATAAAAAAAAGAATTCAGAAAAATGGGCAATGTTAAAGGCAAGCAGTAGGGGATCGCCAAGTAAGGTGTTGGCCGACATGGTTTAAAACCGAAGGGGGTCAACACCTTTGGTGCTACACCCTGTTGAACCCCCAGCCCGTACCGAAAAGAAGGAGACATTTCGTGAGGTTCATTTGCATGCATCCCCTCCTGTGTAATAGCTTCAACTTTTCTTTCATAGCCAACGCGCGTCGGAAGACTTGGAAATTTATTTTATTTTGTTTTTCGTTTTTACGGTCATCCATATTTTTTTTTCCGCGAAGCCCAGGTGTTTAAAAGACGAGTCGGATTGCGTGTAACTGTGCCCGGAAACTGCAGCTTCAAGAATTTGGACCGGTGGATAATCGGTGACGTCATACTTTTAGAAATAGGAAATTAGACGTCTCCCCCTCACGATCTTGGCTGTCTCTTTGAGAGATTTGCAAAGCCAGCAGCACATGGGGAAAAGCCTTTGCTTTCGTGAGTCCTTCTTTGCTGGGGGGTTTTGGCTTTTTTATAAGGGTATAACGCGGAAACTGAATTTGGTTTCCGTTTTTTATAGCAGTGAATGAAGGCAGAGAACTTGAGCTAGGAAAATTCGACTTAAAAGCGGGTTGCGTTTTTGAACGTTTCGAGTACCTTGGCCTTTTATGGACGGTTGTATGCGTTGAGTTTGAATGAGGCGAGGGAGGGCGCAGAATGATAGCTTTTATTGCCTTGTGTTATTATTCCTTTCGTTTCGTATAGAAATCGCCGAACGCGTGTCTTTACGACGCCAGTTATAATTACACTTGCAGCGAAAGTCTTTTAAAGGCCCCTGAAAAGTTTGAATGTGTCTGTCGGGAAAAAGACAGTTGGCAAATGCCAAAGCTTCTATGTCAACATTGTGGTTTGGGGGGGAAGCTCTGTGAGGCAGATAAGGCGTTTATATTTCGCTAAATGGATCCTATAAATTAGCCCTCTCGCAGCGCTTTCCACCCTTGTTGCTTTTTCTCTGCACTCATCCGCCCCTTCCAAATTTTAATGTGGGGAGTCCGCTCTCTTCAGCTGTTCTACACGCCCTTACTCTGACTGTGTAATTGTTTTATGGCAACTCATTTACGGAGTATCTTAGATCCCAGCCTGATATCACACAGGAGCTTGCTGAAGCTCCATTGTGACATAACAAAATTTGTTTACTGCTTTTAATTTAGTTTCCTATTCTCTTGCACGGAAATAATTGTTAAGTCTGCTGCGCGGTGACCAAACAGGTTCCCAACACGCTAAATTACAAAGAAAATATACTCGCAAATGAGCTGCATTTCGCAAATAGTAGGAAGATTTCTACTGGAAATGTTTTAGTCTTATCTTAATTACAGAAGTGAGTCTCATCCCATCTGATTTTTCTCTAGTACCGGCATCAAGTATTGTCTAATATTTCATGGTAAATACTTCTCTATTTTTGCTACAATTATTTATATTATTATTTATTATTAAATACTTATTAGGCCGCTTAGGTACCCCGAAATAACGTTATTCCCGAGCAGTTCTCCAGTAAGTGTTACGTCTTGAAAATGTTATCATTTGTTGGATCTAAATTTGTGTGATTTTGCAAATACAATTGACGACAATTAGCGAAAGCCTATGTGGGCTATACGAATTAACACATAAAAAATCGCCAGGAGCGCCTCAACCACTACAGAACTTACTATTGAAAGCACGGTATGTAATATAGGAGTAAGAAAAAATTTACAACAATGATAATCTACAATACGTGCTTTTTTACTTGTAGGTTGTCTTCACGCAAAGGCAAATATCGAACGTCCATAACCTTTTGCGTTGACCCACGAAATCCAAACTTTTAGGTACCTATACTTGCACGTTGGCCGATAAACCGTTCGTGTCATGCATCTGACGTCAATTGCCGAGAGAGCTTGTCTACTCGTTCGTTAAAAGCTACGAATTTTAGTGATCAGATTAGAATGACTAGGTTCGTGATTTAGAAAAAGCGAAATGCTAGTTTTTGGGTCACTTGTGTTATCTATTCGAGCGCAAAAAAAAGGAAACATATTGGGTGGGATGAGAGACGAAACTTTCCATTTTTAGTAACGGTTTGTAAGCAATGATGAGGGGAATTACAGGTGAAAGAGGCGTGAATTGGCCTTTGCGTTTTGTTTCTCCCCACAGAGTCCCAAGTCCCGATCCTAGTTTTTTTTTTTTTACGGGGGATTGCGGCTTGCTGTAACACGTCTGATGGCGTAGGGAGTTAAAGCTCCGAAGATGGACGTCGGCACGGCTCGTAGTTGCAAATAGGCGGCTTGGGCTTATCCCAAAGCTATATCGATGTCGACATCCCATCATGTTACATGCGATATTTGGTGTTCCCCGCCAAATGGCCCCGACCCCACTGGTTATTTGAACGAGTTTCTCAAGTTTCACCCTTCACGCCTAAAACCAAATTTCCCACCAGCAAGATTAAAATCCACCATTCCGTCGTGATTTATAGAAAAAGTGCTATATAGATAGCTGTCATGAGATTACAGTCGCGTTACCGAGAACAAGTTGATAGATGCAGGCTTGGATGTTACTGCCATTCTTTCCCCTTTCTTTCCCCCATATGTGAAAAGAAGGAAAAGGCCCTGCCACCCCCTTCACGAGCAACAAAGCAAAATTGTCAGCCAAGGCGTAATTTGTAAAAAAAAAGAAAAAGTGAAAACCTCGTGTCGTACAAGTCAAGATGTTTCAGTTTCCGAGGCAAGATGAATTACCTATTAACCATCATTTGTTACTGTATAGTCGAGATCGGAACATTCTTGGCGAGGTTTCCACATTTTTAGTACCTTTAGTAATTTTTATTAAAAACAAAAACGAAAATGGTTTAGAAGCCAAGTATACAATTGGTGCCGATCTAATTGCGTAGTGATGATGCAGCAAAAAGTAATTGCCAAGGAGCTCATCCCAGCTCATTTTTCACGCCAGTCCAAAGTGTTTCAGGTAAAAGTCTCTCTCTCTCTCTCCCCTTTGCGTTTTTCGCCTTTAACCCCTAAGATTCTGAACACATTTTTTAAAACTTCCCTTTTCGGTGTGTTCTTTTGCATCTTATCTCTTTACGGATTTATAAGCGGTAACGCGGCTCGGGTTCGTGGCGTGGCAGGCTCTTTCTTATTAAATACTGCGTGATTAGCGAGGATTTAATAGCCCCGCGCAAATGAAAGACGAGGGACCCCGAAGAAAGATTCCGAGCTACTGTGTAAAAACATAAGCCTTCAAATCGTTATTGCTTTCGTAGTGCAGTAAAGAAGGCAATTTTCATACTTGAAAGTACAATTTCGTTTTCTGTCTTTCATAGTTCCTGGTGTCCGTTTTATGGTCTTTTCAATTAATGAAAGAGCTCCCAAGTTATATCTTTGAGCTAACTTGACTGCATAGCCTCCGGACGATTTGCCCTAATAGCAAAATAATTAAAAAAAAACTCGGCGACAAAATACATTCTGTCTTTTTACTCTTCTCATCAGAGCGAGCGAGAACTCATTTTTTATGGGGGAAACCAGGTGTTATTAGCATAAATAGTCTCTCGCCGATGGTGGCTAAGGGGATGATGGTCTTTTGGTGCTCTTGGCGGCACGCAATGTTGCCCAAAGGCAGGGGAAGAGCAAGGGGGTCACCCTAGGGTTAAAACTCAATCTAAGGACGGAAAAAGCCCCGGGATCACGAGATGGTCGCACGCAACTGGATACAAGTGCCGAGTTGTCCCCATAACCCTGTTCTTTGTTTTACTTTTTCAGTTCCACCCATGAGATACATACTGCTTTGCACTCAGCCAGTACAGTACTTTTCTTTCGTTGCCGAGGTTCTGCTTTTGCGCACAATAACAGCGTGCACGTCATATCTACAGTTTGCTAGCGTTGCACAAGTTAGTTTTTGATTCAGATCAGATTTTTGAAAAGTTGGACAAATCTCGGGGACTTCCCCACAGTGGAAGTAAAATACAACGGTGGCGGCATTTTTAGGGGTGGCCCACCGAGTTCAATTATAGAAGTAGCAACAATTCGACGGGAAAATATTCGGGTTTGCTCCCCGTCCCTGGCCGAACCTTTCAATGCGACCATTGGATTAAAAAAGATTAACTATCTACACTGTAAAAAAAATTGTAAATTTACAATTGCAGCAAGAAATTATAAGGACTTTACTGTAAAAATACTTTTAAAATGTTTTTCTACAAAAAATTCGTGGTTAAAAATTAGTTTTGTAAGTATTTTTACAGTGAACTTCTTGTAATTTTTTGCTGCACAACGAATCATTGTAAATTCATAAAATATTTTTTTTTACAGTGCAGGAGACTTTAGCTAAGGTGGTACATTTTACCAGAGTGCAGAACGATAATCACTTTAAACGATTCACATAATAAGTCTGACTTGAACTTCTTTTCCTTGGAGATACTTAAGTATCTCTAAGCAAAAGAAGCTATAGAAATTCATAGAAAGTTATAGAAGCTATAGAAATTTCTATAGCCAGTCTTCCGCCGGCGCACGAAGCTGTTTGACACAAGTTTCAGCGTAACATAAGCGAACGTTCCTTTTCTATACATTTTCAAATTAAGCTTTTTTCTTCGTAGGGTGGAAAGTACCTCAAAACAGTGCACTTTCGGCATTTAAGGTGTATTTAGGTTGCTTGAAGAACGCAAAGGAGACGTATACCGAGACTTCCTCTTAATTACTCTAAACCGTTGCTATCACGAACAGGAGCTGCCCCAAAACATGGGAAGAATCTTTTGCTAAGTGAATAGGACTCGAAATGGTGCTGTATTAGAATGAATAAACGATACAAAAGAATTTTGATACTTCTGGGGTGTGCTCTTTAATACTGTGAGATAAGGGAAGGGTTTTTATTGTATATAATCATTCAAGTATGTTAATTATCCAAGTTTGATTTTGCTAAAAGAAGTTACCCTTTGAAATCTACTTTGAACTTTAAGTATGTAATTTCAACCCAAAAAAGATTTCTAATGAAACTTTCAGAGAGAGGACGCTGAACATCAAAAATAAATTATTTCCCGTTCCTAAATGACTCGATCCTGGAGTAATCCACATATATTTTCATCTCACCTCACATACACTAGATTAATTCAAATGGAATCCTTGTTTGGTAATATAATTCATACCCATTGATTATTTTTATCGATAATTTTGAATAACGTTATTTTGCTCGTTTCAGTGCACAAAAAAGTGTGACCGTTTCACAGAAAGTTGAAGTAGTTTTAACAAGTTAAAGTATGTTTTTAAGTCGATTGAGACGTTGGGTTCTGGGGAATCCATTAAAATATTTGGCATACATGTCCATCATTTTTCACTAGAGCCCACCTTTTAAAGTCCCTATAGTTTCCCACCCTCCTTATCTCTCAATAACTCCATCTGTTCCTTAACTACTCTACAGAAAAGCGTCGATTATCCGGATTCTGTTTTTCCCAACGACTATCTCTATGAACCGCCGTAACAACGGATCCCCAATCAGATCTCAAATTACTTACCTAAAGCTGTCGCGACGCGATTTTTTTTTACTGCATTAGCAGGCAATATCGTAGCCCTAGACGCTTATGGGTCCTGTCTACAACTCTTGAGTTAGTATTAGCATTCCACCTATCCTCTAGTTTCCATCATCGTTTCCACCTCGAAGCACTGTCGGTTTGGAAAATCGGAACTGTATTGGAATCCATCCTTGTGAGGTTAACCTTGAGGGTTTTAGGTAAGGAGTACTCGCGAAATGGGAATACAAAGGTATATGGATACAGACGTGACTGCTCCGTTCCCCATTCTTTTTTATTTCTCACTCCCGGTTTGGGGTCGGTCTTCCCCATTTGTTTTCTGGCTTTTTGGTCCTTGTCTAATGAAGTTGCAGGTGTAAAAGAAAATGTAAAAAAAATGAAGTTTTTACAGGTACAGGGAGTACAAAATACCCCCTACATTCCAGGTGCTTTCGGGTGTTAATGTTTTCAGTCCCTTCAGTTCTTCACGTTCCGTCGTCTGGAGGCGCAAACCTGGAGCTTGTAAAACTTGCAGTTTGGTGTGGACCTCCTGCCGTGTGGAGGCTCAGGTAATGGACGCCTGGCCTTAAGGATTCACATGAGAGATACGACCAACTGCGCCAGCTCTGGTAACAAACATGAAGAGCAGAATATTGCAACTATTTACATCCAAGAGAGGTAATAGTAGACCAGACGATAGCGCATTTGGGCCTGATATTGCCTACTCTTTGGAGACTAATGAAGCGTAATGAAAAGTGAGTCTTTTACGCAAGGTTGAAACATGCCACTACTTAGTACTTAGGCCAGGTTTACTCCTGCTGAATCTCGAGAGGCTTTGGTATTGAACACTACATGACTGGGCGCTTCCCGAAGTACAAAAATATTTTTTTTCTTGTGAGGCTTACGGCTAGAAAACTATTAAGAAAAATTTGGAAAATACCTTTTAATTTCAGGACCAAAAGAATAACACGAAGACACTGCAACAAGGATGTCCTTCGTTACTTCTTTGTTTGCTTCATACACAACAAAAGCTTTGGCATTTGTTTGAGTTTAAAAGATAGGCCAGTAGGTATTTTACAGCTTTACAGGACAAAGGAACGAAAGCTGAATTTATCTATAGATCTTTTCGCTTACGTATCTGTTGTTGTCGCGCTCAACATTGCAGCTTTATGAGCAGCAGCAGTATGATTTGATTTTCTAGTTGCTTGTAAATTAATTGCAAAATTAGCTTTCTTTCCATTGCTGAAGCCTTGCATTGTAAGAAGCTAAGCGCGGTTTATTCCTCTCAAAAAAAGCTCCTTAGCAATAAGGAAGAAGTCAATGGAAGCGTCTATGAATCTTATAAGAGGAGTGGCAGCTTGACTATAAATTATGACGACGACTTTTCTCTTGCGTGCTTTGGCAAAAATGTTTTATCACCTTTCATTCAACAATTTAACATATAACGCCTCCGTTCACTTCATTTTCATGGGATAAAGACAGCTTGCAGTGATAAACACAGGAATAAAGGTTCCAAAGCATTCAAGGTAGAACACAACAGTGCACATCAGTGG
The DNA here is from genome assembly GCA_020615345.1 of Triops cancriformis. Classification (NCBI taxonomy): domain Eukaryota; kingdom Metazoa; phylum Arthropoda; class Branchiopoda; order Notostraca; family Triopsidae; genus Triops; species Triops cancriformis. The sequence continues at coordinate 35,194 of JAHZNP010000010.1, read as the reverse complement.
TACAAAACAATTTTAACTATGCTATATATCCGTGCATTTGTTTACCTTATAGCTCTCCCCTTACGCACACAGTACAAAAGCAAAATGCGCACTACAACGAAATCAACCATATTAAGTGTCGGAGAGCTAAAACGAATCCATTGAATCCATTCTCTTCCTTTTAATGTCTCAGTCTGCGGCAAAGAATCGTTTGAGACGTGCTGCACAGCCTGCAAAGGCTTCATTTTAAACAAGGTCACCATTTCAAACTTTAACAAGGATAATTCTTGACCAATACGAACGTCATATATTCAACGACGGTCTGATCCTAAACTGTGTCCAACACACTTCGGATTCAATACATTAGAAGCTAAGAGTAATTATATTCGATCTTATCCATCGATTTCTCTTATTAGGCCGAAGGTCTGAAGTTAAATAAAAAAAGCTTGGATCCTGACTAATTGAACTTCTGATAGTTTAAAGTGATAAAAAAATCCAGGACATACTTGTATGAGCTCTGTCCATACTTGTATGAGCTCACTTCATTAGTTATCCAACTGTTTAGTGACCTTTCCTAGGTTTATTTTCCGTAGTTTTCGTCGGAGAAGTTATTATTTTTTATTCCTGAAGAAGAGCAACTCCTCAACTGTTAAGCAGGAAGATTGACCCCTGTACATGCCTTGTCTTTGCGGCGCTGCTGGAGAGAGCAGCAATTTTCACATTGGAACAAGGAGTTGATGGCAGAGAAAGCAGGAACAATGCGCGATGCATTTGAGTGGAAAGGGGCGAAAGAGTTCGCTCGGTGCTTTTTAACCTGGCTGCCGTATCTTGTACATGTCCTTCCTTATCCACCCTGTCGTGCTGTATCTGAGCCTCGACATCTGTGTCCGATACATGGTTAGTACCTTGAGCTGAACAAGGTGTAGTGCAAGCTTATACTGCGGGAGGTCCCTCTTTGGTCTATACTAGCCGTCAGCCACCTTAGAACACAACTCAGGATCCTAATCGGACATGCCCATCAACTGCTAGACCAAAATTTCCATGCCAAGGAAAGTATATTTTCGTAGCCAGCTTAAAAGGGAAAAGTGTCTCCTGCCCCCTACCGAAACTACCCAAAGGACAATTTGTAATTATAATGCCCTGGAAAGATAGCCATCGTCAAAACGTGTAAGCAAATCGTCCAACACGACCTTCCTGGTTGGTTCTGTCATCCAGAACCTCGGTGGCTCCCTCCCCCAACAAACCCCTCCATTGAGTTGGTAAACGCATAAGCAAAAAAAAAGCTCTGGCAAACCAGGGCTCGAAACTTTAACAACAAACGGAAATTGGGCAGTTTTGGGGATGAAATACTTTTTAGGATGGACGCCATACTGTCTCTTGTAGACGTTGGGAGAAACTGACAATAGCTGTCCTTTTTTATGATGCTTTTTCTTCTCCGCGAGCTTGGGTGAAAGGGAGTCAGCAAGAGGCAAAAGCCCACGACGAGTCGTATTGTTATTGCAGCAGGTCAAATGCCTTCCCAGATAGGCGCCAAGCAGTCTCGCAGACTCAAGGAACTAACTCGGAGGGAGAGACTTGCCGTGGCTAATTCTATGCACAAAATCTTTTACTTCCCCACGCTGCATTGTTTAGAGAAGAAAAAATTTACTGGCCAAATAGTTCCGATTTGGAAGGTTTCGGAGTAAAAAAAATATAAACTCATTGTGGCTAGAAACTTGAAAGAAGTTTGGGAGCTTTTCAGCGTAAACTTCCTTGGTCACCTGGCTGGACACTTGTGGGAGCCGAAATCTGACCCGTTTCTTCTCTGTTTTCGGAAAAGCAGTGTTGTGACTGGGATAATGGAAGAGATCAAGAGCTGCAGAGCATGACACAACCTACCGTGAAGTACTTTTCATTCGAAACGCTCTGTACCTTTTATTTCGCCTACCGTCTTTTTTTTATTAACCTTTTCCCCCTTTATATTTGTCCCTTTTTTATCTTTTTTATCACTGCAACATATTTATTACCGATTACTCCAAGAGCATTGCTAAGAGGTGTTAATGAAACCAACTCCAAGCTTTCGCGACGTAATTCGCACAAATTGCTGCCACCAAAAAAAATCGCCAACGGGGCTGCGACCTTGACAATAGAGGTGTTGGGGCAATGTTTTGCTACGAAAAAAAAGACCATTTGGGGGTCCTCGGGTTTCCACAGTAGTCGTAAAGTCAATATTGGCGGGTTTTTAGAGGTATGGACAGTTAAGTTTGTCAGTTGAGGTGTTGCCTCCCTACTCATTATGCACACCTTAGTGCGAGCCAAAGTCTTACGAGAACCTTGCCAACAAGAGGACCTCCCAGTAGCAAAGAAACATTCTTTCCTTTTCGGTACCCATTTTCTCGTGTCATGCCAGCCAACTCGGGTGAGGTTCCACACTGGGGAGATTTTAAGCGGCGGAGAATCCAAGTAGAAATAGCTCTTCGACCACCTTTAGGAAGCAAAGGGGGGGGGGAGGGCCAAGGCTTTAGGGTCGTTCGTGTGCTCCCCCTTGCGTTACTTTTGGGTGAGTAGGCTGAAAACGTCGAGTTCGAGGTGTTCACGTTTGGGGCCTCCCTCCAGCTCTTCTCATTAGCATCGCGACCTGGTTGTCAAAGTGACACTCGCTACCCCAGCGACACAACGAAATATGGCTCTTTTATGGCAATCCCTGCTTCCCAGCCCTTCGGGAATCTTGGCCAGTTCCTGGAAAAGTAGCGTGTTTTCCGGGCAGGCGTTGTGTGAAGCCACTTACCGTGCGGGCGGGTGGAAACGCGCAATGGAGGGCTAAAGCAGGTTCTGATAGATAGATCGATCGATTGGCGGTTAGTTGGTTAAACTTAGGGGTCTTTCAAATTGATTGGAATGGGCCCGACGCTACAAGAAATGGAGAGCGTGGGGAACAGATTTTCAGGTGAACCTTAGCAGCTTCGAGCTGCTTCAATCAGCGCTGGGTAGAAGGCCAGCTTTTTCGCATTTGGAGGGCTGCGAAAGCCCAAGGATCGGAGCGAGCTTTCTCACGGCACGGCCAGGAACGCAGGGAGCCAAGAGGCCTGGGCCCATGTCCGAACCGATTTGGAGGTGCCTGAGCTTGGAAAATTTTTACCTGCAGCCGGGGGAGAGCTCGAACCGAAGGGGAAGCTCAAGCAGCAGCAGCAGCCGGGGAGAGTGTCGAGCATATAAGACGGAGGAATCTAGTGGGGGAGACTCCCTGAGGAGAGCCTTCGCACCCGAATGAGCGATGGGGCCTCCTCTCAAAGACCTCCCAGACACTCCTTCTTTTCCAAGCTCAGCCAGGTCTCCAGCTGAATCTTGCTATCCGCCTCCCTCAAAATTATAAAATGGTTGACAATTTTTAGGAAGTGTTTTTAACGGAAAGTTGACATGGGTATTCTGCCACGCTAAGGGATTTGTGCAACCACATTACTTAGGGCTAGACCGGGTTGGCCTTACTGCCCAATGACGGTGGGAAATTCGACACATTTGTCAGGCGTCGAAAAAAGGGGAAGTTGTCGCAAGTACATTTTTAAGTGCGTTAGGGTTACAGTGTTATGTCAATAAAAACTAGTATCAATGTTATGGCAAGATACAGTGCTACAAGGTAATTTTAGAGCCACTTGGATTCTAAAGTGAATGGCGTCGAAAATTCTCACTGAGACTCGGTGAGAATTTCTGTGTTATGAACTTATAAATAGTAAGCATTTTTTTATTGAGATGCATTTTTATGATATTACTGTGAAGATTTTTTTTTGTTATGAGAGGATTATAATCCTGAAAGCACTAAGCTACGACACTAATACATATATCGCAAAATACGCCATTTTGATTGGTTTTTTCTATGAACCACTTATTACATCCTACTTAACTTCACTGTTAAGATCTTTGGGGATCATCACTTCTCTGTTAAGATCTTAAATTGGGTTAGTAATACACATATCGCAAAATACGAAATGTTGATTTTTTTCTATGAACCATTTATACATCCTACTTCACTGTTAGGATTTTAAATTGGGTTACTCATACATATATCGCAAAATACGCCATTTTGATTTGTTTTTTCTATGAACCACTTATTACGTCCTACTTAACTTTATTGTCAGGATCTTTGGGGATCATCACTTCTCTGTTAGGATCTTAAATTGGGTTACGATCTAAAAACCTTTTCGAGTCGGTTAAAACTTCATTAACTACGAAGGTATATTTTTCCAGACACCCTGGAAGGCTCAAGCAGCTTGGACAAATGTTGGGGTTGCACCAGCCCCCCCTGAGCCAAATACCCGTAACTGTGTCTGCAGCGTGGACTACTTGAGAACCAAGCCAGGAAAACGGCGAATTCGGGGTGGGGGAAGTCTTAATTGATTAGGCCTAAACCTGTAGGAGCCCGGTGTGTAGAGTCCGCACCTTCGTACTGACCATGAAGAATGGATAATGATTGCAAGGCACCGGGCTACTTAATTGGCACTGATAAGAAGCCGCAGCAGCCACCTCTCTTAACTGGCTCTTTTGCCGCCAGTTTCTCTTCCTTGCCGCACACCAAGCTGACTCTGGGCTGGTTGTACTAAATGCCACATAAAAATCACCTAAGTATGCCCTGGCTCCAGGTTATTTGCCCTGGTGATATCAAAAGATTGTCTTCTGTTTTTCCCATAGCGGACTTTTTTCCCCCGTCAGCCAGCCGAAATGAGGAAAGAACGAAGCGAAAAAAATGATCAAGGTGCGAAAGCCAGGAGAGAGAGGCTGCTCGATGTTGTTGAACTGGGGTGACTAAAACTCGTGGAGAGAGCCATTTGTCATGACGTTAATATGCTGGGCACTGCCCTTAAGAAGACAGAATATGGATCAGCCCTTTTCCTTTTTTGCCTTTCAGAGAAGTTAAGTGTGTACGCGGTGTCTCTCCCTGATTAGTAACGTCCGTTTAGACACGTCTTTAAGAACGCTAACGTGCTTTCCGCGCCGTCTCAAGTTTTAACCCCCTCTGGGTGGCTCCCCGCCCACACAACCACCACCCGTCCCCAACTTCATCGTTTTGGCCCAACGAAGTCCGTTTGTCTTGCATCTTGTGATCTAGGGGGATCAAGAGAAAGTGTGGTGTGTGTGGCTCTGTTTGTAGTGGCAGGTGCTACCGGACTTATCTTCAAAGGAAAATTTTAAAAAAAACGGCCCACACCTGCCCCAAAATGTTGAGGCGAGGGATGATGACTCTTTAATTTTCAACCCGTTCAGGAATTTTATTTCGGCGCTCTTTGTTAATTTTTAATTTGGCTACCGTTCACTTTGAGGGTATTTTATTCCCCCATTCTCCTTCACCTATTTTGGGGGTCCCGTTTGTGAGGAGGAAAAAATCGGGTGTGGGAAGATTTTTTGACGTGATAATTATTCCTAGTCTCCGGTTTTAATTTTTTTTCTCCCCTCTCAGAGCCCAAACGGAGTAGAAAAACCGGGAGAAATGAGCGAGATTTGATATTGCCACGGCCAGGCTAAAAGCTCCGAGCAGGAGAGAACTCCTGCTGGGAAGCTGCAGCGGTTCGTGAGGCACAATCATACGCCGCCAAGATGAACCATCAACCTCACTCTTTTTCTTTCTGTTTGAGGAATAACCCCAGTGCATTTTCAGGATCGCTTGCTTGGGAAAGTTGCCGAATGATTATCAGACGGACTGTAAGCTGGCCCACCAATGTGCGGATTCAAATTTGGAAGATTCCCATCAGTATCGTGATCCTTCTCAGGTTTTACCTTCTTTTCCTTCCGCTTCGGGAGGACCTTGGGTCGTGGGGTGATTGACAGCTTCGAAAAGCGGGAGAAAGAGACTCCAATGAAGCTGTTTGAGCTCCATTTTCCCTCGTTTCTCAAGAATGAAAAGAGGAACGAATTTCCAGTTGCTGGGGGTTGGGTGAGCTTTTTCAGAAGACGGCCTTTTCCGTAACGGCGGTAGCCAGGGGAGGTGGCTCGCAGCTAGATTGGGCTACTTAATTAAAATAGGGAGAAGAAAATTGACTGAGATGAGGTGGCATGATGAAGTTCAAGCCCCCAGCACCATCCGAAACGCCCCGAGACTTCTCCAGCACTGCAAGTTTTCTTCTTCGCTCCAAAACCTGGCGAAGGCGATTTAAAACGCACTCACAAACCTGGGATTTTCAACAGAACAGGGCTGAGCGAAAAAAAGGGTAGTGGTGCTAAACTCGGATTTTTTTAAAAAAAATAAATTACCAGTTTATAAACTCGGAATTGCTCTGGTTTAAGTTATACATAAAAAAGTGTTCTTGCCCAAGCTGAACTGCTAGCCAATGATTTTTTAATGGGACCTAAAAAAGTCCGCTGTAGTGACCGTGCACGCACAATGTGAGCTGGTGAAGGTCAATACATTAAATCACCTCGAGCTCATTTAAGCTAAAGGGGTTGTGGATTTTAAGAGCCCGAATAGCGTTAGAGAAAATTACTTATGAGTATTGATTAATCTAGTTTGGGCTTCCAGTTGGCTATATGTATAGTAGGTTTGGGGCCTTGCATTCCCAGCTTGAAGTACTTTTTCGGCGAGTATTTATTGGGTCTTGGAGCTGAGTAAGGGTCAGCCAGGACCGCTTAATGGGAATGGCGTGAAGCAAATTAGCCATAGACCCTCTCTTTTTTGAGGCTGAGCCGAGTTAACTTATTTTTTTATGGCGTTCTATGAAACCAGAAACTCCAAATTTCAGCCTCTGCGATCGAAACTCGGCTCCCCCATTTGCTGCCCCCTTTTTCCTCAGGAAAGGTGGGGTTTTGCTATATAACTTGCAGCATGCGAGCCTTCTGGGGTACTTCTGTCTGTCCGTTTGGCCTTCGCTTCTGGGGAGCAGGTAAAATCCAGGAGCGAAAAGGGGGCTTGCCAGGGATATTTTTAATGGAACACGCAAATATTTTTACAGCACAACGACTTTAAATAGGTTTATGACCCTCTTGTTGTAGCCTCATATCACGCCATTCGGGCTATAGCCCAGTCTGCGCAAAACCACAAATCCGAAAATGAAAAAAAAATATCAGATTCTCAATGGAAAATTTCACGAAATGTCAGCTACCCATGGCGTAATGAGCACACCCAATTAAACAGCGGACTTTAAATCAGAAAATATTTCTTTGGGGCTGTCGAGGAGACTTCAATGCACGGCAACTATACTTTGCAAGACAGCATGTCAAATAATCGATCAGTGTCCAGGATTGTCTTTCCGGGAAACACAGGTAATTCCCTGGTAAAGCACCAATAAATTGTTCGAGTGCAGGACTATTGGTGACGTTACGTTGAGTCCAGTCTCGCTTGGGCTCGGGATACGTTTTGTTTCCTGTCTTATAGGTTTCCCCGGTGTATAAGTAGCTTTCTGGTCACAGTTCCTGTAGATGGGTGGTGATGGCTACTTTTGAATGTTCTTGTTTTCCTGTACAAGTATAGGCATGCACATAAAGGGGTTTGAAGTAGCTAAAGGCGTGGCTAGGCCATTTTATTAGCAGTAAATAACAATAGCCGATACTATGTATACCACAACACTTCTTGCTCGAGTACTCACGTTGAGTTTCCAATACCTCATACGCATAAATCCCAACACCCCCCCACCCCACTTGTTTATGAAAAAAGACGCACAGAAGGGGAAAAAAGCGGCTCAAGTTTATGGGTATGATTTAACGTTATAATATCAATAAACCAAGATATGTATATCGTGTAAACATGGTGCCGTCCAGCACCTACGAGACACAATCACTGTTTACAAACCGAAACTCATTGCTAAATATATAAAAAATAAGGATACAGCCAAAATGTTTCCCAAACGACACGTGCATGTCCAGGTACTACTTTGGAAGTGGTCGAGCCTACCAGGGAAATCGCTCGCGGGCAAAGTTTCGGCAATGTCTTTGGCATGCACATGTGCTACGTTGTAATGCAGCTCTTCCTGTAGTATTTTTTTTAGGAAAGGGGGACTCGTTGTTCTTTCGAGCTGCTCTTCTAGGGTCACAACCGCACGAAGGTCAGTCAAGGTTCGGAGGTCCCACCCCCCAAAGAAAAAAATCAACTGTGATGCACATACCTCCCAGGAATCCTGAATTCGTTTTTCCAGATTTGTCGGCCATTTGTGCTTCGACGATGCCAATTAAGAAAGACCTGATTTATGTAAGCCGTAAGAAACAGGACGAAAATGCGGAGCGAAATCCCATTAGACGTATCATCTTCAGACTTTGCTGTCGCATAAATCGGTCCATAGCCATGTCTGAATAAAACATCGTGCCACAGATTACTTTCTTCTCTTTTACTTGCTAAAGTGCTAGATGACAATGTACGGTTCTTTGAAATTAAATCACAGGGCGTCGAGCAGAAGCAACGAGTTGAGGTCAACTTCGTTCATTTATCTGAGGAGTAATTCTCGACGTGAATTCTGGCCTTTCGAAGGCGTGAGACAGAAATAAGCACGCACTTGCAGGGTAATTTCATGAAAGTATATTTCTGTGGCACATCGTATATTTTTTAGGGTTTATGGGGCTTTTCGCAAAATTTAATAGCCGACCATTATTTTGTGTTACACTTTCTGACAGTGGAATTAAATCGTCAGTAAAAAGTTTAAACCACAAAAGATTACTAACCTTCTTTGGTTGCACCCAGGTTTCCCATCGTAGCACGTCAACTATGAACATAGAGAGCCCTGTTCTGGAATTTTATTCGCAACTATTTATATTTAATTTGTTTTTCATTACTTTCGGGTCGCACTGTGTTTTTGGCGGGTTGCATGGGCTGTTCAGACCAGGATGATCCTCAGCTTAATTCCATTTCGCCCACTTTTATATCTCCGTTTGGGATGCATCGAAAGAGAGGAAAAGCTTCACAGCAACGAAAGCGCACAATGCTAAAACTGCTACTTACCGTGCTTAACAGGCGGACCCCAGAATGCTGTCTCTTTTTCTTAAATATTTCCAGCTTGAACACAATGTCGGAAAGTATTATATGACTGAAAGCAATTCAAATCACTGTTCACCCGAACAGTCGCAGTGGAAAAGTTTCTACCAAAAGAGCGCATTCCTTTTTTCGCATTATGCTAGGCACTTTTCTATTCTTTTTTTTAAAGAAGGTTGAAATCGAACTCTTAATGTAACCCACTGCTTGTATGTAATGTTCCGAATATCACTTGTTTCACAAGCACTCAACAAGTCTGGAGTTTCCGAAAACTTCAAAAGCGTGCTGAAATGCTGTACTTGGTACAACGTCAAATACTTTTCATTTACGTTACAAGAACAGAAAAAGAGTTCGCTCTACAACTACTGTATTCCATTTCGTGTCTCAGTTAGCTCTAACCGAATTAATTCATTTTAAATGAATATTATGAGGGAATATATGAAATCCCATGATGATAATTCTTTTCCAAAGTTCGAAATTCGAAATGACTTTACTAGACGTTTTCATTCATTTTAGAACTACGCACAAGTTACACACAAAAAATTCTTTACAAAACAACGGACTCATTGCTCCACAATTAAATTTCGTTACGAATGTGTGGCCACGTTGGTGGTTGGTATGGGTCATTTTCAGCTGAAAACTAGGAAAAAAGGGGTATTATCTAAGGTACGGGATCTCATTCTCTCTCCCCGCCCTTTCCGGTGCAACATGTCGGGGGAAATTCTGTTGTAACAAGAAGCTCTTGTCGTCCTTACCATCATCATATTAGCGGTCACGCATGGGGAGATCCTTAACGACTGGCTGCCATGTCCAATAAGGTGGTAGTACAGAAGCATGGACAAAACGATCCACACCTTGGGCCCCGCTAGATCTGCTATTGTTTCTGCGAACTGCCAGAATATAAAAGTGATGAGTTTCCCTTTTTTTATTTTTTCTCTGTCGTACGGGTTTCTTACCTTGGCCAGCAGGCCCTCTCTCGCCCTTACAGATGATCTCCTGCAATGGAGCACCTCATCGATTACTGACGACGCAATAACGGCCGCTCTGTCAGCTAATTGATAGCCTGCAATTCGACAGCGGGTGCATTTTTGGTCAGGTCAGGGATGGAGGGGCTGCGATCCTGGTGTGGGGAATGATTAACTGGACATAAAATATGCAAGACATCTTTTACGACGTCATAGTACGTGCTAAAGAGGACTTGTTGAGCCTTTAGAACACAAGTGGCGTAAGGAAAAACTTGACGTCACACGCCATCCGGGGTAATCTTTTTTTTCCCGTCTTCTTTTAGTAGTCATTTGCTGACGCTTGTTTACAATATAGACGAGTACAGGAGCAGCGCTTTTACCGGTTTTATGCCCCCAGTTGTCATCTACACCAAGTAAAAACGACCCTTTAAAACGGAAATGCAAATTGATGCAAATTGCGATGTCATCACGTTAGGACTGAACCGTGAGTATACAGTAGTAAGAGAGGGAAAGAAGGAAGAATGGAGAGAAAGTTGAAAAAAAAAAACGTAAGCAGGGAAAGAGAAATAACCCCGAAAATGTCCGTTGTGTATATGGTGAGAAGGGGGGGAGATAAAGGTTTCGGTTGGTTAGGGTGACAGACCAGCAATATACAACGTTTGGGAAGTGAGTAAGAAGGAGGAAAAGATGACACCTGGACCCCACTCGTATACCTGTAAATGCTTTGGTGCCTTGATGCCATACTTTTCGCGGATACCCTCCTCCCATCCCAAACAACATCCTCAGTTATTAAACGTTTCTACCACTCTTGCTACATTTTAGAATGAAACTCTCCCAATTTTTTCGTCCTCGTTTAGCTAATTTGTTATGACGATCCTGAAAATGATATACCGCCTGCGAACGAGGAAGGTTTGGAGCACGTGGATGAAAACAGTGTGGAATCGTTGCCTGGAATTCCATCCGGATTCCGGTGATGGGCTTAACCGTCGAGAGACACGGAAACACTTAAGTTTCAAGGCGAAGTTGACATGATGACAGCTCCACCAGTCCGTTGAGCAGAAGGAGACAAGGAAAGGTGAGAGGAAATAAAGCAGGAGAAAGAGCCAAGGTAAAAACGGTTTCGGCTGGGCTGGTGGTAGTTCTGGTTCCAAGTTCTGGTAATTCCTCTCAATCTGTCTGTACTGATGGATTCTGCTATTTCCATGCCACTGAACAGCACCAAAGCTCGACAGGGGGGTTGCCATTGAGGGAGAAATTTTAACGTGCGATTGTGGGTTAGGATTCCGTGGGATCATACGGGGTGAAAAAAGGGGGGAGTCTGCAATTTCAAGTGAAGTTAGTTCGTTAGTTGACCCATAGGCTTAGGATACTTGGGCTCTTATGCCCAGCGAACCCCAGTAAATTACTAGTCTGATTTAACGTTCCGTTCTGCACGACTGCTGCTATGGACTGATGCATGAATTACTGTCACACCGCACTGCAGGCCGGACTTTTGTCAACTGGATCCAATCAAGCTCAAATCCTTGTGATTCCTTGGGGGGGACTTTTTGAGTTTCAAAACGACGGAAATTCTGCAGACAGCACATGGACTTTCTCTTCCCGAACCTAAAAAAAACCCATGACCGAACGCTTTACCTCCTCTTAACTTAACACTCGGTACCGTATAAAGTCTTCCGTACAACTCTGGTGCTGAGCACTGGCACTTCACGTTCCGAGCTGGAATTTCATGGCGTGCCAAGGATGTCATTTAGCCGGTTAGTTTTGCTCCCGCCAATGTCGCAATTACAAGACAAAATACTTAGCACCTTCTTTTGTGGCTGTCATTTCAATTGTGTTTATGTGCGCACTAGCACGATACACATTACTGTAGTCCCTAGACTTTTTATTGGAGTAGCTGCTAGGTTGACTCTATAGGATTAGTTGAACAGCACAGTAAGAAGAAAAATATGGCGGACCACGAACAGTAAAAAAAACTTGGGCTGGTAAAACTTTTGTAATTTATTGTCTTTCTTGGAAGGAAACAATGGACACGTTGAAAATAATAATGGGGCAAATGTGATCATAACAAGAAAAACAGAGGAATGGGGGAGCAAATCAGCAGCCAAAGCAATCTTAGACGTGCCAAAGATTCTATGTACAAATATTTTTGCGGGGTCGGGTGTTTTCGTGGCATCTTGTGACGATTCTGACAGGGAAAAAAAAAGGTCTTTTCGGCTATACTTGCTCGCATAACCCAGTTACAAGCTGTAGCGAGCACTTTTCAACTGTCGAACAAGTCCACGAACGGATGGGGGCCCTTTCTCAGGCTAACGAAACATAACATATACACGCGCTGCTCACATATTGCTCCCCAGTTTGCCCCACCAATGAAACCAACCACTAAATTCTTCCCTAAAGGAACCCACCATTGAAATGGCTGTATGTACAGAAATTGTAGTACGTGACGCCGGCTCTCATCATAACTGTACAAAAATCGTCTTTCTTGTGCCCGTTGCACCCAACAAGAAAACTCAAAACACAGTCAAAAGTATTGGGACAAACTTCACAATGGTCCCCATGGTGTGTGCAAATCAAGTTTTCTTTGCCACGGCACACTTGACGGGAATCAAATTGTCTTCTGCTTTTTTTTTCATTTTGCACCCTGAATTGTGAGAACGAAGCGTAAATGGGACAGTTCTTGCTCTTACCGTAGTGTCCAACATGGAAATTGGTAAAAGATCAAGGCTGCTACCCCCATCGCTGAAATTTTTTTTGCTCTGACGAAAAGTGATACCAAGTCATGATTTCTGGATTTCCCACGCTTGCCATGCTAGGGCTTGGGAGGTGAGGGGCCAAGAGTGTTGTAGTCTGGGTGGTGAATCAAGTGAGTGAAGGTTGACGTAAAATTTAGGATAAATGTCATAGGAATCTTTGTGATCTTCAACGAAATTGGGAGGGGGGATTTAAATTTTTGCACTCAATATCACGCTTGATGAGGGAAGTTTTCAAGTTGGGGAGGATTGATAAGCGGGTCTATCTTCCGTGTTCTCTTTGAATCGAAAAAAGGGGAAAAAGTGTGCTCTCGCTCTCAAAGTCAAAAAACAGACAGCGAATCCACACAGCAGCACGCACATCCACACAGGGATCTAACGAAACGTAGCGATAGAACGAAAAGTCTCTGGTTGGTAAAATTACATATGGGCCATGGACATTCCCGCTGCCGCCGCCGCCGCGGCGGACATGGGATCAGGTGACGCACCGTAGTTATGGGCGGCGGGATGGTGCATGGGCATGGGCAAGCGGCCACCGCAGGTCGGATCGTTGGCCATGTGATTTTCGCTGCCCGGCAAATACATGGAGATCATCTGCCGCAAATCGCCCGCCGAAGCGGTCGGGTATTCTCGTTTAATCGAGACCGAGCCCGCGGGGCCGGAGCCCGGCCCGGTGCCCGTGGTCAGCGAGCCACTGCCGCTACCGCTGTTGCCCGTAGGCGTCGGCGTTTCCGACTTGACGCTGTTGGGACTGTGCGACGAGCCGACGGAACCCACGCTGCCGGTACCCATCTGCGACTGCATCGAGTACGGCGAGCCGGCGCCCGGGTACATGGCCCCGTAGTTGGCCCCGTTGACGTAAGACATGGGCGAGGCGCCGCCGACGCCGGCCAAGCTGGGCGAATGCACTTGCGACATGTCGTAGCGCTGGTACAAGGCGGCATTGCTGGCCATATGGCCGCCGTAGGCCGCGGCCGCCGCGTGCTGCTGGTACGCGTTGGGGTCGTGGTGCATCATGGAGTAGCCGTTGGGCATGTACCCGTTGGGCATCTGGTACATTTCGCGCGGTACGGATTGCACGGGGTTGCGCGAGTGGTCCGCCGACGGCAGTAAGCCGCCTGCTAACGGGTACTTATCTTTCTTGAGCAGGGTCTTGGTTTTCCGCCGCGGACGGTATTTGTAGTCGGGGTGTTCCTTCATGTGCACGGCGCGGAGGCGTTTGGCTTCGTCAATGAAAGGCCGTTTCTCCGCTTCGGAGAGCAGTTTCCATTCGGCGCCTAGCCGCTTGGAGATTTCCGAATTGTGCATCTTGGGGTTCTCCTGGGCCATCTTGCGTCGCTGGCCCCGCGACCACACCATGAACGCGTTCATGGGTCGCTTGACGCGGTCAGCGTTGGCTTTGGCCGCGGCAGCGGCCGCTGCCGCGGCTGCGGCTGCCGACTGCGACTGACTGGAACTGGACTGCTGGGACGGCTGCTGGCCGTGGTTGTGGCCTCCGTTGCTGTGGTTGCTGGCGTTGGAGGAGCTGTTGGAATGGGAATGGGAATGATGGGCAGCATGCGGCTGCTGCTGTTGCTGCTGAGAGGAATGACTGGGATGCGACAGATGATTGGGATGATTTTGGCCCGTACCACTAAGCAAGTGCGCGTGGGGATGAGCCGGATGGTGCAACTGACCGAGGTGCTGCGGCGTCATCGGCGGCGAGAGCGCGTGACTGCTGCTAATACTGGTCACCACGGAGCATCCGGATATGCTCGTCAAGCCGAGCGGCGGTGAACCCAGGTGTGGGTGATGACCGTGCGGATGGTGGCCCGCGTGGGCCGCTGACATGGCATGCAGACCGCTGGCTTTCAAATCCGATTCCATGGCGGTCAACATGGCTCCCCGGTCTATGGCGTCGTACTCGCGAGCGTACTCGCTTTTTAACCACCAGTACTCGGCTGTCCTGTCAGCCTCGTGAGCTACGCTCTTAAGGTGCGCCGTGGTAACAAACACCCTCCTCCCTCTTTAAGAGACACCAAAACTTAAAGCCACGGAAGGTTCGGCGGGGAATCACCTCCTACCACTGGCAAGTCGTCTCGATGCACTTTTGGTGGGACGGGCAGCGAGGATTGACACCAACCACTAAGTCACCCCGTATTTCAACTTTGGTAACACGGTTTTCAAGGTAGAAACATTCCAGGTCTCCACAGTTTGTGCTCAGCTTTTTAAACCAAGCCAGGAACTGAAGGGTACGACACAGGCGTATTGGACCAGTACTGGACACCAAGTCAAGACCCAGAACATGTACAGTTGACCGTTGTCTTTTTTTGCGCTCAGCGTGAAGCACCACCAACGAACTAACACACACCGGAGCGTTTCGTCGACACACCTGCCCAGGTGAGTTGGAGCTGGGGAACTGCCGCCGAGCGGGGTGTATTCTATTGAAAAGACTGGGGGGTTTTCTATGGAAGAAGCGGGGCTAAAGTCTTTCTTTGAAGAGAGCGCGCACAACTCACGTCTGAACGCTTTGAAATCCACCTATTCTGTGGGCTTCTATTCGCTTGTCTCTTGACTAGGTTATTGATTGACATCCTCGCGGCCAGGAACAGCAAGGAGCCAATCGTACGCCGGCCGGAAACGCCTCCGGGCCTGCGAGACCCTATCAGATCCGCCAATGCGCGTTGGGGCTGTCGCGAAGGGCGGGCGGGGCGTCGTCAAGCTCCGTTCATAAAGGTAGAGGACAGCTCCAACTCGCCGCGAGGGCTCGCTTTGCTTAATAGCTTCCCCTTTTTTCTGGCTGGGGCTGTTTCTTTCCATCTCGTTGCACTGACCAAGTTTCTTGGGCTTCGGACTGCGTTGAGCTCCATCATCCGCCCCCATTGCTGCCTCTTTTATGCGGGCAAGATTTAGACTTTTACACGGAATATTTGGCCGCCTAAACTCGGCGATTGGCAAGTGCGAAACTTGCAAAAACTGCGGCTCATGAAAGTTCGTTACCACAAATCGGTGCACGCTGGTACGCAACTCTACTTGAACGCCATCTAGCTTGCGAGGAATTAGGAACGTCATTCTCCATTACTGTTAAAAAAAAACGCGCAATCGAAGCAGGCAGTTTTCGAAATCAGCTTAAAGGGGCGTGCACCTGTAAAGCCCAACTTGTCATGTATACGACAGAAGGTTGACGTGGCTTCTGCCTTTTTTTTTTTGGTGGTATATTTGACGACATTCGGCACTAACAAGGTGTTTGCTCTTTTGCTTGTCCTTGTCACCGTGGAAACTTTCAAGAGGTGAGCGTTCCCTTTACTTACCTTATACGCAAGCCCTTAAAAAGGCCAGCCAGCAAGAAATGTCAACAAACGTCTGCTATAGCCCATGTACAAAGTAACACAGAACGGGAACACAGCTAGGGCCAACACCGAGCATGAGGCATAGTTAAATTGTCTTTGTTAATCGACCAGCGAAGCCTTTGCGTTTGATACTCTTCCTAATAAAAACCTGCTGGCTCGGATAGCATGGTTCATTGGTTCGATCATTCCCCCCTCGTATGGAACGCGGAATAATTCCAGCACGGATTAGGAGTTTCAGAAGCTGGCAAGGGCATCGGTGGCAAAGGCAGATGTCAGAGCTGCCGCTGTTGGAGCCTTTTTTCCCCGGCCCGCCTCAGATAAATGGGGCCATAATTTATTTACCTCTTTCAGAAACCCAACTCGTACTATACACCCTACGTAAATATAACAGGAAAGGTGATGCGAACGCAGGGGTTGGGGGGGAATATTTGGCGACAGCGTCGCAATGCCAACCCATTAAGGGAACTTGCATGAGAACCAAGGTTCCGTTCCGTTAGTTTTATTTTTTTAGACGTATAAAAAGCAAGCGCGAATGCTAACTGCTCGACAAGGTTCCCGTGCGACACATTTGGATGGCTTGGCTTACGAGAAATAAAAAAAGAGGGATGGTATATAGAGTTTTTTTATGTGGTAAACTATACTCGGGAAGACCGCTCAATTCGGTGGTATGTTTATGCTTAAGGAGTATAAAGAAGGTTTCGTTTTGATGCGTTTTCTTTTTCAGCCATAGCTGGATTACCTCGCGATGTGAAACTTTGTTTGGGTTTTTTAAAAGTTGAAAGGAAAATGGGTGGAGAAAAACGCTACGAGCTGGGTTTCCTGAGCCATTTTTCGGCAAAAACGTGTATTGTTTCTCGTCTCAAAATTTCGTTTAGGGATAGGAAGAAACGCGAAAGCAAGCTCGGATGAGGGAAGGCACACGGGGACATTTCAAATATCGGGACACTGGCGATAATTTATAAAACCCAACGCTCTTAATGGAGGCTTTATTAATGATAGGCTACCGATTTTAAAACATGGTGAGCCTGGCACATGGTTCGTTTCTCAGGAGAGCGCCACAATACATAAAGTACAGTGATGAATAACCTCCTCGTCCGCCCTCCAACAGACTCTCCTTATTCTCCCTCTTTCTCATGGTTTTAGAATAACTGCCCCCCCCTGAAAAGTTTGTCTTTCGGTCCGTCGTCATTTTGATATGTAAAATGCTAGTTGTTTGGCCGGGTTGAGGGCGTCGATGGCCAGTGCGTCAATCCAAGAGTGGGATCCATCCATATACTGCAATTTTCTTTGGGTGTTAAACGACAGGTAAAATTAATGGTACAAGTGCCAGGGTACCGCAACCTTTTTTTTTTTCTCCGCCTGCTCGGAGATATTACGGTGAGCGCACACCTGAGTTGGTCCTTTCGGGCAATAGGGGGCAACACATGATCGATCGTGTGACTTTTTGTTGTTTTAAGTTACACTTAATTTAAACACACACATCGCTATAGTTGGGTTACTTATTATTTCAGCTTCTTTTACGATGAATCGAACCCATCTTTTGTCAACCAAATTGATTCGGTTAGTTTTTTTTTTAATTAAATGTCCAGGCGTGAGCTGTAGCTCGTTGCCGTTTCTTTACATTATTTCACTTTGTCATCAAATTTCGGTTAGTACTCGCCTTACTTGTGACGTACAGTACGTCTTTCCTGTTCAACTCATCTTTTAGCCCCAAAACGCCTGACAACGGTGTGAGCCAATTTCGTATGAAGCAAGAACCTCACTTTTTAACGACTTTGTGATTAAAACCATGTAAAATAAGTGATAAATAATGAAATAAATAGTCAGCAATAAATAAGTATAATGAACAAAAGTACAATAACCGAAAACCAGAAGTGAAAATGAAAGGAGCAGTATGGCCAACAGACTTGTTTGTCATTATTGACGTAAATCTACCTGTACAGGCACCCTAAAGCATTAAAACAATTTAGTAGCAATATAGCAATTATGGAAATTAGATGATAGGAAAGACGACCATAACAGCGAGGGTCCTCCCAATAAATACTGATCTCCCTCCATTCTCCTGGCCAAATTGTTGCTTTGTTATAAATTAGAGCAATTGAGCTGTGTGTGTTTTCAATAGTGACAAACATGTGTCCCTCGATGGAAAATAATTTGAACGTGAAATGGGTATTACTCGCAGGGATCGCTTTATCGCCCGTGGAGCTGGTGGCGCCTTAAATCGTGTTGTTCAGGTGTTTAGCCAGATAGAAATGACTCAGAGTATCTCACTGTACAGGTCATCAATGTCATTATTTCGACATCGTTTTTTCTCATAGTCCTGGAAAGTGTTATTACACTACTTCCCGTAACAGAGACAGCACCTGTCTGACATGTGCGTCAGTCTTAAGGAATTATGCACCTCGTGTTGCCTTTCTGGCCGTTATGAACCGGGCTTAATTACTGCCGCTCCGTTGCCAGATTTCGAGCTGCAGTATATCTGCCGTGAGGAGCTCCAACGAAAACCCCGTTGGGTTAGGAGGCATTTTTTCCTGGCCTGCTTTTCATTCCGTAAAGGGGGGCAAAGACAGCGGAAAACCTTTTCCCCGAATGCCGTCTTTCAAGTGCGTAATCTCAGATTTGGGACAGTTGGTAACCTGCAATCTGTTCAAGAGAAAAAGGAACGCGAGTGCGCGGACAAGCAATTTTTACTTTTAGTGCACTTCCGCATGAGGCCCCCGCCGTACGAGCACACGTCCACTCGTTGCATTGACGTCCAAGCGTCCATTACGGAAAGCTTAGACGCTGCGAGCGAGGAAAGGAAAAGGGACGCTGGGCACTCAAGCAGGCCATTACTCTCCATTAAGAGCTGCTGGTGTTTCCTGGCAGTCACATGCCTGGCTCCATCTCGGGCATGCAAGCAGCCCTGAAATCCATTAGGTCATATATTTGCTGCTCCAAGACGTACAGAACTCGCGCGCTCGGACTCGACTTGTTTTCGATCCCCTTGGTTGCACTTAACGATGTCTTGGAGTACAGCGCCCCACTTTGGCCCCAAATCTCCCCCTTTGGCGGATGGGTCACTCGATGGTCAATAATCCGTAGCCCAGTTAATACAATCCTAGTTGGTGAAAATTAGCTCCCTGATCCGCGTAACCGAGACAACTCGAGCATCACCCTTAATGTCTCCAGGGAGATCATGGTAGAGCCCCAAACGCATTGCGGTCTAGGCTCATCCCAACCCTCCCGGCTGTTAAGACGTGTTTACATGCTTCGTTAACGGGCCTGAACGCCTCCTAGGCTATCGGATTGAGGTAGTGCGTTTAAAGAGCAATAGACACCCAAAAACAACTTTGTCTTAAAAAAAGAGGGGAAAAAATCTAGTTTCCGAGTATATATTTATTTTTTCCCCAGGTGCGAAATAATAACGAAGCTATTTAGGAAATAAGGCTATTTTATATATTTATATAATTACGGGAAAAGGCCCAAACTTTGGCAATAAATATCTCCAGAATGGCTGGTTGAACAAATCGAAATTCTTTATTCTGAGATGAATGTGTCTTGTAATAATCCCTCAAAATCTCTATTTGTGTTTTTAGTGTCCATGGCCCTTTCAGGGAGGCAGTGCGAAAGCTTTCTAATGGGTGAGCGCTGTGCACTCCTACCCTTAGAAAGAAATGTAGGGGTCTTTAAGACTCATTAGGCAAAAAGCTTGGGTTTGGCATTCAGGCACCCACACATATCTTAATAATGATATATAAAGCGAACCGAACAGCTTCACCCTTTGGCTTACTTTTTTTGGGGGGTTGGGGTGTAAAGATAAAGAAGTGGGCGTGTACGGCGTCTGTCAACCTTGGTTGGGCAAATTGAAGGGTCTCTCTCGAACAACTGTTGTCATGTTTGTTTTCTCTCAATCCCTGTCATGTGATGTGCTGTGCTGCTGCTGGTTACCAGGCCGCTTATGTGCGAGGAAGTTGTACAAGGGCTCTTTGGTCCAAATCATCGTAATTACCCTGTCAAGACCACAACCGTCGAGGACACTGAGATTGCGGAGCACAACCCTGTCACGCAAACGCCCACCGGACTCAGGGGGCTGTCTGACTCCATGAATGTGAAATCGTATACGCATACGGTTAGCCGATCTTTTTTTTTTATCTCTTTCCTGTACCGTTTTGTATGTTTACAAAGTTTCATTTTTTCCCACCATTGTTTAGCGAGACATTTACATTTATTTCGTTCACATGACCCACATAATTTTTTTTACCGTAGTCCTTGCATTTCTTGTCAAGCAGTTCCTTTTTTATATCAGGTAGATTCCCGTTATTGTGAAAAATTGAGACAGATAAGGCTATCTTCCACTTTTAACCGAACGCGCTTGATAAAGCGCGGTTACTAAAATGTATCGACGCGGTTTTGCGAGCAAAATTTTCCCATTACTAAATGACAGTCGGGGTGAAAGCCCATTTTATCGCAGTGGAATTCATGGGTCTTGATTATTACGTTTGAAGCCCCTCGCAAGCCTGCGAATAAGCGCGTTTTCGGTTTTCTTCTACTCAGTACAGTACTGAGCAAAAAAAACTGTACTTGCCAAATCGCAGAGGTCTAATAAAGCCTCTCGAGGCTGATTTACTTTCATGAAGGGGCGAAAGGGCTTTACCAATCGGTTACGAAGTGAAACGTCGACCGCGAATTTTGAAAGCGAATTTCTTGTGAGAAAAAATTATGAGTGACACATTTGAATTGGTTGGAAGAATAGAACAATATTCATTAAGGAAATCAACTATATTTTACCAGACCACTTCAACTAGTAAATAGCACAAAAAGCTTAACTGTCCAACTAAAATGCTCGTTCTATCTTTGTAAGAATTGCGCTATCTAAATGTGAGCCAAAAAACAGTTAAAATAGGGTTACAGCGTCAACAGTGAGCACAATAATTCTCCATCTTTCACTGTGTTGTCTATACAATATTTAAATAATATTCATAAACAATATTAATAAATAATAATGATATTAATAAATTATATATTATAACCTTCTTAATTAAAGTAAATTAGCCTCGAGAGGCTTAATTAGACCTCTGTGAATTGGCAAGTACATTTTTTGCTCATTACTGTACATGTATGTTGCACATTGCTAGAATAATAGGAAGGAAAGGTACGTCTCCTTATTTACTTTTATCAATTAAGACGGAAAACTAAGCTGTAAGCAATCAACGCACGTCAACTAACAGTATTATTTGCGCCACTGAAACCCTCGTCCGCTGTGCTCACGTTTTCGGAAATACTGGACTTTAAATGCATACGTTCACTTGTTCTGTATGTTGGTCCATATATTTGTATGTTGTATGTGTCAATTTTATATATAAATATACTGAGCAGTAATATATTGTATATACAACAAATAAATGTACATATATGCACATTTATTTCTTGTATGTATATTACTGTCCAGTATCTGTATAGGCGTGCGGCAATGTTGACGATGAAAAGAAAAAAAATATTATTCAGTGTTCAGGATTTATTACACAAGAGCGTTGAGAAATGTGTCATACAACTATTATGCAGCTGATAATTCGTGGTTTTAAAAAACCACGAATTCCCTGAGCGCACCACACGGGGATGTGAAGCGTAAGGTCCTTTTGATTGATTTGGTCGATCTACGTCGGCATAGCTTCTCAAATACATCAAAATCTTGGGTTTCTCAGGGGGGTTTTAATGTTAAGTATATGCGTCTCAACAGCTTGCGATATGTCAGTTGGGGGTTGGTACGGGACGGCGGTTGTTGCAGCAGTGGCTTGGTCGCAGCATGCACATTGACAGCAACGTCGTGGTCGTCGTCATCGTTGGGTGTGCGCTCTACGGAATTTCCGTCTTCGGGCCGTTGTGTCGAGGTCGCATGGAAGTCGCGTTTTCCGAATCAGTGGCGCGTGCGACGGCCGGAACCAAAGGGGACTTGCAAAACGCCAGGCATCCAAGCGCATACGTTTCTATCAGCCCCCGAAATCAGAGGGAGGGAAAATCTGTTTCAGCTTCAACTGCCGTCTTCGCGTTCGCTACTTGCTCTGGCTCTTTCTCCATTACCCAACCCGGGGGTAGACCAAAAAAAAAAAAAGAGGGCCGGGAACCGAAATCTATAGCGCGGTTGGCAGGCCTGGTGTTGGGCTGCCTGCAGGAAGCGTCGAGAACGTCGGTCGCTAAGGCAGACGTCTCCGTGTGGGGTGCCAACCACGGAACCCCGGTAATGTCGTCCGACTGACTGACAAGTTAAACCTCCCCCTCCACGTTTCCATAATCTCTTCTTTAAGCAGAAAAATACGTTTTTCTCTATTTTGATGACGAGTGGCTATGAAGCTTGCTTTGAAAGCTGACTAGCTGAGCATTTTTCCGTCGCTAGCGTTCCCGCGTTGGTCACTCACATGTTACGGAAAAAAAAGACCCAAATGTAAACAAACAGTAGAAGATTCTTTTCTATATGATTGAAGAAAGCGACGGAGGACAATCGGCGGAAGTCGCATCGGCTTCCCAACCGTGCTTGTGTGTATTCAAAAAATGACAAAGGACCACCAGAGCTGGGGGGAATCCGGTCTTCTTTTATTTCTCAGCTCGGTTTTCGTGTTTCCTACACTCGCGTGAGATATTCCAAGTAGCGGCTGTTCTAGTTTGTCATAAATTGCGCTCTCATATAATTTTTCTGAGAACGTGCCATGGTCAGACAAATGATCATATTATACACTGCGGGTTAAAGACTAAAAAAAATCCTTCTTTATCAGTGGATTTGTTTTATACCGATTGGTACTGAATTCCGCGCGATTATCTTTTGCAGAAGCTGGTCTTGGAGCTTTTAACTCTTACCCCAGTGAGCTGGGAAAAAAGTTCGGTTTGCATGCGTTCTTCACGCACAATACCGACTTCTGGGCATGTACCCAATGATTGCCATGTTCGAATACGTCCACCCACCCTCCCCCCAAAAAACTTTGTCCGTTGCATTGAACAATTGACAATTTTCATTCTGGCAAACTGGACAAGAAAGTCCACAAGACGGAAAAGAGGGAAAAGAGAGAAGCAGATAATTTTCGTCGCCAAGGGAACCCGGAGATCTAGGATAAAGTAAAAATGCTAAGATTTAGCTTGTAAAAGTCTTGCATTTCTACCTGAACACGCTAGGACATCCTAGCAGCGCACCTGGGCCTGTGATGTCGGCCATCAAGCACAAGTCAAGAAATCAGGAAAAGGAGAGGCTCGCTCTGGCTATTGTGCGCCAAATCCGGAAAGATGCTGAGGCATCGTCCCCCAATCTTTCCCACCACTCAAAAGCAGAAAGAAAAAAATGAAAAAGGACTGGGAGAAAAAAACTTCGTAGTGGCATAGTGGTAGCAAAAGGAGATAAAGGGAAGAGAAAGAAGAGGGAGAAGACCGGTAAACATTCAGACATAAAATAAAAACGGGCTGTCTCTCTCTCTATTCGTTTCTACACTGCTTAGAAAATGATCAGGCAGGTTTAATGACCCAGGAGTACCGAAAAAAGATTAGGATGCCTGCAGACTTTTTTAGCGCGACATTAAATCTGGATTTTAGTTACCTATATTTCAAACACACCATTAGCTTCAGAAACACTGTGTGTAACATATTGGGCTGCAATTGCTGCACGTTCAGTACCAACGTAGCTTTGTCTGCAGCTGCACGTACTTTGTTTGTTTCTTCTGGCCTTAGAAACTTGCCGGTGTACGTTCCAGGAGGCGACCCCTCATGAGTGGAAAACTTTACCTAGCTAAATGTTCTCCCGGTCACGGGTTTTTAATGTTCATTTGATGCTTCCTGAAGCTGTATGCATTGAATAGGTGTCGTTCTTCAATTTCCGACTTGACAACCGTAGAGACTTCTTTAACGGCGACGGGGACGTAGACCAACCCCTCGGACATCGGATCGACTCTCTACCGAAGAAAGACTGAGCGGTATTCACGAATTCAAGATTTTCTGGCCTCTCGCGTTGTTACTGGACCCGTCGATTTCTATAGTCCGCGGAGCGTCCATTGAAGCATTAGAAACATCGCAGCTAAGCTTAGAAGGGGAAGGCGACTTTAAAAAAAAAAGAAACTTGTGGGAACTTTAAATCGGGAATTAGAGCACACCAAGTTCCATGCTCTGTCGTTCTCCATAGCTGCAAAACTTTGCTTCCCGTCAGATCAAAGTCAAACTTGGTCGAGTTGGATCCCACATACTGGATGAGCTCTTACTCAGTTTTAATGAAATGGCCACTGCTTGCCCCCCCCCCCCACCAGAAGGTTTTTAGGTGCTGCGAGGCATAGTAGCGTTTGAGGCTATATAAACGTCAATATCCCGGGTCCTCGGTCTAACTTCGCAATTGGGTCGTGTGATTGTGCACAGCTGTGGCAACATGCATGCACGACACCTTTATCACCCACACCGCGTCTTCCTGGCTTGGTTGTGGTCGGAGTGGAACAGCGATTGCGTGATGCTCCAACTTTCACGTATTTCTTTGATCCTCCCGAGCTCCGTGAACTGCCAAACCCCTATAATAAAAAAACGCCACATAAAAGAAGAGTCTGAAAAGAAAAGTCCTACGTTTGCTTCCGGAGCAATCATGTGGCCTGTGTGAGCCCCAATGCATGCAAAAACGTCCAAGGTTATCGTCCTGCATTAAATGCTCGTAAAAACGGTCGCATCTGAAAAGTTCGCGTGAGGGAATTTTTAGGCCAAAGAGCTATACTCGTTACTCAGGGCTGCACTTCCAACCCGGGGCCATTTGGGGTTTCAGATGGGGAGAAAAAGCAAAACCTCCGTGTCGTCCACCCAATTTGTGCTGATCCATCTTAAGCGAGTCATGGCCAGAGTTGAGGATGCTGCATGCCATTCCGCCATTTCGAAAAATACGCTTTGAGACTAAGGTAAGGACCACTGGGAGAGAAAAATCTGTTAGCTGGTAAGAAATTTTTGCTGTTGTATGTTCATCCCCCCCTCCTTGCCCCGAAACGTCCAATTGGCCGAGATTGGGACGTGCTACTGTTCATGCAAGTCTCCGGTCCCTTGAATACAGCGCTAATGAGCTGCACCAAGGGAACAACCATCCGTCATCGCTGTCGGACGATGGATTAGTCAACGTAAGGCAAGGCGACCTTTCCTAACCCCTCCTGGGCTCTCCTCATACGATTAAGCCTCTGGCGCAACTTTTTAAGCAACTTGGTTCCAAAAAGAAAGGCGCAAAAAAAAATCCAGGATCAGCCGTCCCAACCTGGATTAACGAACTATAGTGTCTCAGTTTTGCTGCTAATAATTCAATATTAAGCGGCGGAAGGCAAGCTGCTCAGAATTACATGCAGGAGCAAAGGGGGCCAGAACTGGCGCTGAATCCGAGTACCTCCCCCCTATTTCTGCAAATTATAGGTAAATAGATTTACTGCGAAGGTTAACACGGTTCTTGTTGGCCGTAAGTGTCAGATTCAACAGTTGTCCCTTGCTGCTAAACGCAATTACGGGTATTGTACCAACCCCTCGGGCACTGCTGATGCCTCTTCGGATTTTATTAGGTTAACGTTTATCGAGTCCGGCCTGGTCCGACCACCCTCACCCCCCCAAAGAGCAGAGAACCGAGGGACCGTGTACGTATGGTAGAGCAAGGCACATATACAGCGCCCAGGCAAATGAAGGGAGGGGGAATGTGGGTTTCCCCCAGTTCACCATGCAATAGCGAAGAATAGCATACGGAATATGACAGCAGCTTCCCAGTAAATCGCATCCCAAGAGGCTGTTTGTCGCCCAGCCCTCTGAATCTAAACACCAAAAAAGGAGAGGAAACTAACGTAATCATAGTGTTTGCCCACCACTCGTCCCGCAATCAATCGTCAATCAAGCGTTCTAAATAGATCAGCTCCTGGTTTCTTTCCCTTTTCGGCTCGAAACTTCGCGCAACGCTTTATTTAGCTTGTTCTTGTGCGGGCTATTTAGTCGTTAATTAAGTTTTATTACTCACAACTCTTCAAGCTTTTTTTCTTCTTAATCCCAGAAAAAAACTCCTTGACGGGATGAAATATTTCAGAGTGAATGTTGGTCAAACTTGAGCTACAAGCGCCCCAGACGACTTTTCGGCATTGGCGGCCAAAAAGTTTTGGGCTTGGCAGCCGGAACCAATTTATTGACGGCTTGAGGTCCAGTTTCTTGTTTCGGTGTCTACAATCTTTCCAAGTCTTTTGTAATGGACCAAAAAAAATGCGACAGAATATCCTGGGAACTTTTAATTTCCAAACGGAGATCGGGAGCCAGAAAAAAAGATGTCAGGAGATCTCTCGCAAGCCGCTTGATAGCTTTTTATTCCTTTATTTTTTTTTCTTCTTGGGACAGAACTATGTCGTGACCCTTGATTATTCCTATCAGTGCCATGCAGTCTGACGTGGACGGGTGGGATTTTTTCAGGAAGTCTCAGACACACTGTCACCCTTCACGGTCGTGGTATAGCCAACGACGAGTCCGCGTTCGAGCTCTTGGGCGGAAAACATCTTTTTCTTAGTAAACTTCAATTATTTGTTACTGTTCAATGTTCCGAGTTCCTTGACCGTAAGACGGTTGAATGTCACAAGGTACGTCTCCTCCCATACAAGGCCGGTTTTCTATGGGCACTCCCGTGCTCTGCTGATATTAGTGGATTACTTTCCGGGCTTTTTTACGACTTAAGCAGGGAAAATAACTGACGTGCATTTAGGCTACCATCTAGAACAGTAATGACGCTTGAAGTCCTGCTCCCTGCCTTCACATATGCAATTTTGGGTAGATACAAGTCTTGCAAACGCTCAATGCTTGCCCGGGGTCTTGCTAGGTAAAGACATTCAGTGGAATTGGGAATAAAGCTCCTTATGCGTAACCAACATGGAAAGCAGTGGTACGGGCTAAAAGGCAAGGACATGTGGTAAGAATGCGTGGAGCCTGACACTTGCGCTTGTTTATAGTGTAAGCCAAGGAAATTTTCCATACTTTGTTTGGGCTAATCACCAAAATCGGTGGCGCCAGCCATGCCGTACGCGATATTAAGCTAAAGCAATTTTGTAGCTTAATTTCCTCAAGGGTTACAATGGCCCAAACGAAGGGTCTGGGCGTCCGTGGAAGCTAAGCTAAGTGCCCCCTGATAATCAGCAATAATTAAAATACAGGTGGGTCTTAGCTGTTTATCCTACAGCACGTGAAAAGCAGAAAGGCACAAAGCCAAGCGCTCACTATAACCTAAATACGAACTATAGTAGGGGAGGACAATTTTTCATTTTCCACTTAGTGTCCAAATTAAACTATAGTCCGAAATTATATTTACCATATTAACAAGTGTTATGGCTATATCGGAGAAGCTATCGCGTGCTTACAGAAATAAATAATTGTGAACGAAAATTTGTCTAGCATGTCTTAGTAGGGGGGCAGATTGAACATGGTACTCTTGCTCAGAAGCTACAAGAAATTAACATTATTATTACATGATTTATTTCAGTTATTCGAATAATATATTGTATGATATCATAATTAGTTTTATGTTTTAATTTAATCCATTTATTACACTCATTTGAAATATCCATTTATTTAATATTATTCCATAAAATAGACATGAATGAGCTATATGGAAACGTACGAACATAACTTCTGTTAACGACATGAGAAATCTTTTGAGTCAACTTCGATTCACCTAAATGTACTATTTTATTTTTTTGAAAATTATGGCCACTTATAATAAAGAAAACAATGCAACAAAAGAAATTTAGTACTCTTAGGGTATTTTTTTACTCAATAGTTGTTCCTTGCAGCTGATTTTTTAGAGAGTTTTTACTTTTAAGAGTTTTCAGCTTTTACAGCTCCTAGATACTTTTTGGCTCATAGTTTGTAATTCTTGTTCAAATAGTCTTTGCATCCCCGTAGAATGCCAGAGATTGTAGTGGGCAATAAAACTGAATTTATAAAACCCTCTTCAACTTACAGAAGCATACAAGTACACACGATACCCCTTCTTGGGCTTTGAAAAAAATAGACTACAATATAAATGGGCGGAAATGCTTCAGAAAAGCAAAGTGCCTTACGTCGGGCACACCTTTGTGCCATATAACGAAACCTCGATGAATAAGGATGGTCTAAAGTTCCAGAATTTCTTTTTTAACAAGACGAGTGGCTTTTAGCTCTGGAAAAATAACTTCCGGATATCAAGAGATTGCTCCATAGGCTGATATAAAGAATTTTGCCGTTCACCGGAAAATAAGTGAAGTCAGCAGATAAACACCTGAATTTTTATTCATGAAAATCGCATTAGGACGCCATAGTTCCTTTTCAAGTTTTTCTCCTTAGGAGTATTGATTTTAAAAACACACATACAGCGAGTTTGCTCACTTTCCAAAGACGTCTATATCGAACGGAATTTCGTTGAAACCATATTCTGAAAATTGCTACCTAAACTTTCAGGAGTAGATCCGCTACTTACAGTAGCCAAGTCACTAATTTGGCTTTGGTGAAAAGGTCAACTTTGCCAAGACAAGTCGAATGGTTGAATGCGAAAAGAAAGCTTATGGGAACGCTAGGCACTTTCAGGCGACAACATGAGGTGTCCAGCGAAAATTTCTCGGAAATTTAACGTACAAGTTTCAAATTTAACCACGACCACGTAAAATCAAGCCTGCAACACATATAAAATTTAGCCCAGCTTTCCAAGGGCACTCCATTTAACGGGAGCAGCCCATCCTACTCTCCACCTTTGCTACGCCATTAATTGGTGAAGAAAGCAATTTTAAAAATGAGCTTTTAACAATGGGACCCCAGACCAACTTCCATCTTGACCCTTAATTGGGAGAATTTTATATCGCGAGGACAAAATTAGGCATGAATAATTACTTATATATTAGGAAATTAGCCTCTATTATACAGTGTCCCCATCTCCGGCTTCCGGTAATTAGTAAGCAAAGTCAAACAGCGGTTCAATTTTTTCGAGCCACTTTTCCCTAATTAACATGCGTTACCACATCTTGTCAATGTTCGCGACAGGAAATGACTCGGAATATTTCATACGCGGACGTTGATTAGCCTGCTTTGCGATTAGCATATCGTACCAATAGCTGGAATTGCACTGCGAAACGATTTCTCCTGTTTGAACCTTGCTTGGTAGTTGCATTCTGTTTCGGACAATTTTCGCCCAGGGATTCTGCGCCCGCAGAGGAGCAAAGAATAGCACGGAACTTGTTATGAATGTAGAGTGGTTGTTTTTGCAGATATCCCCCCAACATGAGTGGCACCCAGCAGGCGAAATAAGAGATTTTTATGCGGGCTCCCTGGTATTGTTGCCTCTCTGTGTGTTTTCTATAGATGATTCTGTTAAGGCTTCGTTTTCTGAAGCAGAGGCGTTTTCCCCCCCTCCTAGTCTTTTGGGTGCGTGTCTTCTTCGCTTTGCACACCGTAACTTGACCCCCACCCATCCAATCGCTGAGATAAATCACGATCCTCCTTCACTTATTTATGCTGAGGTCAGCTCCTGTGATTCCATCACGCTTTGGCTTGTTTCTTTTTTTTCTGGCCCAATGAGCTTAGAAAAGCATCCTAAAGCATTCCTGGCTTTTGTTTCTTTGGTTCTTCTTTTCTTCCGCGCTTCTTCTTCTTCTTCAGGAGAAAAGTTATTTTCATTCCCCAAAATGCTACAGTGCAAAAGGCTACAGTGACACCACAATTGCACATCGCCCAGACGGATTTTTTAAAAAGCTTTTGTCCAGCCACCCCTAATGGTGTACCTAAAGTAATTAATCACTTTGGAGACAATTTCTTAGCATCATTAGGAGATCCCGACCTTTCTTTTTATTTTTCCCCGGCCTCGAAAAAGGTGCCGTGATGCGAAGGTATGGCAAAGTCAACGCAATAGATTGGGTGTGAGACGGAAGAATAAAACTACGAAAAGAACCAGTGTCCAAAGAAAAAAAAATCAGTGCCATGGCGGCACGTAAGACGCGGCACATCGGAGAGGTTTGTAGGACTCGCACCTCTCTCACACCTGGGCTCTTGCTAAAGGTATAAGCATCTATGCAGTGGTGCTTCAGAAAAAGGCTTCCTTGGTTTCTTTTGAAAGCTAATGTCCCTCAGGTTTAGACCGTGACAGCGATGCAGGAGAAGGAAATTAATCACGAGACGCTTTTCAAAGCCCATGACAAGCAACAGGGCTTCTGGTTCCTTGATGCGAGCTCTCTCTCTCTCTCTCTCTCTTGCTTTGGCTGCCATCGTTCTGTCCCTTTTCGAGCGTTTTCAAACCCTCCTTGGCGTTTCTCCTCCTGCCCCTTTTTTCTGGCCGATTTTTCCCCCGTAAACTTTCCATCGTTCCTAATGATTCAGGACTTTTGTCACTGTACATTTCGGGGGCCTAAAAACTTTTAAAAAGATTAAGGATGTTGCGTTGGGTCGTCCTTTTTAATGGTCCTACTATATATTACTGCTGGAGCTAACTTTTACGAGCCCCAGGTGTTAGCTCAGACATGATAGTGTCAAAGGTCATTCATATATATTACAACCATAATTGCAGGTTGCTTAATTCCCAGCTCGCCTTTTTCAGAAGCGTTTTTATCTACTGTCCCTTTATTTTAATATCGTTTTATTCGTGACGAAGAGCTACACTTGGGACTGACGCAGTCCAGCCCACGAGATTGGGCTTTTTGTGACTGCAAACGGTCAAAGGTCAGCAGACTGAGCAGCTTTAATATCTTCTTTCCATTAGTTGTCCTTATTTACCCCTTTTTTTGCTAGGGTGGCGCTTGAAATCTCGATCTGCCGTACCGTACTTAAAGGAGCGGCATGACGGTCTCTGAGTAAAAAGGTCGAGCTGAGGTTTTCCTGGGAGGTTCACTGGGTGTGTGCAGCCATTAGGAGGGTTAGTTACGGGTTATGTAAATTATCAGGCTATGTTTTCACGTCTTCATGAGCGCAAGCATTTAGTTACGCCATTTCTTGTGTCCTGTGTGGCTCACAGCTATTAAAAAGGAACAACAGTGGTAGAACTGCTATGATCATTCACGATTTCACCCCTTTATGTCTTGACGTTCTTGGGCTTGACCATACAGACTTTTTTGGGAGTCTTTCACTACTTCAGCCTGCACCCTTTTGTGGGCTCCTTTGCAGAAAAGCGTGAAGGGGTTAGACACTACATAATTTTTTCCAGTCTAGAGAGAAAGCAGCAATAAAATTAGCTGACCTCCCAGATTGGGTTCTATTAGGACAAAAGTATACACCAGTCGTAAAATTTAGGAATTAAGGCGTAAGATTACAGTGTTACTAATTTAATCAAGTTTTTTTTCTTGGGAGGTGGCGGCTTTTTTCCTCCTTCCTTGTATACCTATGAACAAACAGATAATAAGAGGCTCACTAATCCGTAATGCATCTACACTGCTTTAGTTGTTCTTTAGATAAACTGACTTGGAGACGACCTTTTAGTTCGGCTTGTTAGAGGTTTTCGAACAATGGACGCTTTTCTTCGTTAGGTCAAGTTTCATTACAGAGGTCGTGCTTTAATTAGAGATTTCTATTTTGCTTGATCCTAAGTGGCGATAAGAGGGCCCATTAAGGAGAGTTCCCTTTTCGGGAGCCGTGACGAGTAATTAGGCGAAGTAAATTACTACAGAAGCATGGACCCGTTTTTTTATGAAAAAAAACAGTTTAGATGTTTCATATACAGAACTTCGCTCTGCCGTCAGGACTTTGTGGTCTTGTTCACGTGCGGGCCTGTTTCTTTGCCGTTTCTTTGTATCTCTATGTGAAGAAAGCACACAAGCCACGCAGCATGAAAAGTTCCAAATAATTCGTGTTTTTTCGTGGAGCCTCTCACTGAAGAACGAAACGAGTAGTAGAGATAATTGAGGTTCTCAGTGATACACATTCGTTCAGTGAGTATAAAGAAAACACAACGCTACCGGCAACAGTGTATATCTCACGGTCAATTAGCGCACATAGCCCTCCCCAACAAAATAAACCATTTGTATAGAAAAATGCGCACTCAATGATCCAGCCATTCTTAGATAGTGACCACCATTATCACTGTTATGCATATGGGGGCTGCACCAAAAGAAGAAGCAATGGCCAAATGTTAGTTTTCCTTGCACTGCTGCTGGCGGGGGTGAGATATGTACATGGCCGAAGGACTGAAGAGGGAATAAAAGCTGCTGCTTTTGCCTCATTGTGAATAGAAAAGAAGTTCTTCCTGTAGAAGCCATGGCGAACTTGACAAAAGGAAAAAAAAAAGCTTCTCCCTTAGGTCCTTAGATATTCTTTGCTTCTCCTGCTTCTTCATTTCCCGTAAACCACATGCCACGTGGCTTTGCGTTTTTGCTATTGAGGCTGCTATGGCCCCGATGACTTGAGTCATTACGCTGCTTCAAAAAATGTTCAAGAAGCAGCTGCAAATGAACGTCTATCTAGCTGCAAGGCTCTCCAGTCATCCTTATAATTCTCTTCTCAGCTCATCAAGTACGAACGGGGGGATAAATTATTATTCTCCAACAATATAAAGCCCAACTCATAATTAAAGCCTGGCATAAAGCAACTCCTGAATAACGAGAGCCTCCCGTTTCGAGCTCCCAACTTCGTTCTAATCTTTCGGAGTAAATTTCCAGGGGGGAGTTAAATGTTTCTTCGTTTGCAGGTACGCAATAAGTTGGCTTGCTGGGCTCGAATTTGCTTCAGGGACAAAAAGTTGTAGCGGGTTCCTCATTATCAGTGGCTTGCCACAGTCGTAATCATGTTTGTTGGGGGAGGACTGATGTCTACTTATTCCGAGTGTGTGTGTTTGGCTGTGTGACTTGCTGCCCGTGACTTTCTCAAGTGGGCATGCGTTGGAGTCAAATTGGAGATTTCCTATTGGTGTGCTCAAACGATAATGAAACTCCGGGTAGGGGGGTGGTGGGGGGCAGAATGATGGGCGATGGTGGGCGTCGAACCGTCCCAAAAACTTATGTGGGAAAAGCCGAGGGGTTTTTCAAGTACAGTAAACGACAAGGGGGTAAATAGAGGGGGTTTATTAGAACTTAAGCCCCCCCCCCCAGGCCGCTGTTGGGTAAAATTGCGGCTTTTAAGTGTGTACATGAAACATACTACTTTAATGTATCAGTTTTCTAGTCGTTGGTAATTACGTTGAACGTTCGAACGGGGAATTCATGACAAAATATGGAGAGCTGTTTTCACATGTGAAGAGAGGTGAAGGCTTTGAAGTCACTTGCCCCACGGTTACTTTGTTGATAATTAATTCCTCGAAGCGTGAAATTCCGTTCTGGGATTGATTCCACACTTGAAAAAAAAAGAATGAAGGAAAAAAGAAAATCTGAGCTTAACGTTAGGGTACAGGGGGGGGGAAGAGTCTTGACATCATTAATTTTGTTGGTCATTTATGCTTCGTCATTTCCGTTTATAGCCCCCAAACCTTTTTTAACTACCATATTTCCTTTTTTTTAAGATGCAGCAATCTGTGTGAGTATCCATGATAGAAAGATTTTGCTTTTCCGAAAAGGACGCACGTGAAAAGGAAATCCATAAAATTCTCAGCCGAGTTTTAGAAGAAAAATTCTGTGATATGTTGGTCGTAGATAGGGTCTGTTTGGCAGTAAAACATGTCAACCACCATCATTGAAACAGAAACAGTGAAAGGCAACTAGAAATTAAAAGCATGTGCATGTTATTGGGCGGCTTTCTTGTGCCAAAAAGAAAGAAAAGAATAACACTATAGGAAACAAGTCATGTAGAGCACGTGTTACAAGCACCATTTAGCTTGTATATTTGTTCAGAATGAAACTTTTCGGCAAATGTCTTCAACACTTCTTTTCAATCAAGGCTTCTTTGCCTAATTTCTGTAGAGGTTTCTAACAATAGCTCTATTGTGTTACGGTACTCGGTTAGTAAGCCAGAAGAACTCCCCGTTGGAAAATGGACTAACAATGAACTCCACTTTCAGAGTGATAGGAATTAGCCAATAGCTACGTAAATAGGACGTTACCGACGCTACTGTAACGCTGGCTTATGATTGGGGAATTTATTAATAATGAATCTATTGGTTCGACGAGAGTACTACACTGTAAAAAAAATTGTAAATTTACAATTGCAGCAAAAGAATACAAGGACTTCACTGTAAAAATACTTTAAAAATGTTTTTGTTCAACAAATTCGTGGTAAAAAATCATTTCTGTAAGTATTTTTACAGTGAAGCCCTTGTCTTCTTGTGCTGCACAACGCATCATTGTAATTGCCAAAAATATTTTTTTACAGTGTAGTATAAAAGTAGCGTTATAGAAATCGGAGAATCTCCCCTTTTTGTTCTACTTCTACTTATCTACTCGCATTTCTCAGCTTTTAAAGACCAAGGAAGAGGGAGACGCAGAAAAGAGGCTATAAGACTCATCTGGAAATTGAGAGACCAGCGATAGTAAAGGATGAGGAAAGCTTGATCAGACCTTAAGAAAGACCACCAGGCTTTTTTTCTTTTGCGTTTCCATTTTTTCTTCTTTTCCAACTTGTCTCTTTGTGCAGCGCAGAGGATTCATTTCCTAAAGTAGGGGGACTATCTTGTAAGAGCTATTCCCATTATGTTGTCGTTTTTTCACTTTGCCTCTTCCTGTCGTTCTAGTGTAGTACTATACGGAGTGTCCTCCGTACTTTCCTGGCCATTGCTGGGATAGTGAAATGACGATGACGCTGATGAGAAAAAAAGAGGAGTCGACTTGTGTTTACCGGGTATGTGTATTCCTCGTCAGCATCCTCATGTGTGCTCCTTTTGAGCTGCAATCAGAGCTATATAGTTAGAGAGCAAGCTAAAAATGTCTTGATAATAGGGGCCTGGATTAGTTACGTATTGCGTAGGGCCCCTCCATGTCCCCCAACCGCCCGTGACGCCGACTCCCACGTTTTTTTGTGTCTCTTAATCTTCAATGAAGAAATGGAAAGCACTGTTAGGAGGACCGTATACGATGACCCCTGCTATTATGTGTAATCATAGGAAGTGCAGTTCTTTGAGTTGGCGCCCGTTTCTTTTGCTCAAATGATTAGGGCGAAATTAGTTTCCCCTCCGCTCACTGGCTCGGTACTGCCTTGAACGTACGTAATTAAGAAGTGTATTTCATCTCAATCAACTTATACAGCGTGTTCTGTCTCAACAACGTCAGGTCTCTAGTCACAACAAGTTCATGTTACATTAGACCGTAGAGGTTAAAACATACAGTGGAAAACGGTTATAACGAAATCGAAGGGACCGAGAATTTTTTTCGTTATAACCGAAGCATGCAAAAA